>JAOQMS010000180.1:21043761-21086775 GCA_027563885.1 Erythroxylum longipes | reverse complement strand
TTATGTTTGATGTTAATTTAGGGTAAGAATTGACTATTTTTTATGTAGGAAGGAAGATGGAGCAACTTGGAGATTGAACTAGAGATTAAAGAGGAGAAGATAAGAGGATTCTATCTATTGCCAATTCCTACGATCATAGGAATCATGCCAATTAACACGATTGTGGGAATTACAATCCGAGACAATACACGGGATTTCATTAAACTTAGGGTTTTTGGACTATTAAAGGATAATTATGCCACCATCTTAAAGGAGAGACAAAAACCTTCTGTAGAAACACCATCCTTGAGTGAAGAACACATGTTTGGAGTCTTGAGGAAGGATTGAAGTCAAGGATCATCATCAAGATTGGGGAAAATAGCACATCAACACCAAAATTTCCAAAGAAGAGAAGGAGTCCCTTTTTTCAATTATCTGTCAATTTCACTTCTTTTATTCTTTGTAAAATTGTTTATTTGAATGTTGATGATGTTATGGAGACCATGTTAGGCTGCTTTAGTTTTAGGGATTGCTTTTGAACTATTTTGTTGGAACTCCTATTTTATTGAATTGAATGAAGTTGTCTTTGATGATTAATGATTTTATTTGTTATCTTGTAATAAATCGAGAGAGTGAGTGAGATTAATTGTGTAGGATTGTACAATGAGAGTTGACGACCTATAAACTTACAATCATCACGTCAACTAATTAGTTAGAAGAGAGATCTCGGCGAAGTCAGTTGATCACCTATCGGATAGTTTAATAACTAGTTGAATTAGTAGAGTCATTGGGTAGGTTGAGAGATCATCCAATTGATTCCCTTTAATTTGATTAGTGAAAATTAATTATACCTTGAGAGAGGGTAATTAATACATTTGATTAATAAAATAGGAGGAAGATAAAATAGAGAAAAAAGTAATCTCTAGTTTTTAGATTCTTGAATTCCAATTTTTCTGCATTTTGGTATTGTCTATTGCTTTGTGTTAGTCTTTTAATTTTAATTTTAATTTTCAGATTATTTGCATTAAACAATTTCGTTTCTTAAACAAAGTCTTGTCTAAATTAAGTGGTGTTTGGGCATCAATCCTTGCGGGATCGATATCCGCTCTTTTTAACGACAAGTCGTGACCCGTTCACTTGCGGTTTTTGAGTGTAAAACGAGTAGATTGTGCTACAAAATTACACTCAACAATATTCTTCACCATTTTATGATCATTTAACCCCTAACTATCATCATAAAAGTTGTTATTTAACAAACCATGAAGAATAATGCTTTACACTTACTTGTTTAACCTCAAGGTCTTCAAATCACAACTTAACCCTAGCTTCCAAACATCATACGATCATCAACCTGGAGATGGAGTAGGTTAGGTTTTTAGTGAAAAAATGAAGAAGACAACAAAAATGAAAGTAGCACGTGAAGGGTGAGGGCAAGATTCAACATTGATGCCCAGAGAAGAGCGTGTCGTAGATGAAGAAAAATGAAGAAGGTGAAGAAGAGAGCATATGGTAAAGATGAAAGACAAGAAAATGAAGATGGTTTTACAAGAGAGTGTCGTGGGATAGGTAGTAAATAGAAAGTAAAGGACTTGGTAAGTGTCATGACAACCTCTTATTTAATACTGCTAACTATAATAATATCTTTTAATATTGTACCCCTAACATTTAATCTCTAGTCTATTTGTCTCCAATTTCTAATCCAATTGTCTCCCAAATTTCTATAACACTTATCATTAAATACTAATGCCATTTATCAAAATTTCTACTATCATTTGAAACTTATTTTTACAACCATAAATCAATTGTCTTGCCACTTGGCATTTTTCCTAGTCAAAAAGTACTTAAAATTTCATAAATTTCCTAATTTTCATCAAAAACTCTAAATCAATAATTATACTCACCAAATCAATTTTCAAGACAAAAATATTCACTATTCACATCATAATCACATTAAAATCATTTGTATTTGGAAAATGTAAATTAAATGCATGTACAGTCATTGTAATATGTGCAAACATCAATAATCATATGTGTATATGCTTATATTATGCATGATCATGAAATGCATTCCTTAATTTCTCATTGCTATTTCTCATGTGTAGTATTCTAGGGTTCTAACCCTTTGCATGAGAAAATGGGATACTACAATTCTCCCCCCTTAAGAAATTTCGTCCTCAAAATTCTTACTTGATTATTCGAATAAATGGGGATATTGTTTTCTCATGTGCTCCTCCGTTTCCTTTGTAGCCTCTTCACTTGAGTGATTCTTCCAAAGGACTTTCACCAATGGAATTACTCGATTTCTTAACTGTCTCATCTGATATCCCACTACCTTGATCGGCTCCTCAACATAACTCAGATTATTAGCAACTTCAATCTCTTGAGCTGGTAATACATGCATCATATCAGATTGATATCTTTTAAGTATACTCAAATGGAACACATTATGTGTCTGAGCTGTCTCAAATGGTAAGGCTAACTTGTATGCCAGTGGTCCAATCCTATCAATAATCTCATAAGGACCAATATATCTAGGATTGAGCTTACCCTTTTTATCGAACCTTAGCATTCCTTGCTAAAGCGATACTCTCAAAAACACTTTATCTCTTACTCTGTATTCCATATCCTTTCTGCACTAATCTACATAACTCTTCTGTCTATCTTGAGCTGCTTTAATTTGACTACGGATCAGTTTCACTTTATCCACAGTATCTTGTATCAGTTCTGGGCTTTCTACCATTCTTATACCCATTTCATCCCAATACAGAGGTGAATGACATTTTCTGCCATACAACGCCTCATACGGTGCCATTCTGATACTACTGTGATAATAGTTATTGTAAGCAAATTCAATCAAGGATATATACTGATCCCATACTCCTTAAAACTCCAGTACACATGCCCTGAGCATATCCTCAATAGTCTTAATTTTCCTCTCACTCTGTCTGCCTGTTTGAGGATGAAATGCAGTACTGAAGGTCACCTTCATACCTATGGTTGTCTATAAACTCTTCCGAAATCTTGAAGTAAATCTAGGATCCTTGTTTGATACAATAGGCACTGGAACCCCATGCAACCTCGCTACTTTGTTAACACACCTCTGTTATAATTGGTTTAGTGAGTTATCCTCTCTCACTAGCAAGAAATGGGCCGATTTTGTCAATCAGTCCACCACAACCCATATAGCATCATATTGCCTCGGAGTATTTGGTAATCCCATAATGAAATCCATCGTAATTCGCTCTCATTTCCACTCCAGAATAGGTAACGAATGTAGCTTACCAAACGGAGCCTGATGCTTAGCCTTAATCTGCTGACAAGTCAAACACTTATCAACATATTCTACTACTTGCTTCTTCATCCTTAGCCATTAGAAATGCCACTTCAGCATTTTATACATTTTAGTTGTACCAGGATGCATAGTATAAGCTGCTACATGAACTTCCTTCAGAATCTCCTTTCTTAATTCATCCACATCGGGTATACATAATCTCTTATTCAACCATAGTGTCTCATTTCTCAGTTCAAATTAAGAATCCAGATTCACTTTCAACTTCTCAATAAGCTTTACCATTTTAGGATCTTTACTCTAAACTTTTCTAATTCTGTCATGTAATACAGGTCTTAGCTTTAGTGTCGCTATCAATGCCTTATTCTACTCTAAATTCAAATTAACATTCAATGTTCTCAATTGAATTAGGCTTGGTAACCTCGATGTCTGAATTTGAGCCATACTACTATCCGATTTTCTACTCAATGCATCTGCTACCACATTATCTTTTCCCTAATGATACTCAATTTTGCAATAATTCTATCCATCTCCTCTATCTCGTATTCAATTATTTTTAACTCAACAGATACTTAAAACTCTTATGATCAGTATATATCTAGAATGTCTCTCCATACAGATAGTGTCTTCATATCTTTAGAGCAAAAACCACTGCAGCAAGCTCTAAATCATATATTGGATAATTTATCTTATAAGACCTTAATTGTCTCTATGCATATGCTATCACTTTGCCATACTGAATCAGTACACATCTTAATCCTAGACGTGAAGCATCACTAGACACCACATAACCTCCAGTTCTAGATGGAATAGTCAACGCTGGTGTTGTAGTTAACTGATGCTTCAGCTCCTCAAAACTTTTCTGACATTCATCATTCCATCTAAAAGGCACATTCTTCCTTAGAAGTTTGGTCAGAGGGGCTGAGATCAATGAAAACCCCTCGATCAAACTCTGGTAATATCCAGCTAATCCCAGAAAACTTCAAATCTCTGATACATTCTTCGGAGCTTCCTACTTCATTACTGCTTCTATCTTCTTTGTATCCACTTGTATGCCTTATCTAATTACTATATGACCTAAAAACACTATATGATCCAGCTAAAATTTACATTTACTAAATTTAGCATATAACTATTTCTCTCACATGATCTGCAATATTAACCTTAAGTGCTCAGTATGTTCCTCTATGCTCTTCGAATACACCAAAATGTCATCTATAAACACAATCACAAAATGATCCAGATAGGGTCAAAATGATCTAGATAGGAAACACCTTATTCATCAAAGCCAAAAATGTATCTAGGGCATTAGTAACCTAAACAACATCATTAGAAACTCAAAATGACCATACTTGCTCCTGAACACACTTTTCGGTACATCAGCCTCTGCTATCTTCAATTGATAGTACCTAGATCTCAAGTCTAACTTAGTGAACACCTGAGCTCCCTGTAACTGATCAAGCAAATCATCAATTCTAGACAACAGGTACTTGTTCTTCACTATTACTAGATTTAGTTGCCTATTATCGATGCATAATCTCAGAGTCCCATCTTTCTTCTTCACAAATAAGACTGAAGCTCCCCATGGTGATACACTGGGTCAGATGAAACCCTTTTCCAGCAACTCCTACAACTGAGACTTCAATTCCTTTAGTTCCACAGGTGCCATCCCATATGGAGGAATAGATATAAGAGCAGCACCTGTAACTAAGTTGATCGTAAACTTTGTTTCCCTATATGGAGGTAAGCCAGATAACTTGGCGGGAAACACATCCAGGAATTCCCTAACAATAGGAATGTCCTGTACATTCTGCTCAATTCGAGTATTGACTATATGGGCTATATAAGCCTTACATCCACCTTGCAATAACCTTAAAGCACTCACGAATGAGATCAGTCTAGCTAGCACTGCTTGACTAATAACACAGAATACTCGGTTGATTAGGAGATTGTAATATTACCTCGTTAGTATAGTAGCTGATGATAGCCCTATCAGCAGTAAGCCAATCCATGCCTAGAATAATATCGGTCTCCCTTAACTATAATACAACCAAATCTGCTTCTAATTCTGCTTGATCAATTTGAATTAAACACCTTTTACAAACTTCTCCTATTATTGTAGTACTACCTATCGGTGTGCTTAGCTCTAAACCATGTTTCAATAGTTCTCTATCATAATGCTGCCTAGATGCTAGATGTATTGTGATAAAAGAACGTGTAGATCCATGATCTAGAAATGTAAAAGATTTATAAGTCAAGATAAGCAATATACCTGCAACGACATTTGGAGAATTCTAATCCTCCTATCGGATCATCATATAAACTCTAGCCTGAGACTGTGGTCGATTGCTCCGCACCTGAGTCCTGATAGTAGGACTCCCAAAACCCATTCTGCCTCTACCATGACCTCTCTATCCAAGCCCACTAGCTCTGCTCTGCTGGACAGTTGTTTCAGTTACCACTTCTACTCTCTTTCTAGACTATGCTCTATAAACAACGGGATAGTTTCTAATCTGATGATCAAAAAAGCTGCATCATAGGCAAGCTCTAGACAATTTCTAGAACTTACCACTATGCTTCTTCTCATAATGTTCACAATTAGGTAGCTATCCCGATACTACACCTCTTCCACTGCCAAACTGCACAAAACTTCCCCTCTGTCTAAGCCTCAACTATCTTGATCTTGCTGGTGGTCGAAAAGATTTGTTCTGGCACTTACTAAACCTTATGCCAGAACCAATCTGAGATTCACTAGGCCTCTTCATTTTGGACTATTATATATATTCTACCTGACCCTCTTTCAACAACTACTCAATTCGAATAAAGGCAGCTTCTAGTTTCATAAAACTACCAAAATTAGAAATGGCTAACCTCATCCGAATTTCCATATTTAGCCCATATTTTAACCTTTTACACTTGTCTTCATCAGTAGGAATCAAGGTAGTTGCATACCCTATCAGCTCATTAAACTTTATCTTATACTTTGCTATAGAGAGATAACCCTGCTTCAGATCCAGAAACTCTTTCATCTTTCTGTCTAGGTAGATCATCAACATATAATTCTCCTTGAAGACCTTCAAAAAGTTTTCCAACTTCAAGTTACAAGGCCTGGTGGTACTACCTGGAATAGTTTTCCACCATTGGTATGCAGGACCTTGCAATAATGAGATTTCATAGTCGAACTTCTCATTCAACTCACAATCCATCTGATCAAAGACTCTCTTCGTTCTCTCTAGCCATCCTTCAGTCTCTACAGGGTCTGTACTTTTGTAGAAGTCCAAAGCCCCCTGCTTTCTTAGTTTGTCTTACCTCTTTCCCTTCTCTCAGGAATTCTCGGAGGCATTCTCCCAAGTCGAGGTATAGAGGACTCTCTACTGGCTCCTAATGATTCTAGGTTAGCTGATTGTCCCACTTGATCACCTATGACGGATGACTTATAATAGACAATAATAGAACCATCCGAGTTTCTCACTATATAACATATCTATATGCTTATATCTGTTCCCTATAGATGCCAAACCATTTTCTGATTCCAAAAATTTGGCACCCCACTCACATCTAACATGTGCTTGCACGTCCATCAAACATTTGAGCACATGCCTAGTGGAAGCAGTGTGCTAGAGCAGTCACATCACTTATCATGGCGTCATAATTAAAACACAATTACTCAATATATAAAACTCAATTCCTCAATTTCATTTCATAAAACATAATTTACATTGTAGCACTACATATAACATCAAATATTTATCAGAGTCTACAACTCCTTTTACAAAATATGCTACATAAATGAGAAATTATACAAAAACTCTATCTATCACTTCAATCTCAGCTGACTTACCTTTGATCCATTTCTTTTATCCAAAAACACAAGAATTATTTTTCTTCTAAACTGTTCTTAGCAACTAGGTCTCCTCTCTCATACCTAAAAAGCCACATTACAATTTTGATGATTTTTCCGAACACAGTGAGTAAGCCATCATCAATGTGCTCACTTATATCACATAACACAACAATTCATATTCCAAATTCACAAACAATTCATGCTACCACATAATGAATTTCACCTCACTAATAATCATATTTAATTAAATACAATTACGTTAATTTATTTCACATTTCACATTTTTTGTTTAGAACAAATCAAACAATTAATTTCGTTCATTTAAACATTTATATCAAACATATATACAATGCACATGCGACTCACTTTCAATCATTACGTTGTTGTGACTGAGTGCCTTTTTAACTGTCACGTATCCATTGTGGATACCAGGCTCATTAATAACTATCCCATATCCATTGGGGATACCAGGCTCTTTATACATAGTAAGCCAGAGGCTCTTACCACATTGTGAGCTTTAAACTCTTTTTCACTAACAAATCTTATCACAACTACTTTTATCTTCTCTTGCATATTATATAATGAATGCATCATCATATATGTTCAATCAGTCACTTGGTTTTATTATACACACTCACTTTCACGTATCATCAGACCTGAGCCTGACATTTAACAATTATGTTGAGTACACTTATTTATGTCAGATTCATATACAATGAGCACTTCCAATTTGATTTTCATGCATCAAACGCCTCAGACAATCAATTTCCAGAATTAACACATTCAAATCAATAATAATCCAATACATAAATTTAAGTGAAACAATTAATCAATGTGAGACCTTCTGGGTTACTCACAGTATGCTCCAGATAGTTATTACCTTGATGTCCTAGCAATATCTGGATGCGGTAGCTCTATTTATGCTTCTATATCATGCAACACATACACATTTACACATTACTAATTTGCACAAACACATAAGTATTCATTTTTATACATATGTATACGTGTTATGTATAATGCATGTTAAATTTGACTATTCTACGTATATTTCCTTAATTCGTATCTCAAGATCATACTTCAAAACTCATATATGTCTAATTTAAACTTGGACTTACATCTCAATAATACAAGAATATTCTAAGTTCATCACTCAATTGATCACTAAGGTTATTCTAGCATTATAAGATCACATAATATCCAATTTCTCATTCACCTTTACTTAATATATATCATTCATCTTTTTTGAATCACATTAGTCTTCATAAGCTCCTTTCATTGTCATAACATCTTAAATTTTCAGATTTGAATACTTGATATACAACAATCCATTCTTAAGTTATAACCTCAACTATCACCTTAAACATATCACTCATTTAATCACTTAATCCATCATCAAACTAAGCTCCTTTCAAGCTTAATTTAAGCCTCAATGCATCATAGGAAAGTACCTAACCATTTGTTGTTTCAAACCATACATAACAGAATTATAAATCATGTAACAGCCACTCCTACGATTGTGGATGACTTTCTACGATCGTGGGTTTTGTTAACAGAAAGTTTCTGCTCTTTCATGCATTCCCACAATCATGGGTTGTTCACATCCAAAAATCCTAGCAATCTTCTTCCTATTTTCCAGCTTTTTCAACTCCTACAAGTTACATTTAACATATCTTATGCTTAGTCTATCATTTCTAGCTTAATTCCTGATCATTTCCTCTTCATTCTCACCTCCATTTTAGCTTAATATCATTTATAAACAAATCATAATCTATGGTTGATCATAAACACAAAAACATAAGATCCATACATATACACATTCATCATCAAATTTCTGCACACATTTAACTCCATTATCACCTTTATTTCATTTCTAAACTATCATCCTAATTCTTCTCATTTCAAGACACCACACGACTCCTTTTCTTTAGCTTTAAACTCATTTTGGTTTACCTTAATAACACTACCAAAAATTCACGTGATTATACATTAAAAATAGAACATAAATATATCATGTATTTATAAAATTTTTGCATTCTTTTTACACCATTTTAAGGATCATTCTATCTTAAAAACATCTCTACAACATCTTATGAATTATTAATCATCACATATGTAAAAGAAGACATGAATATACCCATGTTTCTCATTCACATTTCAACATATACTCTTCAACATTTTATGATCATTTAACCCCTAACTATCATTATAAAAGTTGTTATTTAACAAACCATGAAGAATAACGCTTTAAGCTAACTTATTTAACTTCAAGGTCTTTAAATCACAGCTTAACCCTCGCTTCCAAACATCATATGATCATCAATATGGAGATGGAGTAGGTTAGGCTTTTAGTGAAAAAATGAAGAAGACAACAAAAATGAAAGTAGCACGTGAAGGATGAGAGCAAGATTCAACGTTGATGCTTGGAGAAGAGAGTGTCGTAGATGAAGAAAAATGAAGAAGGTGACGAAGGGAGCATATGGAAAAGATGAAAGAAAAGAAAATGAAGATGGTTTTACATGAGAGTGTCGTGGGATAGGTGGTAAATGGCAAGATTAAAAGGCTTGGTAAGTGTCATGAGACTTACCTCTTAATTAATAATGCTAACCATAATAATATATTTTAATATTGTACCTCTATCATTTAATCTCTAGTCCATTTGTCTCCAATTTCTAATCCAATTGTTTGCCAATTTTCTATGACACTTGTCATTAAACCCTAATGTCATTTATCAAAATTTCTACTGCCATTTGACACTTATTTCTACTACCATAAATCAATTGTCATGCACTTAGCATTTTTCCTAGTCGAAAAATACTCAAAATTTCAGAAATTTCCTAATTTTCATTGAAAACTCTAAATCAATAATTATACTCACCAAATCAATTTTCAAAACAAAAATATTCACTATTCACATCATAATCACATTTACCCAGAAAATGTCAATTGAATGCATGTACAATCATTGTAATGTGTGCAGATATCAATAATCATATGTGTATATGCTCATATTTTGCATGAGCATGAAATGCATTCCTTAATTTCACATTGATATTTCTCATGTACAGTATTCTGGGGTCTAACCCTTTTTATGAGAAAACGGGATACTACAAATAGAATGCTCCCTAATCTCAATTTTCCCTTAGGTTTTGTTTAATCAAGATATGATCATTAATTAAACCTGACTACTAAATAACCTAGGATACGGTCTCTAGATTTAATTTGGCAGTTGCATTATGATGTGAAAAATGATCAATATAAGAAGTAACCTCACACACTCAGGTTATCTAACCTAAGTTATTTTGTTCCTACAATACGGGATCTTTAGATGCTACTCAAACATAAAAAACATTTAATGTTTTAGTGATAGGTTAGAAATAGAATAATCAAGATAACGTATTAAGATCATTCATCCTAAAACCTGATCAATTCAACACCAATAACACAAAAATCTGAAAAGAAATTATAACCTTAAAATGATAAAAATAGCTTAACTATGATTTGGTGCCGATATTCCCGTTGAATCGGCATCAGGAAGCTAGCCTTGTAACTCATTTTTTATGCTCCAAGTGTCAACCATCTTCTCCAATAGCTTTTTTGGTGGTGAAAGAAATGAATAAAGAACTACAGTTCCTCCACCCTGTTCTCTACACTACTCTCTCTTTTTATTTTGTTTTTGGTCCACTTCACTATTCACTCCTATTAAAACCCTCATCTGTTACTATGTGTTTTGAGTAAATGCATCCCATGCTATGTTCTGCGTTTAATGCACAAATTTTTTCATGCTCAATTTGCTATCATTTTCTGCTCCATTAAATTAACATTTTTTATGGGAAAAACATGCATATGCTTTGCTTTCTATGTTTCTCCTTCTTTATGTTCCATTTTTCTTGTCTTTTAATTTTCTTCTTCTTACTCCATGAAGATAAGTGAATATTAATCTTTATAAAATGGCCCAAATATCGTGCTTTCGACTCACTTTAACTTCTTTGCTTCTGAATTGTGCCTAAAATCATTTATGAGTCAAAGTGAGTATCTTAATCATTTCTAAGACATTAATAACTAAGTGTGGCATATCAAATGAATCAAAGTTTAAACACATATCATATATCCATAATCTCAAAATCAACACGGAAGATTAATTTTTCAAACTTTAACCAAACATCTTCTTTAATGTCCTTAAGATGATGGACCTATCTGCTAATTAAATTCTCATCCCTTGGTTTAGATTCACCCAATCCTAATTTCTTAAACACGTCCTCTTAAATCAAATTACAAATAACATATAAGTTCGATAATGCACTTTTAATTAAAAAACTACCATTATTACAAGAAATAGTAAAACTTCTTAAATCTTTGATTTTCTAAAGTAGCTTATTTTGTAAGATAATATAACACTCCTTACTTAAAGTAACTGTTGACAACTGCTTAACCCATTTTTTGTTAGAAAGGGGATTCTTTAAGTACCTGACATATTTTGAAATATATGAAAGAGTTTCCAAAAAGGAATGTTTATATAATTATTTAAAAATCTAAAACATTACAAAATTTATCTTCCTTCTATTTATCTTATGTTCACTCAAGTACAGAATTTTTTATTTGCACTCATTGACAACTTTCTTCCTTGATTCCATCTCTTTCTCTTTATCCTTCTCCTCATCATTCATTTCTTCTGTAATACCCTTCTCCTTTTAAAATTTATCTTATTTCCACCACTCAAAGAATAAACATTCACTTAGTTCCTCTTATTTACCTCAATTTTGTTAGTCAACATGCCTGATTTGTAACATCTCATTATTCCATGATCAGGGTTAGAACCCTAGGATACCACACACGAGAGCTTATTGAGAATTTAGAAATACATTCCATGCATAATATGGCATACTCATATATGTGAATAATGTTGACAATCATTAAAATAATTATACATGCATTTCATTAACATTTTTCCAGTATAAGTGATTATAATGCGATTAAAATGTGAATTGTGAATTATTTGCCTTGAAAATTGAATTGGTGAGTATTATAATTAATTTCACATTTTCGGTGACATTTTGGAAATTTCTGAAAATTTGGTGTATTTTGGACTAGGAAAAATGTAAAAATAAGAGGCAAATAGAAGTGTGACATTTGGTAGCTTAGATGAAGGAAAAATGGACTAATTATGGAGTGATAAATGGACCCATTAATGTGTGACATGTGGACCAATAGCTAAGAGACAAATGGTAGCTTTACATAGGTGAAAAAGGGTAGACATGCATTGGAGACATGTGTCAAGACATACATGAGACACCTAAGTCACGTTTTTAGGAAAGGGAGTTTCTGCAGCTCCCTTGTTCTTCATCACCGAAACACCTAGCTAGGTATTTTTGTGTTATTGGCTTATCCACGTTACATCTTGCAAAGTTTTCAGCCATTTGAGTTTTTTGATTGTTGTTGAATCCTTGTGTTTTTCCATCCATTGAAATCTCTTATTTGCTCTCCCCATTTTTGGAATTTCATTTAAGTATTTGAAGGTTAAAACAAGTAAGTTATGCTTTAAGTGTTAGGGTAGTGTAAATTACATTTTGGTGATGTTTTCATGTTCGTAAATGGATGCATGCGTGAGTGGTGTATGTTTTGATGCTTGTGGATTGATGCATGCGTGAGTGATGTTAATGCATGCATGAGTGATGCTGGAAGAAGCAAATTGGGTGATACAAATAAAGAGATGAAGGATTGTGAGAAGTGGAGTGATGTCTTAAAATGAAGATGAGTGAAATAGACAAAAGTGCAAAAAAATATGGAATTATGTTCTGGTTTTGGATGGTGATCATTCATGAATTTTTGAATTGTGACTAGTGAATTTTGAACTAGAAATTTAGGTTTAATTGAATCATCAACTTGAAATGGTAGAGAAATGATAGAATTTGGGTAATGAAGTGTGCTGGAGTATGTTATATGCAGTGTTTTACTAAACATACATCTGTATTTTGACCATAACTTGATTTGTAAATATCCAAATTAGATGCATTTTGATTTATAGTAAATAAGCAACATATTTCTACATTTTTTATTAAGCAATATAATTTGAAATCTGTCCTTAAGAGTCTTGAAATTGGGATTAAAGTTGAGAATTGAGTTTTGTCGAGGTATGAGAATAGGATGTATAATTTTGCTATAACTTGTATGATATGGAACCAAAATTTATGCATTTGATGTCATTAGAAAGTTAAGACATGAAGGAACATTTTATTAGAAGAACGTGTTGCTTAAAAACCTCATTTTCTAGGTCATAATGGTCATACAAAACTGACATAAAAATCTATCCTGAGAAAAACTAGAAAACTGCAGGATAAATGGGAGATTTGTTTCTGTGACGATCGTGACAAGGGATGTCATGATCGTGGGAAGTGAATTTTCATGGAAATATTTTGATTATGCAAAGTTGAAGCAATGAAGTATGAAGTATATAATTATGATACATTTGGACTTAATTTGGGCTTAAAATAAGGACATAACTGAGTGGTTAAATTGCTTAATGCTATGAATATGATGTTATGGATTTCATGAATGAGAATGTGTAATTAAAGATGCCTAATCAATTGAATAGAGTTTGATAAGGGGATGCAATCAAATTGGTAGTTGAATTAGTGTGTAATGATGTTGTATTAGATGTAGTGAATTATGGGAAAATTGGTATGAAATTGGTGTTATGATATGTGTTGAATTCAGATGAATGGAGGAGGAAAATTGCATCGCACGATCGTGGCCCTCACCCCACAATGTTTCTGTCATGATAGTGACCCTTACAACATGATCCTAGCTTGACCAAAAAATGTTTCTGTCATGACCGTGCAAGAACACCATGATCGTGGCCAAGCCTATGGAGAAAAAGAGTTGTCTTTTGAATAAAGCTTGAACCAACCAATGCCAGGGTATTTCTATATGAGGTATTAAGGGTTAAATAAGATCTTAAATGAATCTAGCTGGTGTTGAATGAAAGGATTAAGGTGAGAAAAGGGTTTTATAGATTGAAGGATGATTGGAAGGTGTGGTAAATTGTTTATAAAGTGTATTAAAGAAACATACCTGAGAATTTGTCATTAAACATGCATAAAACATGGAACATACATAAATGTATTTATGAATGATTATTCATATAAAAATGCACATGAGTGATGTATAAGTGTAAGTGATTGCATATAGAGGAGCACGTTGAGCGACCGCTTCCAGACATTGTCAAGACTTCAAGGCAATAAGCTAAAGGGAGCAAGAGTGAGTAACCTAAGATGGTCTCACCTTGAGTGTTTGTTTAATTAATTGATATATGATGTATGTGTACTGATTTCTAGACATAAAATGTCTGAGACATTTGATGCATGAATAAAACATGGGAAGTGTTCCTTAAATGTGAATATGATTAAATAAATGTGCTCTCAACTTATATGTTGAATGTCAGACCAAGTTTGATGACCAATGTGAATGCAAATGCAATGGACTAAATAAGATGATTGAATATGTATAATGCATCTTACTCATGAATGCATGAAATATAAAGGTATTTGTGACTAGAGTCGATAGTGAAAAATAGCTTAAAGCTTAGAAATTTGTGGTAGGAGCCTAAGGCTCAATGTATAAAGAGCCCTGTATCCCCAATGGATAAGGGACAGTATGATAGAGCCTGGTATCCACAACGGATACGGGACAGTGAAAAAGGCACTCGGTCATAACAACGAAAAAAATGAAATCTATTCTCATAAACATTGCATACACATGTGATATGAATAAATTGAATGATTACCATGTTTTAAGGATTTTTATTGTATGAAATGTGTGAATACTTATTGATCAACATGTTTGGCATGATTGCAGAAATGATGAATCTTATGGTTTTTGGAATGTGACATTTATGAGTAAAATGTTTCGTGATATCATATGATGATAATTAAGATAATGTGAACTATATGAATTGTTGTGTTGTATGACAAGAGTGAACCATCGATGATGGTTACTCAATCGAGTTTGCCAAACTCAACCAAATTGCAACATTGACATTTTCAAGTTCGAAAGAGCGACGACTGAGCTTCTAAGACTACTTAGAAGAGATTTTGTACTACTTTTGGATAGAGGACTTGGCTCAAAGGTCAGTTAGCTAGGATTGAAGAAATAGTTTTAATTTTGTTAATTACTCTTGTTCGTAGCATATTTTATAGATAGAGCTGTGACTTTATTAGGTTGATATTGTATAAACTTGGATGATGGATATAATGCTACATTGTAAAATTATGGTTTATGTAATGAAATGAGGAAGTTTTGGGTTTTTGACATTGTTTTATTTATGATTTTTCTTATAATGCCATACGATATAGTGAAAGTGTTATAAATTAGCATGCCATTTCTATCGGGCATATGCACGAACGTTCGAAGGGTGCATGTGTATGTGTTGAATGGGGTGGGGTGCTATAGTTGGTGGTATTAGAACATGGTTGGCATCCATAGGGATATGTAAGAATGATAGGTATGTGAGAATTTCGGATGGTAATCAAAGTTATTGTCTCTTATAGGTCATCCACCATAGGTGATCAAGTGGAACAATCAGCTAACCTAAGATTAGAAAGAGCCAATAAAGTGTCATCTGTGTCTCAGCCTGAGGGAATGCCTCCGAGAATTCTCGAGAGAAGGGAAAGAAGGTACGATAAATTGCGAAAATAGGGAGCCGTGGAATTCTACGAAAGTACAAACCCTGCAGAGGCTGAGGGATAGCTAGAGAAAACAGAGAGAGTCTTTGACTAGATGGATTATGAGTTAGACGAGAGGTTTGACTATGTTATGTCTTTACTGCAAGGCCTAACTTATCAGTGGTGGAAAACTACTCCAGTCAGTACCATTAGGCTTTGTAGTTTGAGATGGGAAGACTTTTTGAGAGTCTTCAAGGAAAATTACATGCCCAAGATCTACATGGACAGAAAGATGAAGGAGTTTCTGGATCTGAAGTAGGGCAAATTATCTGTGGCAGAGTATAAGGTTAAGTTCAATGAGCTGACAAGATATGCAGCTACCTTGATTCCTACTAAGGAAGATAAGTGCAAGAGATTTGAAGACAAACTGAATATGGAAATCCTGACGAGGTTAGCTATTTCTAACCTAGGTAGTTTTACAAAACTACAAGTTGCTTCTATCTGTATTGAGCAGTTGTTAAAGGACAATCAGTCTGAGTCTAGATCAGAGTCTAGACAGAAGAGGCCTAGTGAATTGCAGGGCGATTATGGCAGAAGGTTCAACAGGCATCAGAACCGAGCTTTTAGACCACCGATTGGATCAAGACAGTCGGGGTTCAGACAGAGAGGGAGTTTTGTTCAATTAGGTAATAGCAGAGGTGCAGTATTAGGTCATTTGTCTATTTGTGAGCATTATGTGAAGAAACACAATGGTGAATGCTGGAAGTTGACAGGAGCCTGCCTTAGATGCGACACATTTGATCATTAGGCCAGAGACTGTTCTGTTGTGTTTGGAGCACAATCTGGTACGAGAGGAAGTGTGGCGATAGAAACTATGATTAAACAGAGTCAAGCTAATAGGTTTGGATAGAGAGGTCGTGGTAGAGGCATAATGAGTTTTGGAAGTGCTACTGGTCAGACTAAGATGCGGAGCAACCAACCGTATTCTCAGGCTCGAATCTAAGCCATGACGAGACAAGAGGCTTAAGAGTATTTAGATGTCGTTATAGCTGTGTTACATATATTTACATTTGAGGCTTGTGCATTGCTAGATCCTAGATCTACACATTCTTATATCGCACTGCATATGACATCTATGTTGCATTGTGATAGAGAGTTATAGAGATATGGATTAGAGGTGAGTACAGTGATAGCTAGTACCACCGTGATAGGGGAAGTATGTAAAAGGTGTTTGATTCGAATTGATCAAGCAGAGTTAGAGGCTGACTTAACTGTGTTATCGCTATAGAAAATAGATGTTATCCTAGGCATGGATTAGTTCACTCCTCATAGGGCCATCATGAACTTTTATACTAAGGAGGTAATTTTTGAATCTCCTAATCGACCGAAAGTAGTATTCAGAGGTATTAGCCAAGTAGTGCCAGCCAGGCTGATTTTATTTGTGAGTGCTTTGAGGTTGATGCAAGGGGGATGTGATGCTTATTTGGCCTATATGAGCAAGATATAGAGGACATTCTTGTAGTTAGGGAATTCCCAGATGTGTTTCCAACAGAGTTACCTGGCTTACCTCTAGATCGAGAAACAAAATTCACAATTGATCTAGTTCTAGATGCTGCTCCTATATCTATTCCCCCATATAGGATGGCACCTGTGGAACTAAAAGAGTTAAAGACTCAATTATAGGAGTTGCTAGATAAGGGATTTATTAGACCTAGTGTTTCACCCTGGGGTGCTTCGGTCTTATTTGTGAAAAATAAGGATGGAACATTGAGATTGTGCATTGACTATAGGCAATTGAATTAGGTAACAATGAAAAACAAGTACCCGTTGCCTAGAATCGATGATTTGTTTGATCAATTATAGGGAGCACAGGTGTTCACTAAGTTAGATTTGAGATCTGGGTACTATTAGCTGAAGATAGCAGAGGCTGATGTTCCAAAGAGTGCTTTCAGGAGTAGGTATGGACATTATGAGTTTTTAGTAATGTCGTTTGGGTTGACTAATGCCCTAGCTGCATTATGGCATTGATAAATAAGGTGTTTCAGCCCTACATGGATCGCTTCATGATAGTGTTTATCGATGACATTTTGGTATATTCGAAGAATAGAGAAGAGCATGTTGAGCACTTGAGAGTGATACTACAGATTATGAGGGAGAAACAAATATATGCTAAATTCAACAAATGTGAGTTTTGGATGGATCAAGTAGTGTTTCTAGGTCATATAATAAGTGGGCAAGGTATTCAAATGGATTCAAAGAAGATAGAGGAAGTAATGAAATAAGAGGCTTTGAAGAATGTGTCTAAAGTCCGGGGTTTCTTAGGATTAGCCAGATATTACCAGAGGTTTGTTGAGGCATTTTCTTTGATCTCATCCTTTCTGACTAAACTTATAAGGAAGAATGTGGTCTTCAGATGGAATTATAAGTGCAGAGAAGTTTTGAAAAACTGAAACATTAGTTGACTACAGCGCCAGTGTTGACTATTCCATTAGGAACTGGTGGTTATGTAGTATACAATGATGCTTTGCATCAAAGATTGGTTTGTGTATTGATACAGTATAGCAAGGTGATAGCCTATGCATCAAGACAATTAAGGTCTCACGAGATGAACTATCCGGTACATGATTTAGAGCTTGCAGCAATAGTCTTTGATCTAAAGATATGGAGACATTATTTATATGGAGAGACATTCCAGATATACACTGATCATAAGAGCTTGAGGTATCTACTGAATCAAAAGGAGTTGAACATGAGACAGAGAAGACGGATCGAGCTGTTAAAAGATTATAACTGTACGATTAAGTATCATCTGGGGAAAGATAATATAGTGGCTAATGCATTGAGTAGGAATTCAAATAACAATGTAGCTCAGGTTCAGTTATCGAGGTTACCAAGCTTGATTCAATTGAGAGCTTTGAATGTGGAGTTAAATTTAGAGCACAATGAAGCCTTGATTGCTACACTAAATTTGAGACCGATGTTGCATGATAGAATTAGAAGAGCTCAGAGTAAAGATCCTAAAATGGTGAAGTTGATTAAGAAGATTAAAATGAATCTAGATTCTGAATTTGAATTGAGAGATGAAACATTATGGTTAAAATAGAGATTGTGTGTGCGTAATGTAGATGAAATGAGAAAGGAAATTCTAGAGGAAGCGCATGTAGCAGCTTATGCTATACATCCTGGTACTACCAAAAAGTGTAATAAGCTTAAGCAACATTTCTGGTGGCCAGGGATGAAGAAACAAGTAGCAGATTATGTAGCTAAGTGTTTAATTTGTCAGTAGATTAAGACTGAACATCTGGCTCCAATTGAGAAGCTTCATTTGTTACCTATTCCGGAGTGGAAATGGGAACGAATCGCAATGGATTTCGTTATGGGATTGCCTAAGACTCTGAGGAAAAATGATGTTATATGGGTTTTAGTGGACTGATTGACTAACTGATTGACTAAGTCAGCCCATTTCTTACTAGTGAGAGAGAATAGCTCACTAAACCAGTTGGAAAGGAGGTATGTGAATGAGGTAGTTAGACTACATAGGGTACTGGTGTCCATTATATTGGATAGGGATCCTAGATTCACTTCGAGGTTTTGGAAGAGTTTATAGTCAGCTATGGGTACGAAGTTGAACTTCAGTACTGCATTTCATCCTCAAATAAATGGATAAACTGAAAGGACAATCAAGATTGTTGAGGATATGCTTAGAGCATATGTATTGGAGTTTCAAGGGGCTTGGGATTAGTGTATAGATTTGATTGAATTTTCTTATAACAACCACTACCATAATAGTATCGGAATGGCACCTTATGAGGCATTGTATGGCAAAAAATGTGGATCGCCTCTATATTGGGATGAGGAAGGTTTGAGAATGATAGAAGGGCCAGAATTGATATAAGATACTGTGGATAAGGTGAAACTGATCCGAAGCTGAATAAAAGTAGCACATGATAAATAGAAGAGCTATGTAGATTAGCACAAAAAGGATATGGAATACAATGTAGGAGACAAAGTATTTCTAAGAGTCTTACCTTGGCTAGGAGTGTTCAGATTTGGTAAGAAGGGCAAATTGATCCTTAGGTACATTAGTCCTTATGAGATCATTGAGAGGGTAGGACCATTGGCTTACAAATTTGCCTTACAGAGTGAAATGTCTTAAGTACATAATGTATTCAACGTGAGTATGCTCAGGAGATATAGGTAAGACCAAATGCATTATTACAGGCTCAAGAGATTGAAGTTGCTAGTAATCTAAGTTATGTAGAGGAGTTGATCACGATAGTGGGATATCAGACAAAGCAATTGAGGAATCGGGTAATTCCATTTGTGAAAGTTTTGTGGAAAAATCACTCGAGTAAGGAAGCAACTTAGGAAACAGAGGAGCATATGAAAAAGCAATATCCCAACCTGTTTCATCAATCAAGTAAGAATTTCGAGGATAAAATTTCTTAAAGAGAGGAGAATTGTAACATCCTATTATTCGATGATCAAGGTTAGGACCCTAGGATACCACACATGAGAGTTTATTGAGAATTTAGAAATACATTCCATGCATAATATGGCATACTCATACATGTGAATAATGTTGACAATCATTAAAATAACTATACATGCATTTTATTGACATTTTTTGGGTATAAGTGATTTTAATGCGATTAAAATGTGAATTGTGAATTATTTGTGTTGAAAATTAAATTGGTGAGTATTAGAATTAATTTCACATTTTCGGTGACATTTTGGAAATTTCTAAAAATTTGGTGTATTTTGGACTAGGAAAAATGTAGAAATAAGATACAAATGGAAGTATGAAATTTGGCAGCTTAGATGAAGGACAAATGGACCCATTAATGTGTGACATATGGACCAATAGCTAAGAGACAAATGGTAGCTTTACATAGGTGACAAATGGTAAACATGCATGCTTTGGAGACATGTGTTAAGACATAAATGAGACACCTAATTTACATTTTTAGGTAAGGAAGTTAGTGTAGCTCCCTTGTTGTTCACCATCGAAAACATCATCTTTCTCCTTACTCTTCATCATCGAAACACCTAGCTGGGTATTTTTATGTTATTGGCTTATCCACGTTACACCTTGCAAAGTTTTCAGCATTTGAGGTCTTTTATTGTTTTTGAATCCTTGTGTTTTTCCATCCACTGAATTCTCTTACTTGCTCTCCCGATTTCTGGAATTTTGCGGAAAGATTTGAAGGTTAAAACAAGTAAGTTATGCTTTAAGTGTTATGGTAGTGTAAATTACATTTTGATGCGATTTTCATGTTTGTAAATGGATGAATGCATGAGTGGTGTATGTTTCACGCTTGTGGATTGATGCATGCGTAAGTGATGCTGGACGAAGAAAATTGGGTAATACAAATAAAGATGTGAGAAATGGAGTGATGTATTAAAATGAAGATGAGTAAAGTAGACCAAAATGAAGAAAAATATGGAATAGGTTCTGGTTTTAGGTGGTGATTATTCATGAATTTATGAATTGTGAGTAGAGAATTCTGAACTGGAAATTTTGGTTTAATTGAATCATTAACTTGAAATGATAGAATTTGGGCAATGAAGTGTGCTGGAGTACATTATATGCAATGTTTTACTGAACATACATCTGTATTTTAGCTATAACTTGATATAAGATTATCCAAATAAGAGGGATTTTGATTTAGAGTAAACTAGAAGCATATGGCTACATTTTTTTATGAAGGAATCAAATTTGAAATCTATCTTTAAGAGTCTTGAAATTGGGCTTAAAATTGAGAATTGTATTCTGTCAAGGTATGAGAATATTTTGTAGTATTTTGATTATAACTTACATGATACTAAACAAAAATGCATGAATTTGATGTCATTCAAAACTTAAGACATAGAGGAACATTTTATTAGAATAAGGTGTTGCCTAAAGACCTCATTTTCTAGGTTATAATGGTCATACAAAACTAACCTAAAAATCTGTCCTGAGAAAAACTGGAAAACTGCAGGATAAGTGGAAGATTTGTTTCTTTCACGATCGTGGCAAGGGATGTC
Source organism: Erythroxylum longipes (assembly GCA_027563885.1). Classification (NCBI taxonomy): domain Eukaryota; kingdom Viridiplantae; phylum Streptophyta; class Magnoliopsida; order Malpighiales; family Erythroxylaceae; genus Erythroxylum; species Erythroxylum longipes. The sequence goes on along the minus strand of JAOQMS010000180.1, from coordinate 21,064,973 downwards.
ACGATTATGGGCAGTGAATTGATTATGAAATAGTTGAACCAAAGAATAATGAACTATATATTATGATACATTTGGACTTAATTTGGGCCTGAAATGAGGACATAACTAAGTGGATAAATTGCCTTATGCTATGAATGTGATGATATGGATTTCATAAATGAGAGTGTATAATTGAAGATGCCTAATCAATTGAATAGAGTTTGATAAGGGGATTCAATTAAATTGGTATTTGAATTAGTGTGTAATGATGTTATCTTAAAGGTAGTGAATTATAGGAAAATAGGTATGAAATTGGTGTTACGATATATGTTGAATTAAGATTAATGGAGGAGTAAAATTGTAGGGCACAATCGTGGCCCTAACCCCATGATCGTGACCTAATAGAAAATGTTTCTATAATGATTGTGACCCTTACAGTACGATCATGGCCTGGACAGAAAATGTTTCTATCATGACCGTGGCAGGAACACCATGATCGTGGCCAGGCCTATGGATAAAAAGAGTTGTCTTTTGAATAATGTGTGAACCAATGAATGCTAGGGTATTTCTATATGAGATATTAAGGGTTAAATAAGAGCTTAAATGAATCTAGTTGGTGTTGATTAAAAGGATTAAGGTGAAAAAAAGGGTTTTATGGATTAAAGAATGATTAGAAGGTGTGGTAAATTGTTTATAAAGTGTATTAAAGAAACATACCCGAGAATTTGTCATTGAACATGCATAACACATGGCACAAACATAAATTTACTTATGACTGATTATTCATATGAAAATTCACATGAGTGACATATAAATGTATGTGATTGCATATAGAGGAGGACATTGAGCGACCACTTCCAGGCATTGCCAAGACTTCAAGGCAATAAGCTAAAGGGAGCAATAGTGAGTGACCTAAGATCGTCTCACCTTGAGTGTTTGTTTAATTCTAAATTGAATTGATATATGATGTATGTGTACTGATTTCTAGAAATAAAATGTCCAAGGAATTTGATGCATGAATAAAACATTGGAAGTGTTCCTTGAATGTGAATATGATTAAATAAATGTGTTCTCAACTTATATGTTAAATGTCGGACTGAGTCCGACAACCAATATGAATGCGAATGCAATGGACCGAATAAGATGATTGAATATGTATAATGCATCTTATTCATGAATGCATGAAATATAAAGGCAGTTGTCACTAGAGTCAATGGTGAAAAAGAGCTTAAAGCTCAGAAATTTGTGGTAAGATCCTAAGGCTCATTGTATAAAGAGCCCTATATCCCCAATAGATAAGGGACAATATGATAGAGCCTAGTATCCACAATGAATACGGGATAGTGAAAAAGGTCATCGGTCAGAACAGTGAAAAAAATGAATTCTATAAACATTGCATACATATGTGATATGAAAAATTGAATGATTGTAATGTTTTAAGGATTTTTATTGTATGAAATGTGTGAATACTTATCGATGAGCATGTTTGGCATGATCGCGATGAAATGATGAATTGTATGATTTTTGGAATGTGACGTTTATGAATAAAATGTTTCGTGAAATCATATGATGATAATTGAGATAATGTGAAGTATTTGAATTGTTATGTTGCATGACAAGAGTGAACCATCAAGGATGGTTACTCAACTGAGTTCGTAAAACTAAAACAAATTGCAACATTGACATTTTCAGGTTCGAGAGAGTGACGACTTAGCTTCTAAGACTGCTTAGAAGAGATTTTGTACTCCGTTTAGATGGAGGACATAGCTCAAAGGTCGGTCAATTGGGACTAAAGGAATAGTTTTAATTTTGGTAATTTCTCATATATGTAGCATATTTTGTAGACAAATCTGTGACTCTGATAGGCTGATAATGTATAAACATGGATGATGGATATAATGCTACATTGTAAAATTATGGTTTATGTAATGAAATTAGGAAATTTTGGAATTTTGACATTATGTTATTTATGATTTTACTTATGACGCCATGCAATATAGTGAAAGTGTTACAAATTAGCATGCCATTTCTATCGGGCATATGCACGTACATCTAAAGGGCGTACATGTATGTTTCGGATAGGGTGGGGTGCTACATGATTTCCCAAAGATAAGCTTAGTAAGCTATCCAATTTGAATTTTCATGTTATGGATAGAGGTTTATTGATTTCAATGAGGTGTTTTAGTACTTAGGAAGTAAGCCTAATATACAACTATAAAATTTTTTATGAGCTTTTTAAGATTTGGCTTTCTTTCTTATCATTGTTATTACTGAAATATGGGTGGGGGCTTTTGAATTTGTTGTCCTTGCTTATTCCATAAAAATTTAGGATGACTTTTCCATCCTAGATTATAAATCTTACTATAGGGACTATTATAAGACTAGTTCTCTATAAAATCAACCTGATTGATTGGCTTTCCCATACTAGTAAGTGCTTGAAATTCATGATTCTAGTGTCCACTACCACAAATTTCATAACTTATCACCTGCATTAATGGAGATATCGAACTCATAATATCAAGCTTTTTCCTTGCAACTTCGGCCTTTGCCTTTAATATTGTCACTAGTTCAACATTATGGATATCACTTGCTTTTGGCTTTAGCCTCATATTCTCTCACTATTAATTATTCACGTCAATGTCTTAATTAGCTCTTGCAATTCCTCAAGAGTTCTAAATTTTACTTGAAGATACATAAATCAACTACTTAGATGGGTAACTCAATTCACTATGAAATTTTTGCATCCGTAATTTCATATCAAGCCTATAGTATGGGCACTTCCTCTATAGCCCTTTCTATCTCTCCCAAGTATCATTTAACATCTTACTCTCTAATTGTTGAAATAAGAAGATGATATGTGAGATTCCTATATTGATTGGAGAGGGGAACGAAGTAGGCCTTATAAGGCTATGGATACTTCTCCCTCACAAGATACGTTTTCTCGAGCGAGTGTGTGGGAAGAGCAAAACTGTGAGAGCTTGGCTAGGCCAAGGCCCAAAGCGGACAATATCTGTAAGAAAGGGTGGTCCGGGCTGTTACAAATGTTATCAAAGCTAGGACTAGAGTCGGTAGGACCAGTTGGAGAGTTAGACTCTCTCGTAAAGACGCATTTTCCAATGGGTAGGAAAAGCAAAAAAGTGAGGGTTTGGCTGGGCCAAGGCCCAAAGCAGACAATATCTATGAACGGGTGGTCCCGAGATGTTACAAATGGTATCAGAGCAAGTACCCTGGACGATATGTCAATGTAGGATGCTGGTCCTCAAAGGGTGTGGATTCAAGCCTGTGGGCCAGCATTAGATACTAGACCTCCAAACAGGGCGATCTAGGCCTGTGGGCCAGCGAGGATGCTAGGCCTCCAGGGGGGTGGAATGTGAGATTCCTATATTGATTGGATAGGGGAATAAAGTAGGCCTTATAAGGTTATGGATACCTCTCCCTCACAAGACATGTTTTCCCGAGCGAGTGTGGGGGAAGAGCAAAACTGTGAGGGCTTGGTTGGGCCAAGGCCCAAAGCGGACAATAACTGTGAGCGAGTGGTCTAGGGTTGTTACAAATGGTATGCCAGTAAAGACGCTGGGCCTCTAAAGGGGGTGGATCCAGGCCTGTGTGCCAGCAGGACGCTGGGCTTCTAAGGGGGTTGGATCCAGGCCTGTGGGCTAGCGAGGACACTGGGCCTCCAAGGGGGGTGGAATGTTAGATTCCCATATCAATTAGAGAGGGGAACGAAGTAGGCCTTATAAGGCTATGGATACCTCTCCCTCATAAAGACGCATTTTCCCGAGCGAGTGTGCGGGAAGAGCAAAACCGTGAGGGGTTGGCTAGGCCAAGGCCCAAAGTAGACAATATCTATTAGTGGGTGGTCCCGGCCTGTTACAAATGGTATCAGAGCCAGTACCTAGGCTGATATGCTAACGTAGGACACTTGGCCTCCAAGGGGGTGGATTCAGGCCTGTAGGCCAGTGTTGGACATTGGGCCTCCAAGGGGGTGATCCAAGCCTGTGGGCCAGCGAGGATGCTGGGCCTCCAAAGGAGTGGAATGTGAGATTATCATATCGATTGGAGAGGAGAACGAAGTAGGCCTTATAAGGTTATGGAAACCTTTCCCTCACAAGACGCGTTTTCCCAAGCGAGTGTGCGGGAAGAGCAAAACCGTGAGGGCTTGGTTGGGCCAAGGCCCAAAGCGGACAATATCTATGAGCGGGGTGTTTCGGGCTATTACAAATAGTATCAGTGCCAGGACTCGAGTCAGTAGGACCAGCTGGAGAGTTATACTCTCCCCCAAAGACACGTTTTCCCAAGAGTGGAAAAAACAAAACCGTGAGGGCTTGGCTGGGCCAAGGCCCAAAGCGGACAATATCTGTGAGCGGGTGGTCTAGGCTGTTACAAATGGTATCAGAGCTATGCCAGCATGGACGCTGGGCCTCCAAGGGAGGTGGATCCAGGCTTGTGGGCCAGCAAGGACGCTGGGCCTCCAAGGGGGTGAATCTAGGCCTGTGGGCCAGAGAGGACGCTAGGCCTCCAAGGGATAGAATGTGAGATTCCCATATCGATTGGAGAGGGGAACGAAGTAGGCCTTATAAGGCTATGGATACCTCTCCCTCACAAGACGTACTTTCCTGAGACAGTATGCGGGAAGAGCAAAACCGTGAAGGCTTGGCTGGGCTAAGGCCTAAAGCAAACAATATTTATGAGCGGGGTGGTCCGAGCTGTTACAAATGATATCTGAGCTAAGACTCAAGTCAGTAGGACCGGCTGGAGAGTTAGACTCTTCCCCAAAGACGCATTTTCCCATGGGTGGGAAAAGTAAAACTGTGAGGGCTTGGCTGAGCCAAAGCCCAAAGCGGACAATATCTATGAGCGGGTGGTCCCGGGATGTTACATGATATTTAGGAATTTTTTATTTATGCTGGAAGATAATACCAGTTTAAAAACTTTAAAGTAAGAACAATCAAAGTGGTGATAGATCAAGGAGAAAAATATTTCAACCATGATTTAGCTCTGTTTCTTAATGTCAAAGGGAATAACATTAACCAAATTGCATCATATAAAGCTCCATTATATTGAAAGTTTCATAGATCTCCAAAAGTTGTCGATGTATACATTTAGATCCTCATCTAACAAGCCATTATACAATACAAGTTATTGAACTATATAAATCATATTAATTTTGATCTCAAAATTGCTAGCCTTCACTATTGGCCTAGGAATGCTAGATTTTGTCCCTATAAAATAAAATTTAACATTATCCCTTCTAGTATGAAGTGTCCTCTACACTGCAATTTTGTTTAATAGTTATAACCTCAAGTACCTAAATCTTAAATTTTAACCAACAAACATATGATCAAGTGATATAGTTCTAAAATAAATACATTCAAAAGAAAACAAATTATTATATTAATGAAAATAAAGTTCTCTTATATCATGGTCTGCAATAACGATGCCAAAAACTTAATTGTGTATTTTTTGAACAATGCAAAACATCACTAGGTAAGTTCACCTGTTGTTATTAAACCATAGTTTAATGAATACAAGTGTTGATTCCACAAGGACTATATGTACTAGGACTAAATGCCTTTTTATTGTCTAATTTAACAAACAGATGATTGACTCAAAAAAATGATTAAATAAATTAAAATTACTAATACAAAATATCAAACTAAAGCAATAAATAATCCTAAAGCAACCAATTGATAAACAAGACCCAAATATACAATCACCTTATAATCTTTCTATGATTAAGTTTATCCTAATTCAATTATTAACTCTAGTTTTTTAGATTGGTAAAAATTACAAAGTTATAACTATATTCTTTTTTAATACATACAACCTCCATCCTTAAGTTGATTTATTCAAATCTCTTTCTAATCAAAACCGCTAAGAATTCATTAACTCATTTTATAAATTCATTTAATAGATTTGACACTGACTTAAAAAATATATATGGTCCTAACTTTAGGAATCTATGTAACTCTTATTATTCATCTCATGATCTATTCATATGTATGATTTCTTAATTGCTATATATGAAATGTGAAATTGAACTAAAACATTATTAAATTCCAATTCAAACAAAAACAAGTGGTCATGAATAATTTGCAATAATTGAATCTTTTCATTAAGTCAAAAGAATCAATCCAAACATATAATTCTAGAGTTCATCTCGAGATTTATCCCAATTTAGCTCATAATAAAATAAATAAAACCAATAACAACTAAGAACGAACTAAAATAAAAAGCTCATTTTTGTGGATAATAAAATTTTGAAGTTCTTCACTTGAATCTTGATGAAAATTCTTTTTTTTTTCTCTCGAAACTTGCTTCATTGTTATCTCAATACACTCTAATTCATCTTTCTAACGTTATATTGCCATCTAACTCTTACAATTCACCTTTTATTCTCACAAAACTCTAAAAAATTCAAAGTTTCTTAACCAATATGGATCTAATAGAGACCTATATAAGTTTTATGTTTCTTAAAAACTACAAAAAACCATTATTTTATGTAAAAATTATCGCCAATATGGATTTATATAGACCAAATTTCTAACCTCTTTTTAATATCATGAAGCAAATATATCCGTGTTGTGTTACACAAATTTGTGTTCATTGTGAACAAATTCTATGTTGCTTTAACCTGTATCAAATCACTCTATTTTGTCTGAAATTTTCCTAAATGTTTTCCTTTTATAATCAAAACACAAGCAAAATATAAATTAAATTTAGTAGGAAATTTTATAGTCCAAACACAAGCAAAATACTCTCCAAATCATGTTAACATCAGTCTTTCTAGCACTTATAAAATTTCTTCACATAAATTTTCTTATTCTCGAGAAAAATGATTTCATTAATCTTAATTTAAATAGGTGATAAATCTAATAAATAATTTAACAAATCAATTGAAACAAGACTCTCTATTAATTATTTAATTATAAAATTCAACAATTTTCTGGGAATTTAATTATTTGCACTAAATCATAAAATCTATTTAATTTACTCCACAATACTTTAAAGGTTAAACTTAATCTCTAAAATTGATTATAATACATGATGTAAACATACATATAAAGATGCTTCAACTTTCAAACATGTTCATACCCTTATTGAACAAAAAGCAAAAAATTGACTTTAAATTCACACAGAAGTATTTAAAGGCTTTTCTGAAAAGTCATATAACCTTTTGATGTGAAAGTAAACAACTTGTCATGAATACTCCTTATTACTCAATTAAGTCACCATTTCAAATGGCTACTAGCACAACTTTTTAACTTCAACATTTTTCATAGTTTGAAGCCAATAGAGTAAATTCATTTTATGCTCACTTATTCATATTGTTTTTTGAATTTATTGTGGGATATAAAAAAACTTAGAAAGAGTTCACTTCTAACTCAATTATATGTCCAAACTACACAAAAAATTATTATTGTAAAAATCAAGTATCCATTTTCATAATTAAGGAATTAAATAAAATAAAATTAATTATCAATGTTTATGATTCTATACCTAAACAAATGAAACCACAAAATAACCAAACTTATAATGAACTGTCTAAATCAATGTTCTTTTATTGTTACAAAATTTTCATAATTATTCCCTATTAAGATAATATAACAAAATTAACAAGTATAATAAATTAATCTCCTTCTCTTCAATTGAGATATACATTACCCTAATATACATAATAAAAATAACAATAAAAATAGGAAACAAGAGAAAAAAGGAAATTAGGATAACTGGTACTCCCTTTAAAATAAAAGGCCTTATAGTTACAGTTTAAGAAGTACATAGTGGCAATGGGCATCACTATCTAGTAGTAAAATATCATCAAAACACATTTGAATTCTTGAATTTTAACAAAATTTAACTTAAAACACATGTAACAAAAATTAACTTTAGGTAGAAATATACTAAAACTAATGCTAAAGACACTTAAAGCAACTAAATTGAAATAGAAATACCTAAATCTTTAGGTTGCCTACTAATTAAGGCTTCTTCATGAATCCTTACTTAAGCACTTTGTTGATAGCAAAACCAATTCACTAGTTTTACGCTCAAAACTGCAAGTATACAGGATGTAACTTGTAGTAAAGAACAAATATTGATCTCTCAGAGATTATGTTTAGATGCTAATTAATTCACGTTTCTTTGTTTGAGAACCAATTTTAATAAATATAAACCAAAAAATCAAACTAAATCAAACAACTAAAAATGAAGAAATGATAAAGCAAAAGTGAAGAAACTTGGAATTCAAGATTTAACAATTAGAGATCACTTTTTCCCTATCTTATCCTCCTACTACCTTGTTAATTGAATTGTACCTTACCTATGATGTCCTAATGTACTAACTACCCTTTCTCAACGTGTAATTAGTTTTCCCTGGCCAAATTAAATGAAAATGATTCAGCAATCTCTCAATCTACTGAATCAGTCCACCAATTCAACTAGTTATGAAGTTATCCTATGGGTAATAAACTAATTAGCCAATATCTCTCTCTAACTAATCAATTAACTTGATGAATGTAGGTTTATAAAGTGCCAAGTCTCATTGTACAGCCCTACACAATTTATCCAACTCAATTTCTCAATATATTGCAAGGTATATGCTCAACATTCATCAAAAGCATCATTCATTCAAATTAACAAAGTACGAGTTCAATAAATAGTTCAAAAATATGTACATATAACTCAGCCACTCATAATGTCATTAACATCCCTAAAAACCAAAAAATTTATAATAAAGCTGCTAGAAGAGAAAAAAAAGAACTAGATGAAGCAAGCTCCTCCTCTTCTTTACCTAAATCTGGAAAATTTTGAGTTGGTGTGCTCTTTGCCCAATTTGGAATGGAAATTTTAATTCTCTACCTCTCTCTAGGCTCTAAATATGTTTTTTAGCTCAAGGAGGCAAGTTGTCATGACATCCCTTCGACCTTAGTGATTTGTTCCCTTATATAGTCACAAAAACCAAAAAATAAGTGAAACCTACGTGTCTCATTAGGTTAAGGATCCATAATCATGGGAATTAGTATGAATCCCATGATCATAGGTTCTTGTCTTACAACTCCTCCAATTCTCTTCTCCTCTTTTAGTCCCTAGCTTAATCACAAAGGTGCCCACCCTCCATTCCTAAATCAAAATGATCTGTTCTTACCCTAAATCAACATCAAACATAAAAGAACAACCATGAAGATCAAACTAAACAAAAACATATAGAATAAGTCCTAAAACACAACATTAATAACCTATTATGCAAGAAACACATGCCACATACTTAGAAAAACACACACTAATGAACAACTATCACGCTTCACCTTGTTTACTCCATTTAAAAATTGATTCTACTCTCCTTTGTCTTTTAATCTTCTTAAAGATCTTCCTATGACTCATTAGCTTTTAAATATGCTATGTGCTTCACTAGAATAGGGTTATGATAAGTGTAAATTATTGTACATTCTAGGTATTAGAGTGTGTTTGTACTCTTTTCTTAAAGGATAATCATATGATTAGAACTTATATTTATGTTTTTGTATGTATTGTTTGATCTAATTTTGTTTAAGGTAAGATTTTGATATTAATTACATATTTCAAGCACTATTTCACACGTGTTTGGTTATGAGTGGAGACAAGGAAAAACTAAAGGAAAGATGAAGAAATAGTTCGACAAATAAGATGTATGATTGTTCATAAGGAAGCAATAAGATGGAAGTCTCTGGCATGATCATGCAAACCCATGCATGATCATGCCAGAGAGTTACAACAGTGTCATGTATAATAATGCAAGGTTAGGTTTTTTCTAGGATGCAAGAATTTTTTTATATCTGACATTTTAGGGCTATTTTAGGAGATATACACGTCAAAAAACACTAGACAAAACCCTAGAAGGCTCCAAAATATATCAAAAAGAGAAAAAATAACTTGATGGCTGCATAAACATAATTAAAGGAGATCAAAAGAGCAAAATTCTTAAGAATAAGGCTACAAGTTTTCCAGCTCAAGGCAAATAAGAGAAGACTTCGAGAATGAATTCTCTATTCTTTTCATATTTCCTTATTATTATTAGATATCAATAATGATTAAACTTTGATATTTAGTTACATTTATGGATTGCTAAATTCTCTTTCAGGAATATGTCTTGATTTATTTGTTGAACTTTACATTCTTGATTTAATGAATATGCTTCTAATGTTTATTATTTTATATTAAATTTGAATTGAGAGATTGGACTGAATCACATGTGTTGTGTTGTGTTACATAGCAAGAGTTAATACCTTAATAGAAACTTAACATCAAATTAATAGACAATTTAAGAGAGTTCTTAAATGTTTAATAGTTATCCATAGGATTGCTTCAAATCCAGTTACATACTTAGAAAGATTGTTGATAGATTAAGAGATCACAATTCAATTTCTATCTATTTTAATTGAGATTACATGATTAGAACTCCAAAAAGGGTAACCATAGCTATAAGATATCTAGGATCAAGTGTGATTAAATCAAGAAGGTAAAGTGAAAACAAATAAGGATAGAAGTAATTCCTTGTTTTCACTATTAATCAAGCAATTAATTTTAGCACTGCTTAGTTATTAATTATTAGATTTTAGTTTAATTATTAGTTATTCATCTTATCTTTTACCTTAAAAGAGTTTAAAAGAATTGTTGAGTGACTATTACGATTCTCGTGGTACAATATCTTTTATACTATAAGCCGCAATCTATATACTTGCGGTTAAGAAAGTTTTTCAATTAAAACTTTTTAATAATCTTGTCACGGATTGTTTATAAAATATAATGTAGTTTAAGTTACCTTGCTTTAAGGATTTTAACACTTTTCTTGTGTGATTATAGGTTTATGAACACAAAATCTATACGGAGTTTGAGAAAAGTAAAGGGTACACAAGTTTTTGACATCCTCAAGCAAGATAGGGAGATTTGAAAAGTGGGACGCCAAGAAGTACTTTGGCCAACTTTTTGGAGATTTGTAACACATTTCAATATAATAAGCTATCAAAAGGTGAATTTAAGATAAGGCTCTTTACTTTTACAATTAAAGATTAAGGCAAGGCAATAGTTGAAATTTTTAAACCTAGAGAATGTCACAAAATGAGAGCAGTTGGTGCAAGTCTTTTTGGCCAAATAATTCCCATTATTTTATAAAAGAGATCATTAACTTCCAACAAAGCAAAAGGGACTTATTGTATAATGGATGGGCGAGATTTAAAGAGTTGTAAAGTAGCTGCCCTTATTCTAACTTGCCAAAAGAGTTCCTTCTACAAACGTTCAACAATAATGTGAATCCACCAACATGAGGCACTATAGACACAGTAGCTTGTGGCTCTTTAATAAGAAAAATAGTTAAAGCAGTACATGATTTTTAAAAGAGATGGTAAACAATAGCTATCTATGGACATTAGAGAGGAGTAAACAGTAGTCAACCTTTAGATATTAAAAAGGAGTGGTAGATAACCTTTAAAGATAAAAATGATTGCTTTTTATGGATTTAGTGAAAACATTATAAGTTGAAGTAGAGAACTTAGCTAAACAATTGAACAGCGTAAAAGCCACTTCTTATAGCCCACTAAAGGCAATTCAACATGGATGCGAACTATATAGATAAGAAACTCATGCTTTAATTGATTGTTTCCTAATGAAAAACAACAATATGGAGTAGTTTAAATTTATAGGAGCACAATATAGTCGAGGAACTAACAACCCCTACTCTAATACATGTAATACTGGGTGAAAGACCCATCCAAATTTTTATTGGTATAATAATGCAAAAATTCCAATGAAAGCTCAATGCCAACTATGATTTTAGTAAGATAGGCTTGATGTATTAGAATTAAAGATAAATAAGCTAAAGGTTGCATTGAACTCTAAGTTCATAATCTATGATGAGAACCGAAAGAGGATGGAAACCAAGTTGATCAAAATTTAAACAAATAAGCATCTTTCATTCACAATTTGTAGGTTCAAGTAGGTCAATTAGCCAGCACATTATCTATATATAGTGTGGGGACTCTCTTGAGCATAGGCAATTTAATTAAAGGTTGAAACACTGCCTTTGCCTTCCTATTCTTCCCGACCATCTATTAAACCCACTGACCTTCCCTACCTCTTTACCATTCTTCCATAAAAGCTAAGCTTCTTTACCAAACTTTCCTAATCTTCTTGGACTATCTTTGATCTAAGGGCAATACTATACTTTCTCTTCAAACTTTTCCTTTTTGGTAACCTTGCTACAGTTTTCTCTAACTGTTTCGTCAAGTTCTTTATATGCGAAACTAGCCTTTACCGATTTTTAGTAACATGTCCATTAATCCTGACGTGCAATCCACAGAGTTTCCACCTTTAACCCTTAATACCAAACCATCCTCATCTTCACAACTGACCCAACCTCCCCAACAAACATAGAAGCAAGTGGTAGATGATGAACTATCCTCGACCCTCTCCTATAAACCACTGCAAGAGATGGATGGCAAGGTTATTGTATGTCCTGACATTGAAACTCTCCAAGAAGGAGCCAAAAGGTTGGAATAAACACCAGTTGAGTTCTTCTTCGACCACAGACCAACGTTTCCTCTTGTCCAACGATGGGCAACTAAGACATGGAAAGGCAATGGATTATCTAATGTCTTATTTTCTAAGGAAAACCTCATACTTTTCATCTTTTCCTCTATAGCTAAGGCTAATAAGGTCCTTGAAGGTGGCCCATAGCACCTTGGAAATTAGTCTATCTTCTTACAAGGTTGGTAACCTAGCTTATGGTTGGAAACTATCAGTATCCAAAGTATCCCTATTTCGATCAACTGCCACAAAATTACATTGGAATATTGGACTACACAGGGATTAAGTTCTTTAGCCATTTATGTAGGGAAACCCTTGTGTATAGATGAGAACACTGCTAAGAAAAGAAGGAATGGTTATGCTCGAATATGTACCAACATTGAACACACCAAAGAGCTCCTGAATGAAATTCCTACAATGAGGTTAGGGGTCGATAATAAGTTATGGGAGAATGCCATTTCCATTTCATACAAAAGGAAACCACCCTCCAAGACACAAGGGAAGGTATGGAGAACAACAAGAAAAACATTTAATCCTGGCATTTATGAATTGTTGATGGGGTTAAAGGTCAATGAGAAACCGTTAGTAGCAGTACCTGCAATTTCCAAAACAAATACTGATCTAAAGGAGTATGATTTCACTCATATTATACAATCTTCCAAACTAAACTCTAGATCTGTCACAAATTCAGATACTGATAAGTGTAAAATATTACATCTTTTATCCTCCTAAACTTAGTCCATATAACTATTTTTATTACACATTTGGGCATGATTATTCATATTTTACTAGTTGAAACCGAAAATTATTTTTTTTCTAAATTTTACCATAAAATTGACCTAAGTTGAACTATTTTTTATGCTTATTGGACTGATGTAATTGTGTTAATTATGTGGAGATGATTAAAACTCTAGTAGTCTACAATCAAGCACCATATACAGTAAAACAACTGTAAGGCCCCAAAGTACATCCTTGTTGAAATAAGACTTGTTTATGAAAGTACATGTGTGATAGGAGTTAGAATTGTGCTATGATTACAATATGAAAGACATATGACTTGAATTTTTGGTCAAGTGGATCAGATTTAGTGATTTGGAATGGATTGACACCATTATAGAATTAAGGTATTTAAAAGTACAATTTGCACTAGGAAAATTATCAAGTGGTAAGTTAAGTTGTTACATGAAAATTAGAATGATTAAGTATGTGAATTAGTGACATTTGGCATAGTTTATGCATTGACTTTTGGCAGCATAATAAGAGGACATGTGGCCTAATGAAAGTGTTACAAATGGTAGCTTAAATGGTGGGAAAATGGGCTTCATGCCTTGGTGTTAAGTGGCATGTTAAGCTAGTGACACCTAGCTGGTGATGAAGCAAGTTTTTGCTAGAGTAAATCTAGCTTTGTTCATTATTCACCTTGCTTCCTTCTCTCCACTGAAACTCCCATTTTCTCTCTAATGTTTGGAATTTTTCCTACACTTTGGATTGTCATCACTTGAATTTTGGTAAGCTACTGAATCTAGAAAAAGGTTCTACTAATTTTCTGTACTATTGTTATGTTAATGCTAAAATTTGCATATTAAACCTAGATATGTGCTGATTGATTGGAAGGATTGGTTTGGCTTGATCTTTAGAGTTTTTTTAAAGTTTAAAGAGTTAAGGGAGTACTAAACTTGGTATCATGATAGAACTTGTATTGTTTGATGTTTGAAGTGGATAAAATATGTACTGAATTAATGAAGAATTGTTGTTAGAAACTTGATACATGCTGGATACTCATTAGAAAGAGTGGTTCCACTGAACAGGCATCGATATTTTAGCCATATCTTGACCTATAGATGTAGATATAGGAATTACATGTTTTTAAATTCAGCAAAACCTAAAACAAGATACATATATCTACAAAGTTCAAGAAGGAATCAGATTTGATTTTTGTCACTAAGGGTTTTGAAATTTTGCTTAAATTTGAGTTCTGGTTGTTGTCCATGGTTGAGAATAGCCTATAGTATTTTGTGTATATCTTGGAATAATGAACAAAATTGAATTAAATTTATTTCATTTGAAACATAATACATATAGGAACATTTGTTTGGAAGAACATATTGTCTAAAATCATCAATTTCTAAGTCAGAATAGCCATACAAAACTGATACAAAAACCTATCCTGTGAAAACAACTGTTCGAAGGTTTCATATCACTTATCCCACAATTGTGGGAAATGATTAGGAAGGTGAAAAAATTGGGGTTTTGTGCAATTGGTGAACTATATAAGGTTCAGTTAATTTATTTGGTACACTACGACTTAAATGGACTTGTTTAAGATGTGTTTGAACTTAAATTGGTATTCGATGTAATTGAGTAATAGTTAGTTTAATTATGCGTTATTAATGGAGATGATAATATAAAGGATGTAGGTTTAAAAATGATGAATACAATGTTGAATTGCTTGGTGTGATCATGAATGGATGAGTTCCAAAGGCTTATGTATTATGAATTGGATATGGATGTTTGTGAATCAGGAATTGCTGTGATAATATTGTGATAATTCCAGACAATTAGTTGCCCGAGGAGTTTGATAGCTGGCATTGTATCGGAAGTGCTTTCGAATTGTGTCCATATACATAATGTGTGATGACTCAACACTTCTATTGATGCATAATTGAACACATTTGTATTTATAAAGTATGTTATGTTTGATCAAATGTTAATGAATATGTTCATTTGGAGCAAAATAGAATAAAGACATATATTGTACTTCATCTTTTGCATAAAATTCTGAAATTTGAACTAGTTTGTTTTAAAACTGCTGAGGCCTAGTCATGGCTAAATAGGCATGTTTAGAACGGTTAGTAGTTGTTTTGTAATTAGACACTAAGGTGTCTTCTATGATCAGACACTTTAGTGTCATCTGATTCCATACACTTTTGTGTCTTCTATTTCATAGACTTAAGTCTCTTCTATTTTAGATACAATCATGGTATCTTTTGTTCTGGTCTCGTTACCCACTTTTGTAAAAAGGATTAGTGGGATAACTTATTTTGTATTTTATTATTTGTTCCGCTCTGATATAATCAAGCTCTTTTTCTGAAATAACAAAGATCTGTTATGATATAAACAAATTCTATTTTGATACAGACAAGTTCTATTCTGATACTTTAATTTTTTTGATAATATGTTATTCTATTATGATACTTGTGAGTTTTCCCTGAAGCAAATATATTATACTCTGATATGATTTATTCTGATCTGAGATGAATATTGCTCGAAATGTGATCTGATTTGTATATATGAATATCATATGATTGTTATAGACAGTTGCCATTATGTATCCTTTTTAGTTATTCCCCACTGAGCTATATGCTTAGCACGGTGGATTTACCCTGTGTAGGTTCAGATAGAACTGGGGCAAAGACAATCGCAGTGGCTAATGAAGATTGTGCTTTGTTGTGAATAATGTTTAGTTTGTTATTGTTACTGACTTGTACTCAGTATGATGAGACAGTTTGTATTTTGCTTATATGGTTTTTAATATTTTCAAATAGGAGAAAATTTGGATGTCAAGGTATGTAATATATTTTTTGATATGTCATTACATTATGTATAGTAAGTTTAAAACATAATAAAATGTAATGTAATGTATGATGCTTGGAATTGTTGGTATGATATGTTTTGGGTGCTGTTATGTGTGGCATCTGTATATCCTCCCAAGTGGTATGTAGGTGTTACATCTTTTAGTATCAAATCATGGTCTAGGAGATTCTGGTTTAACCAAAGCTTAACTATTGCTTACACTTGAGCGTAAAAGTTGTGTTTTGGCCTAATACGGATTGTCCCATATTTTGGTTACAGAATTAAAGATGGAAAGATCTCACGAAGGTGTTGATGAGGTTGCTGAGAGTAATAACCCTGATTGTTCTCCTCCATCAATATCTGGACCTCTGGGGTCAATCGAGTTGAAGCTGAGGTGCCACCTCCTCCTTCATCTCAGGGAGAGGCTTTAGTTAAGTTATCTCAAGATATGATGATGTTACTGCATCATATGACTGCACCCAAGGACTTGATTGATCAGCTGTGGAAGATGGAGCTGAGGAATTTTCTAGAACATCATTGGAAGAATCTGAAAGAGCTGAGTTCTAGATAGAGAAAGTAAAGAGGGTATCAGATGAAATCAGCTGTCTGCTAGATCAGATGGTGCAGTGTGCTGTCTCTCTTCTTCAGGGAGTAGCCTATGAGTGGTAGGAGTTTATTCTGAGGAATCCTCAGCTATCGGTGCCTCTGACTTGGGATTTCTTTTCCTAAGAGTTCAAAGCTAGGTATGTTACGGAGGCTTATAGAAAGGAAAAGTATAAGGAATTTATGAACCTGAAGCCGAGAAACTTATCTATTGTTGAGTAAGATAGGGAGTTTAATCGACTCAGCAAGTATGCCCCCAAATTGATACTTACTAAGGAGTTCTAGTGTCATCAGTTTAAAGATGGTTTGAATGATTCGATCAAGGAGCATCTTGTCGCATTCACTTTATCGCAACAAGTGAACTACCATCAATTAGTGCAAGCTGCAATGAAAATAAAGAGGAAAAAATGGTTAGGAGAGAAAGGGGTCAGCAAAGGGGCTTTACTAGAGGAGGTCCATCCTCAGGCAAGCGAATTCGTGAATATGTTTCCTCTTCACCGGACTTTACTCAGAGACCTGTAATTCAGGTAAGGTGACAGAACTTTCCTTTACTGACTACTTTTGGTAGGGGTTCCTCTGTGGGCTAAGGTTATAGTATTATGGAGTGTCCTCATTACTCCAAATACTATCGGGTACCTGTTAGAGGATTACAGGTGCATGTTTCAGATGTGGCAGCATGGAGCATCACATAGCTAACTGCCCTATGAGAAAGTCCCAAACATCACAAGCTAGTAGGGAGGTCTCTCATGTATCTACTAGAGTCAGAGGAAGAGGTAGAGATCATGGAGGATCTGGTCAGAACAGACCTAATCGTAACCATTCAGAAACTATTAATTAACTAGTAGTGCCTTCTACTTCTGCTCGAGCTTATACATTGAAAGTTAGTGAAGATAAGGATGCACTTGAAGTCATTACTGGTATTTTTTTCTCTTTAATTCTGAAATGCATGCACTGATTGATCATGGAGCTACTCATTCCTATATCTGTGTTGGAGAAATTTCTAATAAGGAGATTCCTATAGATCAATTAGAGTATGACATTCATGTAACCAGTCCTCTAGGTAGTAGTGTGTTCGTTAATCAGGTGTTTAGGAATTGTCCTATTATAATCCAAGGAAATGAATATGTAGTAGATTTGATTATATTGTCATTCATGAATTTGATTTGATTTTGGGTATGGATTGGTTGTCCAAGCATCAGGTAGTGGTTGATTGTAATGCTAAGACAGTTGTGCTTAAGAAGCCTGATCAACCTGAAATAGTATTGCATGGCATCCGCATTAGTTCTTTATCTAATATGGTATTTGCTATGCAAGCCCGAAAGCTCCTCAGGAAGGGATGTGAAACTTATCTAGCATTTGTGTTTAATCCTAAGAAGGAGGGTGATAAATTGCTAGATATTCCAGTGGTGAATGAATTTCAAATGTGTTTCCTGAGGAATTACCTGGAATCCCTCCGGAAAGGGAAGTGGAGTTGTCTATTGAAGTCATGCCTGGCACTGCTCCTATATCTAGAGCACCATATAGAATGGCTCCTACTGAATTAAAGGATTTGAACATGCAGTTGCAAGAGCTTCTGGATAAAGGGTTCATTCAACCCAGTGTAACACCATGGGGAGCACTGATCTTGTTTGTTAAGAAAAAGGATGGTAAACTACAGATATGCATCGACTACAATCAATTGTATAGAGTCACAATGAAGAACAAGTATCTGTTGCTAAGGATTGAAGGCTTGTTTGATCAGTTGAAAGATACAAGAGTATTTTTAAAGATAGATTTGCGATCAGGGTACTATTAACTTTGGGTAAAGGATGTGGATGTACCGAAGACGACATTTAGGACCCGTTATGGATATTATGAATTCTTGGTAATGCAAGTCAGGTTAACTAATGCTTCAGTGGCATTTATGGATATGATGAATAGATTATTCAGGACTTATTTAAACTAGTTTGTTGTAGTGTTTATAGATGATATCCTGGTCTATTATACGAATGAACATGACCATACAGAGCATCTCCGAATTGTGTTATAGACCCTGTAGGAAAAATAGTTGTATGCTAAGCTGATCAAGTGTGATTTCTAGCTTCTAGAGGTATCTTTTCTAGGACATGTTGTCTCTTCTCAGGGGATTAGAGTTGATCCTAGTAAGTTAAAAGCAATTGTTAACTAGAAACCACTGATAATTATGATTTTTATTGTATTTTAGGGTTAGATTTTATAAGTATTTTAATGTCATTTCAAGTCTTTACTATGCATTTAGGGTTTAATTAGGTTAGTTTTTGTGTTTAAGTGTTTTTTGAATCTTTGAGCTTAAATTGTATATTTTTGAGGTACCTTGACGTGTGTGCTAGTGTTGTACGATAAACAGGGAAGAACGGAAAGAGTTAAAGAATTTTCGAGCCAAAAACCATAGGCCACAATCGTGCACACTGACCACTATCATGACAGAAGAGGAAGAACCAGAAGCAGCCAGGCCACTATCGTGCACACAGGCCATGATCATGACAGAGGGCGTCAATTCAGGCCATGATCATGGTAGGCAGGGCCACGTTCGTGCACTGTATCGGGCTGATAGAAAAACTCAAGTTTTGGATGAAGTTTTGGACTATTTCGACCCCAACTTTGACCTAGGGCCTCAAAAATATAAATAGAATATGATGTGATAGCCAGCAAAAGTTTGGGGAGAGATCTAAGAGTTTAATGAAAAAGTTCCATTCCGTCGATTCTGAGAGGAAAGCTAGGGTGACACCAAGAGATTGAGGAAGGAGACAAAGGAAGAGAGACACGGTGAAGATCTTGACGTGAAGTACTTGTCGAAACAGGAGGTTTCCAGCTCTCGCTGTCCCGAATTCCGTTCCCTATAGTATTTCTGTTATTTCAATTTTATTCATGTATAGAATTGAAATAGGTGTTGAGATTTGTTTGGTTGAATGTTGAGTTGATGTCTGAACTCACCTTTGGATTTGGTTATTGAGATTAATAAAGTTTATTTGATTGCATTTTTATTGATTGGATTGTGATTTAAGTCTTGTTCTTAATAACATGGCGATAGACTGAGAGGGTAAGATAAATGAAAATAATCAATTTGGGCTAACGAGAGTCGGGTGAATTGATAGGTAACTAATTAAATAAAACCGGTAAAATCGTGTAACGAGAGATCAAGCATAAGTTCCCAGTAGGTTAGTAGACAACTTTAGATCTAATTTAGTTTTTGGTTCGATTGTGAATCGAGAGATCAGAATTCCCATAAATTGTATTAGGGTTTATCAATTAGGGTTAAGAATTATAACTTGAGAGGGAGTAATTCACCCTAGGATCGTCTGGGCCCGTTGTATTAGATCCTGATTTTTTTTGGCTAAATTACTTATTATTTGCTTAATTAGTTGGATTGTAGACAAAAGATCGTGGAGTTCAAAATTGGCAATGGTAAAAAGGTGGTGTTTACGGGGGACAGAAAATTGAGTCCGACTAGAATGGTTTCGGCTTTAACAGTAGAAAAACTGATAAGGAAAGGATGTGAAGCATTTTTGGCCTATGTGGTAGATACAAAGGTAGATAGAGGGAAGTTGGAAGAAATACCTAGGGTAATGGAATTCTCGGATGTCTTTTCCGAGGAATTACCAGGACTACCACCACTTAGGGAAATTGAATTTCCTATAGAGCTTCTTTCGGGCACAATGTCAATATCAATTTCGCCTTATAGAATGACTCCGACAGAATTGAAGGAGCTTAAGGAGCAATTGGGAGAATTATTGGAGAAAGGGTTCATAAGGCCAAGCTCTTCACCTTGGGGAGTTCCGGTCCTTTTTGTAAAGAAGAAAGATGGATCGTTGAGGATGTGTGTGGATTATAGGAAGCTCAACCATGTCACCATTAAGAACAGATATCCGCTCCCACGCATAGATGATTTGTTTGATCAGTTGGAAGGGGAAAAGGTCTTTTCTAAGATAGATTTGAGATTAGGCTACTATCAATTACGGATAAAGGAGTCTAATGTGTTAAAGACTGCTTTTAAAACACGGTATGGCCACTTTGAGTTCTTAGTCATGTCTTTTGGGTTAACGAATGCACCTGCAGCTTTCATGGAATTAATGAATCGAGTCTTTAAGTCCTTCTTAGACCAATTTATCATTGTCTTTATTGATGATATATTGGTTTATTCTAAAAGTGACAAGGAGCATGAAGAACATTTGAGGGTTGCCTTAGAGACATTGAGGAAGAACGAGTTGTATGACAAATTCGATAAATGCGAATTTTGGCTAAAGGAAGTGATGTTTCTTGGGCATGTGATTTCAAAGCACGGAGTACATATAGATCCGAGAAAAATTGAAGCCGTGGTGAGATAGGAAGCACCTAAGAATATAACAGAAGTGAGGAGTTTCTTGGGTTTAGCTGGGTATTACAGGAGGTTTGTGGATGGCTGTCCTATAATAGCAGCTCCACTTACCAAATTGACCAGGAAGAATCAAAAGTTTGTGTGGACAGATGAATGTCAGAAAAGC
>JAOQMS010000180.1:21031866-21043661 GCA_027563885.1 Erythroxylum longipes | reverse complement strand
GGACTTCAATACGAGCAGGAGCATTAGCTGCAGGTATATATGATTTAGTCACCCTTTTTGTGTCAGTGAAGGCATCGGGTAATTGATTTGCAATTGATTGTAAGTGCACAATCTTTTGAACTTTTGTCTCACATTGTTTTGTACGAGGGTCAAAATACAAAAGAGATGGTTCGTTCCATGCAATATCTTTTGCCAATTCTTTCTTTTCTCCCGCTAACGTTGGAAAAATAATTTCATTGAATGACAATCAGCAAAACGTGCAATAAAAACATCTGCTGTTAAAGGCTCAAGATATCTAATGATACTGGCTGATTCAAAACCAACATATATCCTTAATCTTCTTTGAGGACCCATTTTTGTTCGTTGTGGTGGCAAAATAGGTACATATACTGCACAACCAAAAACTCTAAGATGCGAGATATTTGGTTCATATCCAGATGCTAATTATAATGGGGAGTATTTATGATCTGCACTTGGTCTTATGCGAATCAATGAAGTAGCATGTAATATTGCATGACCCCAAATAGAGACAGGTAACTTTGCTCTCATGATTAATGGTCTAGCTATAAGCTGCAGCCTTTTAATCAATGATTCTGTTAAACCATTTTGTGTATGTACATGAGCAACAGGGTGTTCAACAATAATTCCAGTAGCCATACAATAATCATTGAATGCTTAAGACGTAAATTCACTAGCATTATCAAGTCTAACTCTTTTGATTGTATAATCCAGAAATTGAGCTCGTAATTTAATAATTTGAGCTAGAAATTTTGCAAATGCAACATTACGAGTTGACAACAAACATACATGTGACCATCTACTAGATGCATCTATCACAACCATAAAATATCTGAATGGTCCACATGGTGGATGTATTAGTCCACATATATCACCTTGAATTCTCTCAAGAAACATAGGTGATTCATTCTGAATCTTTAATGGTGAAGGTCGCATTATTAATTTTCCAAGAGAACAAGCTGCACATGGAATTTCTTCCTTTTGAGGGATCTTTTGTCCTTTTAGTGGATGACCATGTGTATTTTCAATAATTCTTCACATCATTATAGTCCCAGGATGACCTAATCTTTCATGCCATAAATTCATTATTGAATGATCAGCAACTTTTCCTTTTATTGCCATATGTGATTCTATCACATTTATATATGTATAATGCAAACCATTCGAGAGTGGTAATTTCTCAAGTGCTCGTATTTTTCCTGATTCATAAATAATGATATTCAAATACTTGACATTGCCCATAGTCATAGATTGGGTGTCATACCCATTTCGATATATATCATCAAAACTCAACAAATTTCTTGTTAACTTTGGTGAGAACAAAGTTTCATCAATCGCAAACTTTGTTCCTTTTGGCAATGTGATATTACCTTTACCAATTCCTTCAATCAGGTTTACTGGACCTGATATTGTATACACAATTGCCTTTGTTGGTTTTAACTCTGAAAAATATTCTCTGTTTTTCAGAATAGTATGTGTAGTGCCACTATCCGCAATACAGAAATCTCCAGCATTGCTTTTTCGTTGCATTTCAGCATAATCCAGGCAAACTTCAAATAAAAATAGTCAATAGTTATAATCGAAGCAAAAATAAATAAAAAAAGGAAATACTTTATCATATATTACAACATCAAGACCAGACATTGAGACATTGATGATATAACAACATAACGATTACACAAACATATTCATAATAGTATTATATTGATAGTGCATTTATTCATTCGGTTCTTTAATTATCAGCAAAGTCTTCATTGAAATCCAATGATTCAAATTTGTAACATTATCCACATGATCATAATGTTCATTAAGGTTTGCTTCCTTCTCTTTTCCTTTTGATTCTTTGTAAATTTGGCAAAGATGTGACGGTGTTCGACAAATACGTGGCCAATGTCCTGTACTGCCACATCGGAAGCATTTTGTCTCGACCTTTTTCTTTTTTTCCATGAATATAACCTTATTCATTTTCCTTTTCTAGGGTTGGGCCTATGTTTCTTGAGGAACATTTTTTTATCCATAGTTACGACCAAAATTATAGTTTTTTCCACGTCAACAGCCGCGACCACGATACCTACCACGTCCACGGTTATTGCAATTTTCAAAATTACTCGGCCCAACAATATTTGATTCAGGAAATGCTATTGCTCCCGTGGAGCGGGATTGATGATTTCTCATCAAGATTTCATTGTTCTTTTCAGCAACCAGAAGTTTAGAGATTAGTTCATGATACTTTTTAACATTCATTATCCTGTACTGGTGCTGTAGAACAATATTAGAAGCATGAAATGTTGATAATGTTTTCTCAATCATTTCTTCATCGGTGACTATTTCTCCACAGTATCTTAACTGAGAAACTATCCGGAATAGTGCTGAATGATAATTAGTGACTTTTTGAAAATCCTGGAAGCGTAGTGCATTCCATTCTTCTCTGGCAGTTGGAAGCATAACATCGCTTTGATGATCGAATCTCTCTTCAAGATCCTTCTACATAATTTTTGGATCTTTAACAGATATGCATTCACTTTTAAGAAAATCATCAAGATGTTTTCGGATAAAGATCAATACTTTTGCCTTTTCTTGCGCAGTGGAGTCATCTTCTGTTATTATTTTCAGAAGACCCAGGGATTCAAGATGCATTGACATATCAAGCTTCTAGGACATATAATTGTCTCCGGTGTATTTAGGTGCATTAAATTCGAGCTTGGACAAATTTGAAGACATTATTTTCTTTAAACAAAAATAAAAACATAATAATTATTTTATTCAATAAATATTGCAATAAGAAACAAAGGAAAAACAACAAGTACAAGAATTATTACATCAAACTCGAAATCACGTTTTTCCTCTATATGAAATATTCCTAGGATTAGCAAGGTAATTAATAGTAAAAAGAAAAAATAGCAAGGCCGCGAAATGTTTGCAATCGGAAATTCGAAAGAGAAAGAGGAGAAAATTTTATGTGAATATGTGAATGAAGATTAGTGTATTTATAGAAAATATAGATTATAGCCGTTATATGATCGTTAGTATTTTTGTTAAATATAGCCGTTATATACGTATATTTGTACATATATAGCCGTTTGAAAATGATTTTCATTTAAAGTGAAATAATTAAAATATTGTAAAAAAATAAATCAAGTAGTAAGTGGTTTGAAGAAAAATGTTATAAAATTAAATTGTAGAGAAAATAGTGGTATATATAAAAATATATATAGGTGGTATAACCATTCTTAGAATTAAATTACTAAGGAAGTAAATATATGGGCGGAATAACCTTCCCATAGTAAAATTAAATAAATATGTATATGGGCGGAATAACCTTCTCAATTTTATCTGCCTTTTATAGGCAAAATTTTACCTATAACTTTTATTAAAAGTCCACCTTAATAGGTGGAGTGTTGTTCACTCATTTTCTAACTCTGTACATTTATATGGAACGAATAAATCTGTTCCCGCTTACGTGAGTCCATTGTAAGAATATGATGGCCGGACTCACGCGAAACTACACGAGGAAGTGTTTTATTGAGCTTAAAGTTGGGAGGCCCATTTCTAAAATGTCTTCAGACATTTTGGTTTTACTGCTTTAAGCTTATAAATTCTCTCTTCTTCTTTTCATTTCCGAGGTTAGATTTCATTCTCATTCCAACACTCCCCCTAAATTTCTTCCTTCCGCTCGAGAAACGAAAGGACTTCAGCGTTCTGTCCAATGAGCAACTTTGCTCTTATCCTACTTTCACGCGCGTCATCTTCTAATGTAGAGTTTTAGATCTTTTGTATTTTTTATTATTTTAATTTTCTTATTTTCATATTGTAATTAATGATAAAGAAATAAAAATTACTGATATATAAAAAAAGTAAACTATGAGGTGTAATAATAATAATAATAATAATAATAATAATAATAATAATAATAACTATCTTATTATTACAAAAGTCGTCGTGAAAATATGTTTGCGACAAAAATGGTTCATCAGAAAAGCTTATTATTGACGATAGAGAGAAACGTCGGTAATAGTTTTACGTGACGTTTCCTTTTAATAGATAAAAGTCTGTTTCCATCAAACCATATGTGTCAGTATTTATTTTTAATGACGATTTAGTTTTTGTAGCAAAAAACTTTTAGTTACTAATTCTTCCCGTGGGGAAATGTTTTTAGAGACTTTTCTTAAACGTAGGTAAAAAGCTCTTGTGACGAAATAGGTTTGGTCGCTTATATGATTTTGTGACGATTTTTGTTTGGTAGTAAAAAAGATTTAGTCACGAAATTGTGGTTATAACAAAAAAAATTTATCAACGTTGTTTATACGTAGTGAATTAGTTTTTGTGACGAATTTCATTTGGTAGCTAATAGTATTTAGTGAAAAAATTTAATTTTTAATTTAATAATTTTTATAATTTTTATAAACGAATTTATTTTAATTTATTACAATTTTAAGACATTTTTTGACGAATTATTTTTGATAGTTTCTATTATTTAGTAACAAATTTTAATTTTGAAATTTATAATTATTATAATTGTTAATAATAGTAATATACTTCCGTCGCTATATATGAACAGTACAATACATTTACCGACGGTTTTCTGTTTTCCGTTGGTAAATAGCTACAGTTTCTCGTCCGTCGAAAAATATCCGTCGCTAATTCATGATTTTTTTGTAGTGTTAGTTGATGTGAAACTGCTGCTGTTTCTTAATTTTGTACACGCCCTTAGAAGGATGAAGGCAAGAACTAGTGAGATGAAAAGGATGTAACAGTGGGAGAGTAGCTCCATGGAAAAGTGGAGTAAATTGGGTAATTGGTGCCCTTATGGAATTGCTTCGTAACGTGGTTGCTTATGGTTATATAAAGGCTTCTTGAGACGAGTTTAATTCCAGGAATTACCATTCTAAAAGTTAGGTTAGGATAGTTGTATGAAAAGTTTGTCATTTTCATTTAGTTTTAAAATTTTCTATAATTTTTCTTGTTTAATTTTAACTTTTCAACTTTAACACTTAAAATTTTTTATAATAATCAATAAAATTAGATTATCCTAAGTTTAAAATTTTGTTAATAATTATTCCGTCAAGTTCATGTAATGGGTACGTTTCCTTTGACTTGTAGGTCATATATACAATCCATCTAGCCTTTAAAACTCTGAGCATAAAATTCCAAAACATAAGTTGTCCTCCCATGTTGTCAGGAACCAACAATTTATGTAAGGCCGAAACTCGATTCCTTAAATATCTGCAAGCATAAATTTCCAAAACTTAGGTTGTCCTCCCATGTTGTCAGGAACCAAAAATTCATCTCAGGCCGACACTCGATTCCTTAAATATCTGCAAGCATAAAATTCCGTGACTTAGGTTGTCCTCCCATGTCAAGAGCCAGCAATTCATGTCAGTCCGAAACTCGATACATTTAATATCTGTGAGCATAAAATTCCAAAACATAAGTCGCCCTCCCATGTCAAGAACCAACAATTCATGCAGGCCCGAAACTCGATTCATTAAATATCTCCTCTGTATGGCCTCTATTTCAAATATTCAAAATATAAATGCAAGCAAATATTTTTTATTTTCTATTTTTATATTATTTTATTCTTAACATTTTATAAAATGTGATTTTCTTTACCAATTTCTAAAATTAATTAAAATCTTTTTTATGATATACCATTGGTTTATAAATGTATCTTAATTATAAGATCTTAAACCAATCCATACGTTCACCTTGTTCTGCATTTAATAAGAATGTTGTGATCTAAAATGGAATCACCAACTACAAACAAAAATCATTATTCTAGAACAGAAATATAAGGCACACCAAGCAAGACTAAGCGAGAGAATAATGATCACCAATAGTACAGTGACTAAAAACTAGATTACAACTACTTACAAGCAACAGATTTTTCTCAAAGATGTGGAAAGTCCATAAAGAAGGAAGGTGAAATTTTACTCTTGACAATTTTGGTAGATTATATTATATATTAGCGTACGCAGCATTATTCCCAACAAGCTAAGAATGATATGAAGTGGGGATAAAAGAAGGTTACATATAAAACAGTACTATTTCACACTATTAAACCATCCTATTATAGGTTTTTCTTCAAATAAGCTACTGATTATAGGTACTTCAATTCATAAAGATTTGATTCATCTAATTTTTTCTACTTGGCCAAATAATTCCCTAATATCTGTTTGTGCCCTTTCCATTGTTCTTGGATTTTTAAGCATTTCTAACATCGCCCATTGCAAAACTACAGATGAAGTATCAATCCCACTACCAAAAATATTCTGAAATTAGATAATTCTGAAAGAAGCGAAATGGTGTAGTAGTTTCTCAAACTTTCAGATTTTTCGTAATTGTTTATAGCAATGTAGTTCGATACACCTTGCTTATATCTGCGGGCGCTCTCACCCAGTTGAATTCTTTCACTAATGACAATAATTTTGTACAAGATTTTACTAAGCTGACACCACTCAACTCTTGACACTATCCCTTGTCCCCACAACTGGTAAAAGAATTTCACACTCAATAGTACGATCGCTTCATACTAACCTCAACAGAGAATTTTCTCAAACAATATTTAATGAAAACGAGATAAAATAAACAATTCAAATGATTAAACAAAATTCAACATAAACGAAAACACTTGATATAAAAAGCAACTCTCCTAAATATGTCGTTTTATCAACGAAAGAACGGGAACTTATCAACTAAGAAATCTGTTATGAATCTTCGATATAGTCATTGAAACATCCCACGCACAGTAACGACAAAACATCTCAAATCAACAAATATTTCATTACCGAAAAGTTAACCCAATAGAGTTGCAACAACCAAGACAACTAGTAAAGTTTTCTGCACCAAACCAATAACAAAAACAGTAGTTACAAAGTCACGAAACCTTCTAAAATTTTCACACACTAACACCAAAAAGGATAGCCACAAAATTACGTGATCCCTTAATAGAAAAGTTCAACAACACCCAGAAAAACCAGCTGCCTAATTGCTCTCAATGGATGTTCAAAATAGAGAAAAAACGTAGTTGCCAAAATCACCCAAACTCAACAATCACACAACCACAAGAGAGATGCTAACCACACCCAAAATTAATCCACAATTGAACCCAACTAAAGTCACGCCCAAAAAGGAATTCATGGAGAAGTTCACTACTGCACAAATACACACATCAACATGTGTTTTGTGAATCACTAAGGACCCATCCAACTTTTGTTCTTCAATTCACCAAGGAGTCTTTAAACAATTAATTAATAAATACTGCAACACCAAGATGGAATAAGCATCAACGTAACCAAGGAGTCTTCACACAATTAATTAATAAAAATTGCAGCGATGGAATAAGCATCAACGTGAAGTTGGTCCAGCAGCCCTTCCATCCAATTGACAACCAACGATAAGCAGCTTACGGTCATTAGTAAACCCACAACGTAACCAATCAAAAGACAGCACCTAGCCTTGAACCACTCATAAGAAGCCCATATCAAGCTGTGAACAACACATAGAGATACCTCACCCACACAATCAATCCACGCACTTCATACCTGTAGAGCACATGGCAATTAACCTCACTAACGTGATGTGCAAGAGATCTTAACTAGATAGAATTCTGACTCCATACGTGTGTCCAAGATAGCAAATATTTAAAATTTAACTTTCAGATCATATAGAAATTCATTCCCACTTTGATTTGAATTTTAAACTCATCAAAATTATCTTAAATGTCTAATTATCGAAAAATGCCAAAACCAAATAATAAGATATATACCATATATCTTAACAAATTCCATAAAAAAATAAGAAGCTTTGAATGTGGGAGGGGTTTGAATGAATTTTTCAGTACCCTTGAGTATATTATATAGATATAATTTCATAATTAAAATTTTATTTTTATTTGATAATAATATTAGTTCAATAATATAATTGATGGTAATTTTCTACCATCATTATATGTTGTTATAGCACAATAGATAAGAAAAGGTTAGACAAGAAAAGGATTGTAGGTATCTAGATTAACCTTTAAATTCATATTTAACCCATGTGATGTATTTCAAATCATTATGATATTGTAGGGGTGTTTAAAATGGTCAAAAAAATTATTTATTTTACATATTAGATAACCTTCTATTACCATTTACAATTAAGCATACTCTTATATAAAAATTATTTATTTTCTAACGTAGTCTTAATTTTTTTCTTCATATTATTGGACATTGTTTTAAAAACCCAATTCGTGTTAATGACTTCGGAAGGAGAAAAAATAAATAGAAATAGTTTATCGAAAAGATACATAGAAATAAACAAGAAATTTAAAAATCAAATAAAATAGGAGAAGATATTTAATAGCACTTACTGTCATAATTGTTTAATGTGGTCCCGTGTAAAAGGAGTGATCGTGACTTGGTCTTGAATTCGAAAACAACATCGACAATGCAGTCTCTGTCGCTTTCCATTGATGAATCCTTCCTCATCCTACACTCATTCATGACCTTTTCGAAGATGGGGTCCATTTCTCGACGTGCCCTTACGAGTTTGGGCCTCTCTCCAGTAATTAAATGAAGGGGCTTAATGGAAGGAAAATTATCAAGAAGGCTGACCCCAACCATCTACACGATGCTTTTAACAATCCTTAAAAAGCTAAAAGCTCAAATTGAGGCTTAATTTTTTTTGAGTTGGATCAATTTGAGATTTAAATTTGTAATTTACTTTAAAAATGTTTAAAATTTTACGAGTTTACTTAATTTAAGACTTTTTTAGATAAAAATTAAGGCGTATTTTACACGCGTCGTTACATGCAAGCCAGTTAATGTTTAGATGTTATATTAATAACACATGAGTTAAATTTTAAAAAAAATAATTTCATTTAAATTTATACTCTTCAACCCTAAATCAACCTTTTGTTATGGTTTGATCCAATTGTAAGATATGGGACTTGGATCCCACATCGATTAAATACAAAATTGGTGTGAGATTTATAAAGACTTTGAGCTCTCTACCCTCATAAGCTAGCTTTTGGGGTTGGTTCTCCTAAAGTCCTTATCAATTGGTATCAGAGCCGGTCTTAGAGTGGTGACCCACAGAGTGATGGCCTGGGAGTGCCAGCCGTGACCAACTTGGTCGTGACCGACAAGGATCTCGGAGTGGTGGCCCATGGAGTGGTGGCCTGAAAGTGTCAGCCGTGACCAACGAGGACGTTGGTCCTTATGGGGGGACGAATGTTACGATTTGATCCAATTGCAAGATATGGGACTTGGATCCCACATCGATTAAATACAAAATTGATGTGAGATTTATAAAGACTTTGGGCTCTCCACCCTCATAAGCTAGCTTTTGAGGTTGGTTCTCCTAAAGTCCTTATCACCTTTTTTTTCAATAGGTGTTTTCACACTCTTTCTCTTCTCTCAGTTGTGCCTTCACTCTAACCCCTGCATGCATCATCACTTCATGCATGTGCCTTCACTCCAATCTCACTTGTGCCTTCTACATAGTGTGAGCTCTCTCCTTTGGCGTTGGAGGTGAATGGGTGGCATTGTAATTTTGTGTTGGGTTGAAAATTTTGAAATTTTCATCTTTGGCAGTAGAGGAACGCGTTTTAAGCTTGATTTGAGATCATACAAGCTGACTTCTTCAACTTACCTAGTTGAATGAGACTATGACGGAGAGGCTAAATATTGTTACTGTAAAGCATCTAGATGGACTTCATGGATTGATGAGAATTCAGGATGAAGGTTTTATAGCTGTCGACTCTTTCTAGTAATTTTGGTACATTTTTATTTTGTTTTAGCTAAATATGTTCATATATTTCATTAACCAATTGTTGTTTTTTCTTTGATGGTAGAGTGAAAATGTTTGTAGATTTCATGAATGGCATGATCAAAGATTTTGTTCAAGAGCAAGACAAATTATTTTAGAGTTAAAAAATAGAGAAAAAATGTTATATCGTCAAAGTAATCTATTAAAGGCTGAAGTGGCAGAGTTAAGAGAGAATGTAGTAGATGTTTTGCAAGCTGAAAGGATTGTAGGAAATTTAAAGTTGAAGAATGAGTTAGTTGCCACGAGGAGTAGTGATAAAACACATTCAGTAAGGTGTTGGAAATTTGCTGCTTGTTTAAGCTTGTGTTTAGTAGTTTTGCTTATGTTTGTTAGTATAAATATAATGAAGGCAATATAGGCAAAAGTTGTACCTTTAAAACCTTATCTAGAAATGGTTTGATTTACTAGAACAATGTGTAAATGTAATTCACCAGACCTAATGTTGGAAAGTGTAATTGTTAGATGTTTTAACATTTGCTGTATTCGTAATTTGATGTTCTAGCCTAAACAGGTTTGATGTTTTATGTACTAGCCTAAACATGTTTGACGTACTAGCTTAAAGATGTTTGATGTTTCAACATGTGGTAAGGAAGATTAGTGACAAAATAGGATCTTTAATCAATGGAGATGGAGTATTGGTTAGTATTCAAAAGGAGTTAAAAGAGGCAGCAATTGACTACTCTAAAAAATGTCATCCATACTTTAGCTCCAATGATTAACACAACTGTTAAGTTGTTTTATAAGTCATCAAATTATTGATGAGGAGACAAAGATGTTTAATAGACCTATAATTCCAATTCTTTGTATTAACAATGTACATGTTCTACTATTCATGAACTTCAATGAAAAAGAAAAAACCTAAAAGAAATGCAATTCACACTGATTGGTTTATGATATACTACATAAAATGGCTACTTGATGGTCTGATCTCAATTCAAGACTAAACGGTGAAAATAAAGGGGACCAATACTTTACTATAAAAAGCTTATCATCTCTTTCGGGCCACAGACTTTAAGCTTTCCCTGCAAACTTTTAACATTGCAGAGAATGTGACAATTCTAACTAAGCTTCCATCACTCTCAATAACCCGTTCATGAACTTCAACAAAAAGGAAAAAACCTAAAAGAAATGCAATTCAAACTGAAGTTGTAGTCATTGCATTCATTGCTTAATAACTTGTAAATTCCATTAAGATCCTTACAATCTATTGTTTTTCAATACACAAATATCACAAATTTGTTGTTCAATTCACTAACAATTAAATGTTAAGTTTACATTTTCTCCTTTCCCTTTGAAGATACAATTTAACTTTCTTAGATTAGATTCACATGCGCAGTAACAACTTCCTTCCTTTTTATTGATTCTGCCCAAGGTGTAGTAGTCTCTGACTTCTACTTTCAGGCTGTAGATAAAATGCAAACATTGTTAAGTTGTATGAATTAATTAATGTTTAATAAGAATGCAAATATTTAACACTTACTTTTAGCATTTGCAACCATGTGGTTTCATTTGTATATATCTCCATACCTCCCATCCATTTCTTGAACTTCTATTTGTTTTTTATTGAAGAGAAGAGTATGTGACATGCCTTTTTTCTGTAATTTTTGCTTGAGAATTTGGACTACATCTGCCAGCACCAAACATCCTCAATCTACTTCTATCATCTGCAACACCATAACCAAGCCCTCTTCTCCCTTTGATTTGGTTTTTGGTTGTGGCCTTTGAAGATGTGAAGATATTTGTTGTTTTTAAAGAACCTCTAGGTTGGGAGAACAACTGAAATTGTTGCATTTGTACTTCCACATACATGAGTAGTACTTGAGGTGTTGGCATTGCCTGGAGCAGTTATGGCAGCAGGAGATACAGAGGCAGAGGCAGAGGCAGAGGCAGAGGCATTTGCTCTTCTTTTACCTTTCTTTCCCCTTTCAGCATTGTTAGATGCAGATTTAGAGGCACTTACTAGGATG
>JAOQMS010000180.1:20984188-21016393 GCA_027563885.1 Erythroxylum longipes | reverse complement strand
CTCTTCTAAGAACTTACTAAGTTCTATTAATTAAGGTACGTGACATTGTTTACACCTGTGAATCAAGAAATATATTCTCGCTGTGGCTCCTAGGCTCATAGAATTCTTCACATATAAGCCTCATGGGAGCTGCATCACTGATTTCTAACCTATATACCTACCTAATGGTTTATTATGCCTCAATATTCGTCACTGATTTCTTACCTATATACCTACCCAATGGTTTATTATGCCTCAATATTTCAAAAATACCAATATTAAATACAATCCTTATTCAATTCAATTGTTACATCAACTTTAAGTTACTACTAATTAGAATCTATAGGATTGAAATTTCTTGACAAAGTATGAAAGCTAAGAAAGTCTAAGGTACATGGCGTTGTTTACATTTGTGAATCAAGAAACATATTCTTATTGTGGCTCTTAGACTCATGAAATTTTTTACTTATATGTCTCATTGGAGTTGTATCACTGGTTTCTAGCCTATATACCTACCTAATGATTTATTACACCTCAATGTTTAAAAAATACCCATATTAATTTAATCTTTATTTAATTCAATTGTTACATCAACTTTAAGTTACTAGTAATTAGAGTCTTTCATATTTAATTTACTACTAGAATGTTAAATCAAAACTCTATGTTATCATCAATGATAGTCAGAGTATTGCAAACAATAACTTAAAAATAATAAATCATTTGCAATTAAAAAAACACCCTCATATCACAAATACTCCCACTAATAAAGAAAAACATATTGAAGACATTAGTTGGACGACTTATCTGAATGGACGGATAACTGTGATTTATAAAGAAGGAGGATGTCAGACTATTATAGATGCTCTTCAACACAAAACATGACCTGTAAACAATAAAAACAAACAAATGACCTAAGATATTAAATCAAGTGAAGGGGAGCTTTCCTATACTAACTTGTGATTAAGTTCTGAATGATACTTGGAGAATGATCTAAGAAGAGAGGGCTACTAGGGATTGTTTTACTTTGTAGAAATTCGTCTGACCAGTCATCAGTGGCCAAAACCCATCTATATGATCACATTTCATCATTTCCTTCTTACTTGATGTTTTCTTTTTTCTTTTTTCTTTTTCGTAACAATGTTTCTTCCCTTAACAAAACCCTCAATTGAAATAAAGGACTACATGTTATAATTATGCACCAATAATGTTCAATAATTTTGGAAATTAATCATTAAGTCACCATTAAAAAGTTAACATTTTCTTTCTTTAAAATGAATATTTTATTTCTAATTTTTAGTAATCAAACTACAGTTGCAAGTTTCACATGTTAACTTTTCCTTTAATAGAATAACCATTTAAAATTTAAGGAAAAAAAGATGTAGGAGGGTAACAGAATTAAAAGAAACAAATTAAGATTTTGTGGGACCAATTGCTTTTCTATTGTACTCTGATTGGTAGCAAAGATGATTTTTTCTACTTTAGCAAGTACATCTTCCATTACCCTAGTTAGGTACTTTATAAACTAATAGAAGTTAGAGTGACACTATAGTAGGCTTTAGTTCACCTATTCTAAGCTACTTAAAAAAAGATAAAGTTATTAGATTAACATTAGCAAACATAAACAATTAACAACATTAGAAGCACTCAAATGGCATGGAATTATAAAAGTCGTAAGATCCTTTATCTTTACAAGTAATTGGTCATGCAAGTTACTCAAAGGAACCATAGCATAATCCTCAAGTTTATTTTTTAAGAGATAATCTTCTTCAAACTTACTCAATATATATGAAGGGTATATTAATATGCAACTTCTTTAAAATATTTCATACTTGAAGTTTTCTATTATTTTCTTTAACATCTGAGGTTACAAAATGAGTAGCTACTAGGATTTGACAGTGGTTCAAGGTGAATGCTCTTGACCATTTTTGGTAGAACATGAAACTAATACCAGTTTGCTTTTACCCATCTCATTCATACTATCTGCCTCAGACTACTCTAACCTTGCACATTTTCTTTTTACCGCTCTAACCTCAGACTTCTCTAACCTCAAACTTCTCATAATCAAATGTTTTACCACTCTTAAGCCTAATGGCTAATACCTAATTCTAGGACTTACCTTAGTTTCAAGAGATGATGTGTGAACCAGGCAAGCCAACCCCTTCAATGAAGACTAGAGCGCGGATCGGGCCACGGTGAATATGCCTCAACCAGGCAAGACATTAGTTCAATGAAGGAAGAAGCGCTGATCGGGCGATGGTTTTGATGCGTGAACCAAGCAATACAACCCTTTCACAAAAACTAAAGTGCTGATTGGCCGACATTGAAGATGCATCCAAAGTGAAGATGGTGAAAAATTTAGGGTTTTCTGTAACTTTTACTTATAGGGTTACTCTTTTTACTTTACCACATTTACTAACATCTAAGGTTAAAACTTAAAACACCATGCAAGATTTTACTCTTTTAAACATGGCATTTAAGACAATAGTAAAGTGCCACTTGTACATTGTAACATCACTTGTAAAACATTCCTAATTTTTGTCCAAAAAAGTCTTTAATTAAGTAGACTCGTGAAATTTTAGCCCTTCATTGAGCATGTTACAAATTTAAGTCCCAAATTGATCAAACTAAAAAAATTTAAACCCCAATTTAAGTTTTTAGCTGAGGATTGAACACTTTAGTTGAAGCGTAAGATAAGAATAAATATGAAGAATTATGTGAATGAAAAATTTACCCATATAAGTATATTAATTTTCAGACTGTAGAGGACATAAAAGTTTGCGAGGAATTTGATGCATTGTTTGATTGAATAGATTGACAAAATTAAATGAGTGTGGGATTTCCTACTTTTATGGAACTTACTAGTAAATTTTACACTACTTTTCAATTCAATGATGATCTTGAGCTTAATTTGAGTTTAATATTGCCATGAGATCTATTAAAAAAGTTAATACTAAAAAAGAGTCACTTTTGAGTTTAAAGTGTGATTATAATTCTAATTCAAACCTACTAATTTATGGCATGAATGGTCTATTGATTTTTGCTCTATAAAACCTTATTGCTTCAAATAGT
The DNA here is from genome assembly GCA_027563885.1 of Erythroxylum longipes. Taxonomy (NCBI): domain Eukaryota; kingdom Viridiplantae; phylum Streptophyta; class Magnoliopsida; order Malpighiales; family Erythroxylaceae; genus Erythroxylum; species Erythroxylum longipes. The sequence continues at coordinate 21,013,345 of JAOQMS010000180.1, read as the reverse complement.
TCTTACCTTAAGAAACCTGTATAAAAATATTTGAAATGATTCTTTGCTTATAGTTTTTTAGGTAGAAGAGATAGTGTAAGAAAGTCTGCTAAGGTAGAGTTTTATTTTTTATGGTGTATAGAGCATAATAGTTTAGTCAACTTAGGTTGTTGGTTGATCAGATAATTTCAATCTGTAGTAAAAATAAAATAAATCTTTAATAGTGGGCTCTTATATCATTCAAATTGTAGTTAATTTAAGTTTTCTTAATATATTTAACATATATATATATTCTTATCAGGTGGAACCCTTATATCATATGTGTATATATATATTTTTCTTATCAGTTGGAACCCCTATATTTGCATTGTTTACGGATGATGTGTGTCATTAAACAATAACCCGATGATAGTTTCAGCTCTAAGCCACCTAATCCAGTCGCTTTACCTTCCTCTAGGACTATCTAATGTAATATGAGATTAACTAGTAGCCTATAACTGACAGAAATTACATGTTCTTCCTTCACTCCTCAACCCTTTGGTGTTCCAGCCTGTATAGACAACATTTAATACAAACTGAAGTGTATGAAGCATAAATTGATGACCTTCTTCACGGATCAGGGGTTTACAACTCCGTATCCCTCCTCTCTATAAGTGCTCACCTCCTCTCTCTCTGCCTTATATTCATGAAAGTTGTCTCTCTCTTTTGTACTTTATCATATTGTGGATAATATTTAGTTTAAGTGTGGAGGAGGGTGTGTTTTATTTTTTTCTTTGTTTTTTTCTTCTTACTTGATGTCTTTACTTTCTCTTTTAATTTGGTTAAGCCTTAAATTAAAAATAAAATGGAGTAGCTAACATCATATCTCCATAGGCCAAGGACTACAAGATCCCCCTTTCATCATTGGGCAACAGGAGGGATCATACCATTTAGGCCTTTTTTATGCTTTTCCTAGAGGTCTAAAGAAAGTTGCAATTAATAGGATTTTCCTATCCCTCCCTTCCCTAAAGAGCTAATTTTAGTTAGTTAATTTGATTAGTTCATCTATGATCAGTAAGCATGATGGTTTTAATGATGATTTTACATGTATTTTGAGTGTCTCACATAATTTTAATTGTTGTTCTAATTAGTTGTTTTTGTTTTATTTTATCTTAGTATTTTAGCTTGTTTGTTTTATGTTAGTCCATTATAAGGTTTCATCAATTGTATTTTGAATATATTGAATTTTATGTATGCTATAAGATTTGGTCATTCAAGTATAAGAATTTTAACATACCGAATGGTTGAATTAGCTAAGAGTATGCACTTATACAAACTTTGATAACCAAGTGATAGAGCATTGTGTGAAGTTGAGGTGACTTAAATTAACTTGTGAGCTTTTGGGTCTTAAAGATTGATACATCCATTGCAATCTATATTTTCTTTGATGTGTGGTGTTCTTCTTTGTGAAGATATCCCTAAAACTTGCTTTAAACCATTTTGAGACCCTATTGAAATATGCAACAATAAAAATTGATGAAAGGCCATCTTCATTTTTGCAAATTTTAACTCAAATAGCCTACCTAGTTTAATATCCCTAGTCAACCTCTTTAAGCCATAAGTCATTTTTCTTTATTTTGCATCTATATTACAAGCCCTTTTTTTTTAAAACCTTACTTAACTATAGGTGTATGTAAAGCATTTAAACTAAAGTGATTTACAAATTTAAGTGTGGAGGGATACAGGAATTGAATGGTGTGAGAAGAAATTTTGTGAAATATGGGTTTAGAAATCTTTAATGTTGTTGTTGCATTGTAAATATTATTAAAAAAAGAAAAATATCTTTTGAGTGGTTACAAGAAAATAAGAGATATATGTTATATCTTCTATAAGAAGTTCATCATTGAATTTTAATGAGTTAGGTCAATTTCATGGTTTAATCTACATTATTGTTCCTTACTTTTGTTTAAATACTTGCTAATGTTTATAGTTTAAACCTCTTTTATGCATTATTCCTCACCTTAACCTGCAACCCCATTACAACTTGTAATAAAAGTCCTTTTTTGATTTGTGCATGTGTATACTCTAAGTGGTTGAGATTTAGTGATTAAGCAAATATATGATGGAGTATTTGCATTATAGGAACTTAAGTGAAGCATCAAACCATAAAAGATATAAGTGGCATAAGTGATATAACCATAAGGAAGTTTAATAAAACGTTATACATGTTTTAGAATGAGATTGCCTTAGTTTATCTTTATGCGTATTTCTTTGTAGAATTTGGTTATGATGTGTGTTGTAGATCTAATCTTGATTGGTTTGAATCCTAGGATATGTATACTCTTTGATTTTATGAGAAGTGGATTGATGGAATCATTTTGTTTGTCTTGTTTTATTTTTTTAGTTTTAATTCTGTTTTACTTAAGGATGAGCAAAAGATAAGTGCGGGAAAATTTAATAAAACTGTTAAATATTGTTATTTTGAGTCTTAGTTCGTTTTTGTTGTGCATAATTTTGGTTTAATCTAAAGGAGTTGCATATATTTTATATTGAGGTATTCTTTGGCAAACTTAAAGGTAAAAGGAATTAAAAAGCTATAAATTATAACGCTGCTAGAGAAATAGACAAAAACTAACAATAATGTTCCTAGTGACTTGGCGTGGGTACGTTTACTAGTAACTACAATTTTTAGGATTCAAATTCACAGTTAAATGGTTTATATTACAATAAAGAAATAGAATCACTAAAAAGGAGGGGACATTTCAAATATATAATCAACTTTGAGTAGGAAGAGGAGGGCACAACTTTTGCTTTATTATTTTTTTGTTTTTTATTTAAATAGACGTCAATGACAAATAATGACCTTTAGTGGCTAAATTATTTTTCTTGTTTGAAGGGACCTGAAGCTTTTGGAACTTTGCAAATTATGAGATCTTTGGGTTTTAATGTAATACATTTTTATTTATTCAGATATTGAATTGTTCTTCTATACTTATGATTTTTTGATTAATTTTGATGTAGAGTTTATTACTTGAAATAATTAAATGCTATATTAAATATTGAATATATAATTGTTCAATCCCATTAATCTTTGTAGTGACTCGGGGTTCATAATTTGCTGCATCAGGAATCATTAGCTCCTAAGAAAAACATTTAATTGGATTAAATGCAACTATGGATATTACGTTGTTTTATTTTCTTGGTTTTTTTATTCTTAAAGTTGTTGTTTAATTAAATTTTAGATTGCATATGAGGTTGTTAAAAAAGGGTTAAATAGATTATGTGTCTCTAATTAGCTCATCATAAGGAAAGATAAATATTGACTATTGCAACAAATACATGAGTGATAAACAAATTTCTTTCATATTGAATATCATAATTCCAATGGTGAATGTGATCACAGACCGAGGTTTGTTTTGCTAATAATTTACTTTTATTATTTGTTTTAATTTACTAATTTTGATTACAAAATTTTATGTTATCATAACCTTTATTTCGTTAGTGGTTTGTTAGGTAGTGGTTAATATATGGGAATTCATTATAGGAATGATCCCTACTCTCCTATACTACATTTATTTTTGAAATAGAAGTTTTAGATTTAATTTGGGTGCAGGTGACAACATCACTAATATAGTCAACTGATAATAAATTTAATAATACTAACTAAAATTAAATATAGTATAAAATTTATAAATTAATAGTAACCATTAAAATTGTGTTTTTAAAGGAAGTTATGTCTCATCATCATGAAAAAGTTGGAATTTTCTACCATTATTTAAAGAGTCATAAGCCATAAATATATACATTAAGGTATTCTACTATATTTTAAAAATTATTAATCAATAATGAATGAAATTGTTTTCTATTGTAACAATTTATAGTAAAAAAAAAATTAATACGTTTTAAATAAGCTATCAACTGACCTACTTTTAAGTTCAATATAATTGGCTTACTTGCATTGACACCAGTTTTTGAACCATTAAGAAAATTTATCTTTATTCAGATTAAGTTATGTTTTTCATTAATTAAAAAATTAGTATGGACAATACAATCAATTTTAACTAGGTTATATATTTTCTTCTTACTAAGCATTATAATAAATACATAATGGAAGAAATATAGAATTGATATAAAAATTATAATTTTTAAAAAGTTTTTGATTAATAAATTACTTATTTTTCATTCTTAGATTATAAGTAATGTAAGTAAGATCATTAAATATTTGATATTCTAAATGATTTTGTTTCTTCATACGAATACATTAAAAAAATACTCCATTACATTCACAACCTGATGAAAAAGTTGTTTGGCTAAGTAATCTGATAACAAGTCTTGTTAAGGTTAAAACGCTTTCACCAAACAATCTCCACTACTCATTTGTAATTAAAATTAAGAGTATAATAAATATTTAAAAATATAATATTGGTAAGTAAAGAAAGAAATTAAAATTATGAAACTTACTAAGTTACAATTTTTACATAAATTCTCCTTTTATATATGGTTAAGCAAATCTTTGATTGCTTTTCATCAGTTAAAAAAACTTTTACACGTAATCACATTTAAAAAAAACTGCTCATCATATCTACATATTTACATACATATTTACTATATAAGCAATAAGGATTAAGAAAGAAAGATGTTAAGTGAATCATTTAAGTAAAATGCTTATCATATCACTGGTAAAAAATATATGTATAAGGTTTGTATACTTTCTCATTATCTTTAAAGATTTATAATTGTCTTACAAACTTTATATATACTATCATATATATAACCCAAAGATGATAAATAGGAAAACAACAGAAAATTATATAGTTGAGATTGAGTATAAACACATATGATTAACATGTGTTATCAGCCCCTTTAACATCATATGGAGGTGGAATCGTAAGCTTATCTGGTAGTCAATGAAATGTGGAAGAGGATAAGGCTTTTATCATAATATCTGCAATTTGTTTAAAAGATGAAATATGTCAAATAAATATAGCTTTTTTAGTAGCCAAATAATGAAAAAAAGGTATGTCAATCTCAATATGTTTTGTGCTAGCATAAGACATAGGATCTGCAGCTAAGAAGGTGACACCAAGATTATCACACCAAAGAGTAGGGCATAGATGAGATAGACTAACTCTCCAAAAAGTGATGCAAGCCATCAAAGTTCAACAATAACAAGAGCAATGCTACGATATTCAGCTTCAGAACTAAATAGTTATTTCTTTACACACAAGAAATGAGATTTGGACCCAAATAAATGCAGTAACTAGAGGTAGAGTGATGACCATTAGGACAACGATCCCAATCTGCATTATAATATGTTTGAAGTGAAAGTAAGGATGGTTTATTAAAGGTAATGCCATAAGAATTTGTGGAATGAAGATACCTTAAAATTCTTTTGATAGTAGACTAATGAATGTCGGTAGGACAATTTAAGAATTGAGAAACTTTATTGACTACAAATTGAATGTCAAGATGAGAAAGGCGGAGTTATTGAAATGTACTGACAGTACTAAAATATGCAAAAAGATTAAAAAGAGGAATTTCATGGTTTTTAGAAAGAGGAAGGGTGAGAGGTATAGGTGTAGGAACATGTTTAGAGAGAGGAAGGTCTTTGTGAATGCAACAAACATGGTGAGGAAATGAGGATCTATAAAGCTAGGAGGTTGAGTCATAAAACCTAGATCTTGGAGGTGACTATGTAAAAACACATTATTGACATCAAGTTGACAAACAGTCCAATTATGGAAGATAGCAAGAGTAAGAATGAGACGGCTAGTGGTGGGTTTAATAACAAGACTAAAAGTATCAGTATAGTCAATGTACGTTGTTTAATGATAACCTTTAGTAACAAAGCAGTATTTGTATTGCTTAATAGAGCCATAAAATTTATGTTTGAAATGGAAAACTCATTTGTAACCTACAATGTTTTCATTAAGTGGAGGGAAAATGAGAGACCAAATTTGATTGTGATGAAGAGCAGTGAACTCATCAAGTATAGCCTAGTGTAAGTGGGAGTATTTGTTAGCTTGGGTAAAGGATGTTGGATTAGGTAAAAAAGAGTGAAGGGTGGTAAAAAAGGTGACATAATCATAAAATGTTACTAGCACATGAGTGTGATCTAGGATGAAAGGAAGTAGATAGGTCAAATGTGGTAGAGGGAGTGTATTAAGGGAGAGGTAAAAGGGGCAAAGGCAAGGAAATGGGAGAGGGAGTTATTAGCAAAAAGGAGGGTGGTGACAAGTTGTTGTAAAAAAAAGTAGTGTTTAAGAAAACAAATATGATGACAAATGTAATTTTAGAAGTAGTAGGGTCAAAGCAGTGATAGCGGTTATGGTGAGGTGAGTAACTAAGGAAGACGCATAGTAAGGATTTAGGGTGAAGTTTTTCAAGACAAGTAGAGGCTAGTAATGGAAAATATATAACCAAAAAAATGAAGATGATAAAGGGAAGGTGGAGCATGAAAAAGAATTTCATATGGAGATTTGTGATGAAGGATAGGTGTGGATAAAAGATTAATAAGGTAGGAAGTAGTGGAAATGCTTAAAACCCAAAAAAATTAGGAAGAGATGCATGAAGGAGTGTGTCCTACTTTACTAATATGACAAATTTTTTGTTTAATGAGACCATTTTGTGGGGAGTATAAGGGCATGATATATAAAGTGTAGTCTCATAAGAGGTTAGATTGGTGCAAAGGCCTCTTTGATGAGTTCAGATGCTCCATCACATTGAAAATTTTTAATTGTAGTGGTGAAAAGATTTTAAATGGCAGTTTTGAAATTTTCAAAACAGAGTAGGACAAGATTTTAAATGGCAGTTTTGAAAATTTCAAAACAGAGTAGGACATGTGATTTTTGAGCTAAGGGAAAATTCTAGGTAAAGCAACTGAAATCTTCAAAAAGAAATAATAAAGTAATGGTAACCATAAAAGGAGAGAGATGGTGAAGGTTCCCAAATATGATAGTGGATAAGTTGTAAAGGTTAGGTAGAGATATGAAAGGAGTGAGAAAAGGTGAGAAAAATACTTTTTCCTTGAAGACATGAAATATATGGATTAACAACATTGGATTTAATATGTAAAAATTTAGACAATTTAAAGAGCATAGATTGGCACAAATGACCTAAAAGCTAATGCTAGAGATCAAAGGAGGCAAAGGAAACTATAAAGGCAACAAGATTCTTGACGTGGTGAGGAACTCTCATCAAATAGAGATTATTGTAGATAGGTCCTATAAGAAGTGGGGTCTTAGATTTGAGGCCCTTCATAATGTAACCAGAAGGATTAAATTTAATAAGATAAGAATTATTAGTGAAAATTTAGCAATATATAATAAATTTCTAGCAAGATGAGGAACAACTAAGACATCATGAAGTTGAAGTAACTGAGAATTAGTGGCTAGAGTAGAGGTAACAATAAAAGAAATAGAAAGCGTTCCATTACCAACAATCGCTTGGTTTGAACCGTCATATGATGTAATTGAGTCCACAAGTTAAGGAATCAGGGGATATATGAGGAGTAGATCCTGTGTTAAGCAACCATTCTATAATGGTATTGGAGGTAAATTATGAGGTATTTGGAATAGGTCGAATATTTATGGTAGAAAATGTTATTGCCAGTGTATTTGGGTCAGAGTATCTAAAATGACATTGGGTTGTAATGTGGCCCCACTTCCAACATATTTAAAATTGTGTATTGGGCTTGAATCTAAAAAAATTATTATTATTATTGGGCTTAGTCACTAAGGTAATGTGTGGAATAGGAATTAGGATGGTAAGGGATTGGGCTGGCTATTGGCCTTATTGGAAGGGACAAGTAATTTGGGCCAGAGGCCCATTTATGGTTGAGACTGGAGCAAACTAGGACCATGACCTAAAGAAATTAGAGTTACATCCTCATCGTCTGGTCCCATTCAATATATGAAAAGTTCTGGTTCAATGAAAGCATCCTCGAGCATTGGGAGAGGAGAGATTATACAACACAGTAAGGGAAATCTCAAGCTATATGGAGTATGTAAGGACTAAGTACGTTGTTCATGGATCAACAGTTGACAAATGCTTAGTTGACTATAATTACATACACATATTTAATGTGATTTTCTTGTTGTTTTACTAGTTCAATAGTATTTTTGGTACTTAATTCGCTTTAAGTGCATTTATAGGTGATAATTTCCTTCTTGGACTAAAAGGATAAGAATTCAGATGAAATAATGGCATGAAACAAAGATTTGAAGCAACTTGCACCAACACGACCATGTACAATGACTGTGTAAGTCTATGTAAACGTGTGGAGATTGAAGAACATTGTTTCTGGTCGTGTGAATTTACACGTATACACGGTCATGTATGTTGATAACATGGTCATGTATGCTAACTGTGTAAGTCTTTATACCCATGTGAAATCATGAAATTTGGTATTTTTGAGATACACGGTCACTTATATTTCTATGTAAATTGACCATGTATAACCTAGGAAAATCCTGGTTTTTATTTTAAAAGGAAGTAAATGGAGGCAAAATAAGGAAATTCAAATTTTAAAGAGATTTTAAGACATAAGACATAAATAGAGATGACAATTCTGATTAAAGGACAAGGAAAACACGAAGAATGCATCGAAAAATCAGAGAGATAACAACATCTAATCTAACTTGCAAAAAGATCCATTAAAAGAAAAAGAGAAAATTAGAATTATGATTTCCTTGTTTTCTATTAGTTCTTTCGCATGCTTATCTTTGGTTTTGTTTTCTATAAGTAAGAACTAAATTTGTTTAGTGCCTAGGTGTAATGAACCCTAATTTGTGATAACAATATGATTTGATCATTTATTTAATGCAATTTTATTAATTGGTTTATTGAGATTTAATTATGCATTTTATTCTTATTCTAATATATCCAAAATATTAGTTCATGATTTGATTTCATATGATTGAGACTGAGAAATCCTTTTGTATAAATAGATCTACCATAATTGGAAGGAGTTACATGTAAACCTAGAGATAAGTCGACATGAATCCTCTATATTAGGGTCAAACCTAATAGTGAAATTCATAAATCGATAACGCAATCCTAGGGTTTTGAATAGAAAGATTTATGTTAATCAACTAATGGATTAGTTATTAGTATTCTTAGGAAAGATATTAACATAAGATAGAAAATTTCATAGTCCAATAATCAATAATATAATTGCATGATAAAGGGTTAATATATAAGGATTCTTAGGGGGATTCATCACCTAGGTACTATGTATTTGATGTAGACTTTTCTGATTATATTTCCCCTATCTTAAGTTCATTATTGTTTTAATATTTGTTTAGTTATTTTGTTTGATTTTTAATTAAATCCATAAACTGAATCGATGGTTAGATAATAAGAAAAGAGTAACTACTAGTACTTATAGACTTCGCGGGATCGACCCCTACTTGCTTTGTTAGCTATAGCTATGTCGTGCACTTATGGTTTTTAATATTGATAATTTCATATAAACATAGAAAGCATCAATCAAGTTTTTAGCGCTATTTCTGGTGACTAGCCATATTAGGAAAACCTAGCTTTTATTAAGCTAGCCATTTTTTACTTTCTTCTATTTTATTTTTATTTTTATTTTATTCACTCGTTAGTTCTCTTTTTTTTCTCACAAATCTTGAATCTTGGTTAGTTTATAACTTGAAGTAATCTAATGAGCTTAATCATCCAAAAATTGAGAGAACAACTCGTAGAAATCTCCATAGGACATAACTAAGAAAGTTCAAGCTAGATAGGCAAATAGAGGACTTGGGAGGTCAAGTTGATGCTGAAGAATAAAGAATAATGGCAAAGCAACTGAGGACAATGTTCGATTATGCTAGACCAGACTTAACTAGAGTGGAGTCCAGTATGTTTAGACCGATGATGGATGCCAATAATTTTGGGATAAAGCTGAGTATTATCCAGATGGTGCAATAGTTTATCCAACTTGATGGACTACGAGATGAAGCAAATTTTCTAGAGATTTGTGATACATTTAAGATAAATGGAGCAATGATGATGCAAGAAGACTATGGTTATTCCTGTTTCTTTAAGTAATGGCTAAACTCAATGCCAATTTCATCACTCACTTTGTGGGATCAAGTGACAGAAAAGGTTTTATTGAAGTATTTTCCACCAATGAAGATTGCAAAATTGAGGAACGATATCTCTCCTACTATTAGGCTAATTCCAAATCATTATATGGTACATGGGAAAGGCTTAAGGAGATGTCAAGAAGATGCCTACTTCATGGTTGACCACTTTGGATGCAGATCCAAACTTTTTATAATGGCCTGACTCAATACACAAGGCAGTCAATTAATGCAGCAGCTTAGGGTACTCTCAATAACAAGACATCAGAAGCAGCCCATATCCTTATTGATGGCATGGCAATGAATAATTACTAGTGCTGCTCTTCTGTAGCTAAAATTAGTAAGCCAACAGGAGTTTATGAAGTAGATGCAGTAGCACAATTGGTGATCCAAGTGGAAGTATTGAGTAGAAAAATTGATAGACTTACAATAACTCTACAAGTTCAAGTTATGTAGTGTGAGGTGTACAGGCTAGAACATGGATGTCAAAACTATTAAGTAGTACAGCCTGAGCATGTGGATTATATAAGAATGCTCCTAGACCCAAAACAATCCATATAGTAACACATATAATCTGGAATGGATGAATCACACCAAATTCTCTTAGGGAAATCAAAGCCAAGCAAAGAACAAGCCTATACCAAGACTTTATCAATAAGCACCTCAAGATAAGAAGCTTGCTTTAAAGGAGATGATGTTAAAGATTGCTCAAGATTTTGATGCAAGACATCAATGAACAGAGGCTTCTATAAGTAACTTAGAAGTTCAAATCGGTCAAATCACAAAGTTGGTTTTTGAAAGACCACAGGGGAATCTACCTAATATAATTAAAACAAATCCTAAAGAACGGGTAATAGAAATTATCCTAAAGAGTGGAACAAAGCTCCGAAAAGAAGAAGGAGACTACTGAGAGTTAATGTAAAGCCAAAGGTGAAGGCCACCTTAGAGAATTCAGGGAATATCAATGAAACGTTTGAAGGAGCTATTATCTTACAAAGGAAAGTTGGAGGAGTTATCAACTGCAACACTAAGCGGAAGGAGCTTAGAATTTTTGAAAAGAAAAATACTAGAGAAGTTTACAGATCCAGGGAGTTTTATTATCCCTTGTGAAATTGGTAGTTTAAAAATAAATAACGCTTTAGCCGACCTAGGGGTCAGAATTAATATGATGCCTTATTCATTGTTAAAGAAACTGGGAATAGGTAAACTTAATCCCACTAGGATAAGTGTCCAAATAGTAAATAGATCCGTAAAATATCCTAGGAGATTTATAAAAGATGTTCATATTAAGGTTGATAAGTTTGTCTTCCCAGTTGATTTCATAATTCTTGACATAAAGGAAGATGCAGAAGTGTTTATAGTCTTTAGTCGACCCTTTTTGGTGACTGCTAAGTTAATAATAGATGTTGACAAAGGCAAGTTAAAATCAAGGGTGGGGATGAAGAGCTTGCTTTTAAAGTGTCTAATGTCATTAATCCTGCTTTTGCACAAATTGATGTCATTAAAGCTAGTAAGTCTTGTAATGCTTCATTTTCAGAAATTTTACTGGACTCTACCTTTAAAGGAGCACTGAACACTACAAGAAATTGTATTTTTAGTGAAAACAAAAGTTGTCACTAAAAGCAGTAATATTAATCACTACTATTAATATTGTCTAATTTTTGAAGCCGTCACATCCGGTCACAAATACCTCAGTCACTATTAAAATAGTGACTAATTTAAGAAAATGGTCACAATTATAAAACACTTTTGTGACAAAAGTACCAACATTAAAATATATGGAATGTGTGACAATACTACATATGTAAATAATATAAAGTAGTGATGAGTAAAGTCATAATAGCACTTAATTTTATTGTGAAAAAAATAACGACGCTAAAAACTATGGAATGTGTGACAACATTATATGATCACAATAACTTACATATTTATGACAAGTTTGTTGACATAAATAATATAAAATAGTGACAAATAAAGCTATAATAGTACTTCATTTTATTGTGACAACATCATCGCCACTAAAATAATTAAAAATGGCAACAAAATATTTATCACTCATACTTTTTTTATCAGTGTCCATTACTTCTTGGTTACTAATATTTTAAGGAAAAAAGTGTCAACATTATTTTGTCACCAATAGAAAATTTATTCTTACAAAAAATATTGTAACTAATGTGTTTATTATTGTCACAATAAAACTATTAATTCAACAATGGAATTGCATTAGTGGTAAAAAGAATTTGCATCAGTGACCATATTGCATAAAGGATTTCATCATAAGTATAGAAGTTATATGTTACAATAATGTTGTCACTAAATAAAGACTATATCTTACAATAAATTTATCACTAATGTGTTCGTGTTTATCACAAATAATATCATTAAATTTAACAATTTAATTGCTTAATCGATAAAATTTTTACATTGGTAGCCATAAAATAGAAGTTGCCACAAATGATACAAAGTTTTAGTACTAAGATATATCACACAAGCAAATAAAAATTATTAACATATATAAAAATATATAATTATCTAAATGTACAAAATTCTAATTTTCATTATATAAAATTGAAAATTTTAATATCCAAGATAATTATATTTATTACAATAAGCCTTGCAACTCCATCGTCTATATCACTTGCACGTTTCTTTGCACCTAAAATTTGACTTTTTTCTCCATCACTTCAATGAATTTCTTTTTCTTGGGAACTTTGTTGATGTCAATCTTGATATCAGTAAGTGAAAGTCTCTTCAAATTCATCTGACTCCTCACCATATCAGGGGCATCAACCAAAACCTGTTGCATCAAGAGAGGGAAACTCACAGAGTTTAACAGACTTCATACTACAAACATATAATGTAAAAATCATCATCCATAGTCTATGGAAGCCCATAAATGTGATGCCTGAAGAAATGCAGACACAGAAGAACATTAAGGACATTGATTCGCCATAAACTAAAAGAACGGGGAAAAATAGCTTCTCAAGCTTGTCATGAGTTTAATAGAAAATATAATCATCATAAATGAGTACTCTCTCTCTCTCTCTCTCTCTCTCTCTACCCCTAATTGATCAAAAACAATAATCTCAGCTATACATTTTAGCATGAAAACAAGAAAATTAAATAAATTAAATAATTGAAGTAAAAGAGGATAAAGAAGAGTACTCTGTCTGGTCAAGGACATCAATAATGACAACAAGTTTACTATAGTCCTTGCCATAGTTGAAGGTCTTCTCATCAAACTTGATTTCTAACTTCATAACATTGCCACAGGCAGGTGCTCTGACGAGCCCTGTGCCAACATTAGGTTCATTCTTATTGAAGAAGCCGATGTTGTGGGGGTTATTGAAATGGTCTACAACCTTCTCATGTACAAACATGAGAAAAAGGCGAGAAACATTGGCGGTGCCAACTGTTGGACCCTGCACGGTCGTGACTTCTCTCACTTTGCCTAGAAAATTTTTATTAAATTATATGTTTGCATGTATTAATGGAAATGTTAGAATTAAGTTAAGGAGTTAGAAGGCATTAGATTAAATATGGAAGGGTAAGCTTGGAAGACTAAAAATTGTCTTAAATAAATAAGAAAAGAAGATGAAGAGAGTCGTGTAAAGTAAGAAAGAAAGAGAGAAAGTCGTAGAAGGACCTGGAAGAGAAGGAGAAACCAAAGTATAGAAAGAAGAAGGAAAGAAAGAAAAAGGAGAAAGAAGAAGAAGGAAAAGGTTCAGCTAAGTTTTTATAGGTATTCTCTATCTTTTCTTCTTGCTTTGGTAAAAGAATAAAATAGTGAGAATGAGTTTTATGTGTTGAAAATGAAGAGAGAAAGGAGAGAAGCAACCTATTCTTGATTTTCATGGATTTTCAACTAGATATTAGTTGTTTTAGCTTAGTTAAACCAAGAGTAGTTTAAGTCTAAGCTCAACGTTGATTATTAAAGTTCTATGGATTTTCTATTTGTATATTTGTTTGAATGAAATTTGTTTGTTTGAAGGGAACCAAGAAAATCCAAGCCAAGAGTGAAAGGAAAGGTGAACTTGAGTTTGGAGTTATTATTAATTTGGTGGGTAATATGTTTATGGTTATTGTGATGATGGGCTGATTTCTTACATGTTTGTGTGTTTAAATGCTTGTCTTTGAATTATTGTGAATGTGGGAAAAATCATCGTGATTTGTTATCTTGTTATGCTTGAAAGATTTTACTATAATTTGTATTGATGAAAAACCGAAACGTCCAAGAAGCATGAAAGAATGAATATGTGATGAAATATGTGAGCATCGAAATTTTCTTATGTGTGGGAAAGAGAGATACCATTTCGTTCATCACGTGCATGTTGCCTTAAAGCCTTCTTCCTGCTGCCCGCTTGTGGTACATGAGCTCTAAGAAATGGACTCATTTCATTCATAGTGTAAACTTTGGTTTCTCCATTTCATTCTATGGGATTCTCTCAAGCCATTTTATGTGTATATTTCACTTTGATTTGTTGAACATGATATTCGATTGAATGTTATGATTTGATGGTTAAAAAATACATGATCTGATTTATGTGATAATGTGTTTGTCTATGAGTTTAAACCGTGGATAATTTGATTATTAGATTAAAATGTGATATAGTATATGTATATGCTTGGTTATATATATGGTTCGTCACCAATGACTATAAACGTATTAGACAATGAGCTTCATAGCTCATCCTATTATTTTTCCACTCCTCAGGTACAGAACAAGCAGATTATTGAACCTTGCAAACATTGGCAAACTTCAAGACAATCTATTTTTGTAACTAAGTTAGTTTGATCATTTTTGGTAGCTTTGTAAACACATCAAGCATGAGCACTCATGATGTATTTTTGGATTATGCTACTGTTTCGACTCTTGATATGTAATTAAAGCTTGTATAAACTCTGCATTGTTTGAGAAATGGAACTTTTTTGTTTGGGAAATGAAAGAAAAGTTGAAGAATTTCTCTTTTAAACATGTTCAAATTTTCTTCTATGTTAAATTGTTACTTTCAACTGGGAATAAAATTATGAGTTGTTTTATGGCTTTTGAATAGATTTTCTTAAGTAAATTGTTATGTTGGGAGTTTTGTAAGTATGGATTTTTTATTTTTGTGAAAATGTATAATAAGCAGTAGAGGAAAAAGGGGACAGAAAATTGTGTCCTAACTTCCATAAATAAACTATATTGATGTAGGTAGAATTAGACAAAGTTGTCTTCAAGAAAGTTGTAGATCATTCTCTTATCTTTTCAACGAAATAAAGTTTGTAGTTTTTGGATATCATATTAGAAAGTTATTATGTTTATAAGTTGGAGTGCACAGTCGGAGTGCACGATCATGACCAACCCCATTTTAAATGAAAATGCATAATTGTGCATAAGCACGATCGTGACTAAGCTAGTTTTTCTCATAGGGTGCATGATCGTGCTTGTTCATGATCACGCACGCCCCTTTTCTTATGAGGCATGACCTTGACTTAAGAAGTCACGACCATAACTTCTTTAATGTACGGTCGTGACTCTTTTTAGTCACGACCGTGACCTTAAATCTGTTTAATAATCATGGTCGTGACTCCTCTTAGTCACAATCGTGACTTTTTATTTTCATTTGTAAACTTTTTTTACAAAGTGACTTCTTTTTATTATTTTATTTATTTATTTTTAATTACTTTTTCTCATTTAGTCTTCACCCAGTCCTCTCATAATGAGGCCATAAAATAAGTACCGAGACCCAGGCCTAACATTTTTGGTATCAGGGCCCACAGTTTTTAAGGATTCTTAGGCTTAGAATATGTTATACTATATACTATGAATTATTATGATGTGTGATAAAATGTTTGCATTGCTAAATTAATTATTTGCATTGTTGAATTGATTGATTGCATTGAGTGACATGCATATCATGCATAGGAAATAAGATTAAAATGAAATGTAAGCTAATTGTTAATATGTAAATTGAAGGAGTAAAATGCCACCTCGTAGAAGGACACGAGGAGTTTTGCAAGGATCTACTGCACATGATTCTCTACCAAGAGAGGAGGGTACTGATGAGTTTAGGGCCCCAGGAATTGCTGAGGCTATTGTAGGGTAGGATAATGAGCCCTTTAGACCACAAATGCCCAAGTCATTCCTTCCTCCTGAGCAAGTGCCTAATCCTTTTGATCCTAGATTGTTCCAAGCCTTTACTCAGGCTTTTGTCCAGGCCATGGGCCAGATGTCATCAACTTCTACCCTAGCCCCAGCCAAGAAATTGAGACAATTTGACAAGCTGAGGAAGTATGGTGCAGTGGACTTTTATGGAACAAAAGATCCAGAGGAAGCTTAAACTTAGTTGAGAAAGATAGAAAGAATATTGGAATAGTTGGACTGTGAGGATGATGAAAGGTTAGTGTATGTTGCAAGTCTGCTGCAAGGAGATGCCTTGCATTGGTGGGAAAGTGTATTAGGAAGTCAGATAAAACCACCAATGTTGACATGGAAGGATTTCCAAGCTTCTTATAAGAAGAAATATTTGTCTAAGGTATATATCTAGCATAAGCAGAGGGAGTTTCTGAGTCTCACCCAGAAGGAGATGACAGTGAGAATATAAGAGCAAATTCACGCAATTGTCCTAATATGCAGCTGATATGATGATGAGCGAAGCAGCTAAGTGCCGCAGGTTTAAAGCAGGATTGCATTTAGCTATTAGAGAAAAAGTGGTGGCGTAAAATTCCTATGATTTCCAACATTTGGTAGAAGCTACATTAAGGGAATGTAGAGAATATAAAGATCGCAGTGAACAAAAAGAGGAAAGGAAGAGAACAGTTGAAGATGGGAGGTAGTAACAGTCCTCCTGTGCCAGAAAGGAGTGCCAGGACTTTCCCCATACAGTCTGATGCTAGGAGTAGTGGTGCAAGTAGGCCCAAACTGATGAGAACTATTTCTCTTTAAGCCTTGACTGTTGGAGGCAGTAGAAGAGGAGAGAGGAAAAAGTCGTCCTTTCCCAAATGCATTCATTGTGGCAAATTCCATAAAGGGGAATGCTATAAACTGACTGGCACTTGTTTTAATTATGGAGAAAAAGGGCATATGGCTAGAGAGTGTCTGCAGTATGTCAAACGAGAGGGAACTCAGATGCAATCTTCAAAAATGGCTGAGACTGTGGAAGTAAAGTCTGCAACTGAAGTGGGCAATTCCAATGTAGCTAAGAAAGTAAATCCTCCAGGAAAACCAAGAGGACAAGCACCAGTTCGGGTATTCACAATGATGAGGGAGGAAGCAGAAATAGCTCCATACGTTGTGACTGGTATGGTTAAATTGTTTAATGATGATATTCTTATTTTAATTGATCCGGGTTTACCCACTCATTTATTTCATCAAGTATGATTTTGCATGACAAAAATTTGATTCCATTAGCTAGTTCTTTGATGGTTAGTACCTTGATTGGCCAGTATATCATTATTAGTAATATTTATCGAGAGTGTGAAATATACATTGGTGAAGTAAAATTAGTGGTGGATTTAATGTCATTGAAGATGAAGGGATTAGATGTTATTTTGGGCATCTATATCTTAGAAAAGTATAATGCCTATTTGAATTACAAATAGAAGACGGTAGAGTTTGTTGTGCACAAAGGTAAAAAGGTAGGGTTTGTGGGAGACAGGAAAGCAAGCCCACCTAGAATTATTTCAGCTTTAACAGTAGAGAAGATGATGAGGAAAGGACGTGAAGCATTCTTGGCATATATGGTAAACAAAGGAAAATTAGAAGATATTCCTATAGTCGGGGAATTTCCAGATGTCTTTCCAAAGGAATTACTAGGACTACCACCACCTAGAGAGATCGAGTTCACCATAGAGTCTCCCAGTTACGGCACATATCAATTCCACCTTATAGAATGGCTCCGAAAAAATTGAAAGACCTTAAAGAGCAGTTAGAAGAGTTATTGGAGAAAGGTTATATTAGGCCTAGCTCTTCACCTCGGGGAGCTCCAATTCTTTTTGTGAAGAAGAAAGATGGATCTTTGAGGATGTGTGTAGACTACAGGAAGCTCAACCATGTCACTGTCAAGAATAGATATCCTCTTCCACATATAGATGATTTGTTTAATCAATTGGAAGGAGAAAAAGTCTTCTGCAAGATGGAATTGAGATTAAGTTATCCCCAATTAAGAATAAAGGAGTCTGATGTGTCAAAGACTGCTTTCAGAACACGATATGGGCATTTTGAGTTCTTAGTTATGCCCTTTGGATTAACTAATGCCCCTACAGCCTTCATGGACTTAATGAATAGAGTCTTAAAGCCTTTCTTAGACCAATTTATCATAGTCTTTATTGATGATATATTGGTTTATTCCAAGAGTGGCAAGAAGCATGAAGAGCACTCAAGGATTGCCTTGGAGACATTAAGGAAGAAAAAGTTGCATGCTAAATTTAATAAATGTGAATTTTGGCTAAAGGAAGTGGTATTTCTTGGATATGTAATTTCAGAAAAAGTAGCACATGTGGACCCAAGAAAAATAAAAACTATAGTTAAATGGGAAGCACCCAAAAATGTAGCAGAAGTGAGGAGTTTCTTAGGTTTAGCTGATTATTACAGAAGATTTGTAAAGGACTTTTCCATGATAACAGCCCCACTCACCAAATTGACAAGGAAGAGTCAGAGATTTATATGGATAGAAGAATGTCAGAAGAGCTATGAGAAATTGAAGAATAGGCTCACAACTGCACCAATTTTGACCTTGCCTTCTAATAGTGATGGATATATAGTATATAGTGATGCCTCAAGGAAAGGATTAGGGTGTGTGTTGATGCAAGGAGATAAAGTGATTGCCTATGCTTTTAGGCAATTAAAACCCTATAAGATGAATTATCCCACATATGATTTGGAGCTAGCTGCCATAATTTTTGCATTGAAAATATGGAGACATTACTTATATAAAGTCACCACCAGGGTTTATACAAACCACAAGAGTCTTAAATATTTGATGAGCTAAAAAGAGTTAAATTTGAAGCAAAAAAGGTGGTTAGAACTATTAAAGGATTATGATTTGATGATAGACTACCACCTGGGGAAAGCTAATGTAGTAGCGGATGCACTGAGTAAGAAATCTTCCATGGCACTTATGAAGATGGTATACCTTCCATTATTAAAGGAATTAGCTAAACTTAAAAGGACATTGAGGAAGCCGAATCTGGTAGTATATTGGCTAATTTTAGAATAAGGCCAGTATTGAATGAGAAGATTAAGGAATTATAGGAACAAGATAAATACTTGAGCAAGCTCAGAGAAGAAATTAAAAATGGTAAGCCCTCTGAAATAGCGATAAGAGAAGATGGATCGATGGTGGTAGGCAACAGATTTTGTATTCCGGATATGCAAGAGTTGAAGGATGAAATTCTTGATGAGGTACACAATGCTCCTTATGCAATGGATCCAGAGAGTACAAGAATATATAGAGATTTAAAAAAGCACTTCTGGTGAGGAATGAAGAAAGATGTTGCAGAGTATGCTAGAAAATGCTTAGTATGCCAACAAGTTAAAGTGGAACATCAAGCATCCGCCAATAAGCTTAAGCCTTTATCTACTCCAAAATGGAAGTGGGAGAAGATTACCACAAATTTCTTGATGGGATTACCAAGGACCAGCAGGAAACATAACACAATATGGGTGATTATCG
The DNA here is from genome assembly GCA_027563885.1 of Erythroxylum longipes. Classification (NCBI taxonomy): domain Eukaryota; kingdom Viridiplantae; phylum Streptophyta; class Magnoliopsida; order Malpighiales; family Erythroxylaceae; genus Erythroxylum; species Erythroxylum longipes. The sequence continues at coordinate 20,993,643 of JAOQMS010000180.1, read as the reverse complement.
ATAGGTTAACTAAGTTAGCACATTTTTTGCCAATTAAACAAACCGATTCTTTGAATGCCTTGGTCAAGAAATACATAGATGAAATAATAAGACTTCATGGAATTCTTAGTTCTATAGTCTCAAATAGAGATCCTAAATTCACGTCCATATTCTAGGAAATTTTGCAAGAGGCTTTGGGAACCAAGTTGCATTTTAGCACAGCTTTCCATCCATAGGCTGATGGCCAATCAGAGAGGGCAATAAGGACATTAGAGGTAATGTTAAGAGCTTACGTTATGGACTTCAAAGGCTTATGGGATGAACATATACCTTTGATTGAGTTTGCTTATAATAATTACTACCACTCAGGAATTCAAATGGCACCTTATGAAGCTTTATATGGTAGGAGGTGCCGAACTTCTATTTGTTGGGATAAGGAAGGTGAAAGGAGAATTTTAGGACCTGATTTGGTACAAGTTACAGTGGACAAGATTACTTTGGTAAAGCAAAGACTCAAGGTAGCTTAAAATAGGATGAAGCGTTATACAGACGAACAAAAAAGGGAGATGGAATATGAAGTTGGAGATAAAGTATTTCTTCGAACCTCACCATGAAAAGTAGTCTTAAGATTTAGTAAAAAGGGCAAGCTTAGTCCCAGATATATAAGCCCTTATGAAATTATTGAAAGGATTGGGCCTCTAGCCTACAAGCTAGCCTTGGCGCCAAAATTATCAAAGATTCACAATGTCTTTCATGTATCAATCTTGAGGAGGTACAGATAGGATCCTTCACACATAATCCAACGTTCAGAGGTTCAATTAAGGGAGGATTTGACTTATAAAGAACAACCAGTGGAGATTTTAGATTCAAAGGAAAAGGCCCTGAGAAACAAGAATATGAAGTGGTTAAAGTCTTATGAAAGAACCATGCAAGAGAAGAAGCAACATGGGAACCTTTAGAAGCCATGAAGGAGAAGTATCCACACCTACTTGTAGACTCAGGTAAGAATTTCGAGGATGAAACTTTAAGGAGGGAGAAATGTTGGACCCCACACGGTTGTGACTTTTGAAGTCACAACTATGACTTCTCTCACTTTGCCTAGAAAATTTTTATTAAATTATGTGTTTTCATGTATTAATGGAAATGTTAGAATTAAGTTAAGGAGTTAGAAGACATTAGATTAAATATGGAAGGGTAAGCTTGGAAGATTAAAAGTTGTCTTAAATTAATAAGAAAAGAAGATGAAGAGAGTCGTGTAAAGTAAGAAAGAAAGAGAGAAAGTTATAGGACCTAGAAGAGAATGAGAAACCGAAGCATAGAAAAAAGAAGGAAAGAAAGAAAAAGGAGAAAAATGAAGAAGGAAAAGGTTTAGCTGAGTTGTTTTAGGTATTCTCTATCTTTTCTTCTTGCTTTGGTAGAAGAAAAAACTTATGTGTTGAAAATGAAGGGAGAAAGGAGAGAAGAAACCTATTCTTGATTTTCATGGACTTTCAGCTAGATATTAGTTACTTTAGCTTTGTTAAACCAAGAGTAGTTTAAGTCCAAGCTCAACATTGATTATTAAAGTTCTATGGATTTTCTATTTGTATATTTGTTTGAATGAAATTTGTTTGTTTGAAGGGAACCAAGAAAATCCAAGCTAAGAGTGAGAGGAAAGACGAACTTGAGTTTGGAGTTATTATTAATTAGCAAGGTAATATGTTTATGATTATTGTGATGATGGGCTAATTTCTTACATGTTTGTGTGCTTAAATGCTTGTATTTGAATCATTGTGAATATGGGAAAAATGCAATGTGATTTTTTATCTTGTTATGCTTGAAATATTTTACTACAATTTGTATTGATGAAAAATAGAAAAGTCCAAGAAGCATGAAAGAATGCATATGTGATAAAATGTGTGAGCATCAAAATTTGCTTGTGTGTGAGCAAGGGAGATACCATTTTGTTTGTCACGTGCAGGTTGACTTAAAGCCTTCTCCCAGCTGCCCCGTTTATGGCACATGAACTCTGAAAAATGGACTCATTTCATTCATAGTGTAAACTTCAGTTTCTCCATTTCGTTCTATAGGATTCTCTCAAGACACTTTACGTGTGTATTTCAATTTGATTTGTTGAACATGATATACGATTGAATGTTATGATTTGATGGTTGAAAAATACATGATCTGATTTATGTGATAATATGTTCGTCTATGAGCTTGAACTGTGGATAATCTGATTATTAGATTAAAACGTGATATAAATATATATACATGCTTGGTTGTATGTGTGGTTTGTCACTAATGACTATAAACGTATTAGCCACTGAGCTTCGCAGCTCATCCTATTATTTTCCACTCCTTAGGTACAGAACAAGCAAATCATTGAACCTTGCAAACTTTGGCAAACTCTAAGAAAATCTATTTTTGTAACTAAGTTAGTTTGATCATTTTTTGTAGCTTTGTAAGCATATCAAGCATGAGCACTCATAATGAATTTTTGGAATATGCTACTCTTTCGACTCTTGATATGTAATTAAAGTTTGTATAAACTCTACATTGTTTGAGAAATGGAACTTTGTTTGTTTGGGAAATGAAAGAAGAGTTGAAGAATTTCTCTTTTAAACATGTTCAAATTTTCTTCTCTGTTAAGTTGTCACTTTCGACTGGGAATAAAATTATGAGTTGTTTGATGGCTTTTAAATAGATTTCTTGAGTAAATTGTTATGTTAGGAGTTTTGTAAGTATGGCTTATGCTTGTTGGATTCGGATCTTTTGATTTTTGTGAAAATGTATTATAGGCAGTAGAGGAAAAAGGAGACAGAAAATTGTGTCCTAACTTCCATAAATAAAATGTATTGATATAGGCAGAATGAGACAAAGTTGTCTTCATAAAAATTGTAGCTCATTCTCTTAGCCTTCCAACGACATAAAGTTTGTAATTTTTAGATATCATATTAGAGAGTTATGATTTTTATAAGTTAGAGTGCACGATCGTGCACACTCATGATCGTGACAACCCCATTTTAAACGGACATGCACGATCATGCACAAGCACGATCGTGACTAAGCTGGTTTTTCTCACGACCTGAAACCACTTCGAGCACATGAAAACCACAACATACCTGAGGTAACGATACTCACGGTACCCTTAACCCGACTATGTAAGGCTAACTGAATATCTTTAAAAACATTTGGACAACACAAAAGGTTCACACATAAGGTTATTTTCAAATCACAAGACAATCAAGAGTTAATTTAGAAAATTTCTTAAATCATATCAATATAATCATGGGTCACTATACAATAAAAGTACAAAATAGAGACTACCCACGTGTGGTAATACCCCGAAAATGTCAAAAGACTACACGATCCACTCAGAACTTCAAACTCTCCAAATTAACTTGCATGGTTGGAAAGCAGAGAGGGTGAGTACACTATGTACTCAATAAGCGAGAAAAAGGCATATATCACAAATAGAACTCGATACACACCAAAATAGTCTAAATAACCTAAGGACAGTTTTACACATCTAACATGTGTTAGTAATGTGCCCTAGGCCAATGGTCATATGTGACTTTTGTACTGATATTCTGACTTATTAATAATATATTATGAGGTATTCTTTTATATGTGCATGAATATTGTTTATGTAATGTGATTTACATTCCATGAATAGTATTATGCTTATGTCATCAAGTATGTGACTTGATAGTAAAACCATAAGCATTATAATACTATTCTAAACTGTCTCTGGTCAATCATTATTGGTGGACCAATAATGAATTAAGGCTAGTATGTGTTCTGATTGATGATCACGTTTTACTGATCATAGATATGAGTTATCAAATCAGATACATAGATATATGTTAGAGAACATATATTGGACCGACCCATAGAGAGAACACTACATGGTTTCATGTCATAGTGATTCTCAATATGGTTTGACTTTAGTCCTTTGACGTGAAGTCATCATGGTTCCCTACATGAGGAATTCAGTGTTTTGACATTAGAGTAAGTTATCTTTAACCGGATAATAAGTAATATTATGTTGGACATTAAATGAATCATGCAGAGGGATGCAAATGATGTATATGGGATTTGTACCTCTCTTAAAAGAGAGATATATCATTTGGGCCTCTTGACAAGTATCACTGAAGAAATGCATGGCCATGCTTAAATGAATTGATGAGGAGTCATCAATGTCATTTGTTATAGTTAGTCAACTTAGGAATCAAGAAACTATGATTAATCAAAGGTTGACATGTACCATGCCTTGTGATTAATCTTGATATCATGTTACAAAGGGACTGAGTTTGTAACCATGGTTACAGGTTAAATCAGATTACCGATCCTCATTTGATTTGGGTAGTCATAATGTCTTGCTAGAGGCCGCTTATGACTTATGGGCCTTGAAGTGTGATCAAGCCCATTGCCAACATCAAATGAGCCTACAGGGTCACACATAAAGAGTGATGTGATTTGGGCTTATTCTCTTGGGCCTAATTTATTAGGCACTGAATAAATATATATGGATATATTTATTGGGTTAGATTGAATTGAGTTGTCGGCTTTTTATTATATGAGATATAAGATAGGCCGAAACTTATTGGGCTTCCATAATCCTAATGGGTTTAGGATTATGATATTCTTATTCCTAATAGGAATAGGAATTAGGGTTTCTCTATAAATAGAGAACTTATGTCCCATTAGAGATTACACGAAAAACCCTGGCCACCTAGACCTAGTCATTCGTTTTTTTTCGAGAGAAAAATTGTGCTAGAACGTTCTAAAGTGTTTTATAACGTTCTAGCACACATTAGCCACTGCCCAGATTGTTCATCCTCGTATGGATACCGGTAGAGGACGTTAGCGTGCTGCAGCATCTACAAATCTGAAAAACAAATACCAATCTACGTCAAGAGGTAATTCTGTGCATGTTGTGAAATTTCGGTTATACTTCTTATTGTGTAGTTTCGGCTAACCAAGGCATAATACACGAAGTCCTATGGTCCATTCCGCTGCGTTTTGTGAATACCCAAGCCATAGGCGATCCAACAACATGCACATAACCACCTATGAAGTGAATATGCATGACATAGAAACACATAGGCCTAGTATATAACTCATGCCATACTGGTTAGGAACCACATAGGCTAGCCTATTAATCACTCATTCGGTGAACATAGGTTCCAGTTCCAATACACATGAGTAGAAAAGCATCACATGTGAAAATCAAATCTTGTCAAGAAGCTAAATATCATAATAAGCCAAAACAATTATGTGTGTCACCACTAGTTGGCCAAACTAGTGTGCACACCCATCGAATCTCGATGTTGGCTCGACTTTCAACTATGGTGAGTTCAGACTACAATCGACAAAAGCGTCATGATCCTAAGTGATGACCTCGTTGGTGACCAGACCTTTAGGTGTGCAATCACCCGCCAGTCCTTTAGAATGGTGTCGTTACAAGGACTCAACTTTTATGTACCAGCATCAAAGGTATGGGTCGCTTAATCTGTTGTGACCAGCACACGATTGGCCAATCGTTTCCTCACCAATCACAAAAAAATCATATACAAATATTAAGTATAAAAATCAAGTAAGGTATTATGGCTTTATTTATCGGTCCAACCAAAAAATGGAACCTTGTCATGGCTCTAAGCCAAAAGAGAACACATACATGAAACATACATGACTCGGTTATGCATATATAAATTTCAAAACATTATTTCATGCAATGAAAGTCATCTTTTGCACTCCAAGTGCAAAGTAATTCAAAAATGTAGTTTCAGAAAATAAAACATTGTCCTTTGCAGTTAAAGTGTAGGTTTATTGAAAACAATATCATTCCTCAAAACATGAAATAAAAATGTTAGTTTCACTCCAAGTGCAAAGAGTTATTCAAAACAATGTCATTTATTAAATCTATAAGTATACTAGCATCTATTTAAGAATCAATTCTACTATGCATTACCCAGGTTCAAAATTCACATACAAGTCATTATGTATGTTTTGGGATGTCCTAATCCCATTTGAGAGATATATTTTCCCCAACTCACCTCAAAAGAAGGTGTACGCTCCTTTAACTTCAACAATCCTCTGTACGAACTCCTTGATCCATAGCGCCCGAGCCCTTATACATACATATGTAATGTAGTACTACTCAAACATATAACTCATATTTATACACCATCACATAAGTGCATAAAACTCAACCCTTCTCATTCACATAAGCTTTCTTTTGCATTTTTCAAGGCATTTAATGCCTTGATCCAATACTTACAAATTTCAAAGCATAATTAAGCACAGTTTTTATCCAAGCACATTAGGCCAATACTCATCAATCTAAGAAAAAATTCAAGTTTACTCTAAGTATACATGAAAGCCTCTTTCTAATGCACACCATTAAAATCCTTAAATCCTACACCAAATTCACTTAGGCATTTTATCAAACACCTAAAGGCATAAACTTGAAAGCCTCCTTCTAATGTACATTTTCCTCATTTTTCATCATCAGTTCATATTATACATACACAATTAACATCATAGATTTCATTTAAACCATCAATTTCAAAAGATATTCACAGTTTCACCAACTTTCACTAAAGAGAGTCCATTTCAGTTTTGGCTTAAAGAAACTTCTCCATAACTCATTTCAATCATATAAACCATGTTTCATATATATTGAAGCATAGAGAACAACATATCTTAACACCAAACTCAAAATCATAATGTAGAGAGAGATGAGACAAAATTTACCTAAAATTTCCTTTGGTGATATCTTCAAATCCTTTAAGAATTTCTCAAATCTAATGATAGATTTGAGTTCCTTGACCCCAAATTAACTTAGAACACCTTGGTTTGGGTTGGAGAATCAAAAACTTGGTGGAAATTGGTGATGGCCGAATGTTTCCTCTTCTCCTCCTCTCTCCCCTCTCTTCTCCTTTCTTTTAATTAAAACCTAGTGTTCTTAATGTTTAATATAGGGTGAATGGTTAAACCATGAAGAAGGGTCTAGAATTTGACTCTTCTTTGACCAAACATTGTGAATTTACCTTTTTGCCCTTAGTTTATGTGAAATTACCATTATACCTTTTAAATTTTTAGTTTATGTGAAATTACCATTATACCTTTTAAATTTTTCCTAAATTTGCAATTAAGCCCAAAATTTAAGAATGACCAAAACTTTTATTTTCATTTTTGTTTCCAAACCTTTTAACATTATAATTAAGCCCCTTAACTTTATAAAATTACATATTGGTCCTCCAAGAATTGAAAAATTACATTTAACTTCTAATAATTTGCAATTAAGCCCTTATGTACATCAACTTTTCCAATTAAGGTTTCTAAGTGTCCAATAAGTCTATAAATCATGTCTAATCACCTCTAAGGCATTAGAACACGTTTAACTCGGCCACCATGGCCATATCCATCCAATGGAATCGATTTTACACAATTAGAAGCTTATATATCATAAATCTCCAAGACTTCGCATACCGATGAACTTTAAGTTCATGTAAGGGAATCTAGTATTATATATCACTGAAATAAATACCAAAAGGATTCAAATACATTTTTGAACTCATATACAACCATGTATATATCAATATACAATAGTATCTCCAAGTATAGACCAATGCAAAAAGGGCTTAAAGAGTCTGGCGTTACACTTTTCTTATGAGGCACGACCATGATTTAAGAAGTCACAACTGTGACTTCTCTAATTCATGGTCGTGACTCCTTTTATTCACGACTATAACCTTAAATCTTTTTAATAATCACAGCTGTGACTCCCCTTAGTCACGACCTTGACTTTTTATTTTCATTTGTAAAGTTTTCTTACAACATGACTTCTTTTTATTATTTTATTTATTTTTAATTGCTTTTTCTTACTTGATCTTCACCCAATCCTCTCATAATGGGGCCATGAAATAAGTAGCGAGACCCAAGCCCAACACTAACTCTCTCTCTACTAGCACCTGTCTTAAGATTCTCTTCGAAGCGAAATGGAGCATTGAATCGACTGTAGGGGTTTTCTAGGAGATCTATTAAGTAGACGTAAGCAACTCTAACATTTTGGGTTTGTGGCTTATGTAACAACTAAACGGTGATTCAAAAGGGACATATGGACGATCTAGATGATATAGATTCAGATCTCACAATTATTCATTGTTATTTTTGGTTGGGTAAGCATAGCATTTCGTTAGATAGGGATTTAAGATTGAAGATGAACCGACTTAACATTATAGTTTAATTCCCCAATGTCACGCCGTTTTGACTTCCAACATACAAGAAAAGATATTATAAAATTAATTATGTTATATTCTCTTTATGATTTAACTTTTGTGATATTACTCAAAGCAATCTTTTACGTTTTATTTTTAAATGACATCGTAATGTAATTTTAAATATTATAAAATAAAAAATAATATTAATGAATGTCATTTCTAAGACTGGATTTGTTTTGTTTTTTATTTAGGCCTAGCTGTTGATTCCTTGGTAGCCCTAGTTGGCTCTTCTTCTTATTGATCTTATGTTAGTTGTTTATATACATTTAATTTATTACACATTGAAAATAAATAACTTAAAAATAAATTCAACATATAAATTATTTAAATTCTAATGTATTTTTTACCCTTTCAAAAGGATAACATCTCCAAAGCTTGTGATTTAACTTCTCATAAAAATTATTCCTATATTAAAAGAAAATTAATTTAGTCTACTATCATAGGGAAGACTTTTAAATTATGAAATGTAAATTATATTCGAATTGCAAATAACAGTAATTAATATTATGAACAATACAAATATAATTATGATTATATTTATAACAAAGAAACTACATTCACAATATAATGTAACTTAAACTCAATCATGACATGACGAATTTAAAACCATGCCTAACTAAAAAATGATCAAGGCTTGACTCAATAGTCCAATTTTGATATAATTAAATTTTGAATTAAATTAATATTATTTTAATTATTTATTTTTAAGAGTGATGATGAGACAAATTCAGTAAGTGAAGGTGAGGAAGGCGACAATGATAATGATTAAGCATTGGCAAGAACTTTGTTTTTAAATTTTGAATAGGTTAAGAGTTTTGCTTAATATTTTGGAAATAGGTTTTCATTATATTTAAACATTTATTTATTTTGATGAAATTTCAAAGTTATGTTTAGCAAATATTATTGATATGTAAAATATTACTTTTGGATTATCAATATATGTAGTTTGAATATTTGATAAGAAAATTTTTAAATTTTTTACAAATAAGAATATTAATGTTGGACCCCGATTCTTTTCTTACTAACAAGATTGTGCTAAATTCTTTTTGAGGTTTAATTTGATTTAATTGTTGTCGTTAGGTTTTAATTATAATGTTTTTGGGGGTAGAATTTTTTTTTTAAGATTGAGGGTATTAAAAGGAGAAATTGAGATTAAATTAGAAAGCATATGGTGTTAGTTAAAATTGAAAGAGCATGATCTTGTAG
>JAOQMS010000180.1:20957128-20973554 GCA_027563885.1 Erythroxylum longipes | reverse complement strand
AACAAGCATGATATCAAAGTGATCAAGCAAGCAAGTGTGCATGAGGTATCAGAGTACGGATGCAAGTAAGTGAGCCAAGTTAGCAAGCAAGCATGCATGCAAAGGTTAGACTCCGAACTCGGGGTCTGACAGAAATGGTATCAGAGCAAGCAAGTATTCATGAATAAGAGTCGGACTCCGGGAAACGGGGCCTGACAGGTGTGGTATCAGAGAATGAATGGAAGCATGAACAGGAGTTAGACTCCGGAAACGGGGTCTAACACCTTGTCCCTTTTTCACCCTAACTCATCTCTTTTTTGCTTTCAATAAGGCAAGTAAGATTAAACATTGATAGAACTATACCAAGGATATGTTTTTAGCTCATTTTGGTTTTCTTCCAACTTATACCTAAAATAAAATATGAACTAAACTAATTATCTTAATCATAACATAACATTAATCACTAGGCCTTAGGGAGTAAGTATATAGTCAATCAAGCACTTATTATGTAGTGTGATTTGATGATGAAAAAAAAAACAATTGCTAGATGTTGAAAGAATTGGGAGTGGGCTTTGATACCATGAAAGCGTAAAGTAGTGAACCTGAATTTCTTGTTTTCCACATTTTACAAAAAGAGGATGACCCCTTATGGTAAAATTAGTAGATATGTTGCTCTTAGCATCTCGATTCAAGTCCAAGTGGTAGTATAAATGTCTTTTAATTTTCAAAAAGATAGAATAAGTCCTATAATAAATTCAATTATTGATTTCAATTCTGAACACTTTAGGCCCTCTCTTTTTCATTTCTTTTTAAGTTCAAAATTTTTATGATATTTTCGAATTTAGAACCTATATTAACTCACATATCTTTTTCCGTCATTTCAGTTGTAATTACAATTAACTTTATTATTCGATGAATTCGTTAGATTATATGATTCATTAGAAAAAGGTATGATAACTACTTTTTTCTATATAACAAGATTATTAGCTACTTGTTGTATTTATTCAAGACATTTTCCATTAAGTAATTTATATTAATCATTAATCTTTCTTTCATAGAGTTTCTCCATTATTCATATAATTCAATATTTTCAAAAGTGTAAAAAAAATTAAGCATATTAATTCTACCAAGTAATTTTCTTACCCAATGCTTTGCGACTTCAAGTCTTATAATTTATATACGTCAATCTAAAATATTAGTACTCACTCTTTAACCTCGTGGTTAATGATGCATGTAAGTATAATGATATTGGGCTATGCCCTTTTATGTGGATCATTATTATCGGTAAATTACATTTCGAAAAGTCATACAAATTTTATATAAAAGCATTAAGTTATTAAATGATTCGCTTTCCTTTGGTAAGGTCCAATACATGATGGAAAGAAGTAATGTATTAAGCAATAGGGATCATATTAGAATTGGGACCCAAAAGAAACTTGGGCATTTATTACTTGGATCATATTCGTGATTTATTTTCGTACTCAAACAAAATAAAAATAACAGTGGAACAATTTCAACTATGCAATTGTTGCCTCTATTGACTTTCTTATAATTTGGATATGCTATTTTAGAGTTAATTTTTTATGAATAGGGTTACATAGTTATGGTTCATTTACATTGACATCTAATTAAATTAAAATAAGGTTCTAATGAATAGAAGGATAGGATAACGTAACACATATAAATAATAACCTTTGACATTTGACATATATAACAAACTTTTGACAAAACATTGAGAACCTTTTGAATCATGATATTATTTTATTCAAAATTTTCTCACAGATGTCAAACATATCTTGTTCCAATTCATTTTTTAACTTCAATTTGAGAAAAAGGAATTTTTATTGCATAAAATTGGTTTTTTAAAATATAGGATTTTTTATTTTTGTTTTGTAATTACTTATAAAATTAAAAAATTATTTATAAAAATAATTGTATAGAATAGTTTTGACCTTGTCAATGGATAATTATAGTAAGAAATCTGGATAAATAAAAACCGCTATTACAAGAAAAAGGATAACAATAGAGATAAATAACTCCTGAGGTCCCGAATCAAAACAATAAGAATTGGAGGCATTAAACAACATCTGGCGTAACATAGATAAGAAATAAAATGGAGTTAATATCATTCTAGTTGCCATTACAAAACTAATTAGTATTTATTGTATTAAAAGAAATTTTTGGTCAGTAATTATTCAAAAAAACTATAAATTTAGCAAAAAGCTGCCCATGCCTGGCAATGCAAAGAAGGCTAATGATAAGATACTGAAAATCATAAATATTTTTGGCATTGGGGTTGCCATTCCACGCATTTCATCAAAATAAGGAAAATGTATTCTATCAAAACTTGTTCCTGTCAAGAAAAACAATGCAGCACTAATAAATCCATATGATATTATTTGTAAAATGGATTTGTTAAGTCTCATATCGATTATAGAACAAATTCCTATAATTATAAAACCCAAGTGAGATATACAAGAGTAAGCTATTGCAAAAATATACACGAGTACAAGTATAAGATAAGAGAAAATAATGAAAAGATAATGATACATAGGATAACAACAAAAATTTATATAGTTAAGATTGAGTTTAAATACATGTGATTAACACGTTATTAGATTGCTCATTTGAGTTAACAATCCTCAATAATCTTCAATAACCTTATAAGTGGAGTCAAAAAAAAATTTAATAATCAAGCAAGCATCCTAAATTTTATTATCTAAAGTAATAGTATAAACCTCTTTTCCTTTCACACCCATTGATAGTTTATGACTTGAATCTTGTTTACTTGTTACTAAATTTCAAAGTACTTGTTTACAATTATACATATTTTTCAAAGTTATAAATGAAGTTCCAAATCTAGTAGTAGCACGAAGCATAATATCAATATAATTTTCTTACTTTCTTAACAAACACAAAAATATAAGATGATTATACAAAAAAATTGTGACCTTAGATTAATTTGAAGTAAGATTTAAAATATGATCAATAAAACTAATATGTTTTAAAATGACATTTATACAATAAGTAGTATAAGAAGACCAATAAAGATGCTCATATTTGATTAGAACAAGTACCTAACTAATACATAATTAATTACATTATTTATAATTAAATGGACTATATTTTTTAGTCCAACAAACTCAATAATTTTAGAAAACAATTAGAATAAAGTATGAACACTTTTTATCGTATTAAAAATATTAACAAATTTGATCAAATTTATTTCAACATTATGATAAACGAAGAAAAATGAACAGTGAATATAAGGTGTGGTAGGTTAAACACAAGTAGACAATCAAAATTCTAATACTATTTGATATGATAATTAATTTATGTTAATAGAAACTTTAAAATTAAGAAGAGAAGAAGAGAAGAATGTAATTTTAAAAAAAAAGTTTAAAAGATGAGACATAATCAATGAAAGAGATAAAGTAGGATTCAAATCACTATTAAATTTTTCTTAATTTAATAACATAATGGTTAGTTATAATATCTCTAATTAAAAAGAAAGAAATCATATATCATACATTATAAGGTATAATAGAGTGAATGACTAATTTATACCTTTTTCTATTTTAATTTGAAAAACTAATAAAGTTTTCTTTGAAAAGAGTTATAAATATCGTATCCAGGGCCGATCCTAAGCAAAGGCAAGAAGGACCCTTACCCAAAGCCTATGCTTATTAAGGGCCTACTAATTACAAGTTATTTTATAACATAGGAGTTTTCCATTTAAGCAAAATAGGTCTAGAAGGAGTTGTTCTTTTTCAAAAGATTCAAAGAAGTTTATTTAAAGAGCAAACATCAATCTCAATTTGGTAAAAAAAAATAACTTGGTCTGTCATCATACATACAAAAACTTCTTTTTGAGATGTAAAATAGCAATAGAAATGGACATTTCAAAATGAAGTTGCTATTGTTAAATGCTAATGTTCTTATTTTTAAATTGAAATTTAATAAGAGAAGGCATTAAATTCAAGAATTTTGTCTTGGCCTTACCTCTATCAACATCATTCCCATTTAAGTAAGAACTGCATCTAATTTATTCTCTCATGTCTCATGTCTCATTTTTTATTTTTCTTTTTAATTTTAGATTTTTTCAGTAATTCGTTTGATCTGAAGACTGAGTAAAATTTTAAATTTTGATTATGTATATAATAGCTTTTTCAATCTAGGTTGAATTTTTTATTTTTGAATTGAAACTTAGATTAAATTTTGGGTATAATTATCTTTCTTTCATTTCCTGCTTCAATTGTGGCTTATTCAAATAAATTAAAATTTATCAATTTGATTATATATGATATTTGTCAATTGCAATTCTAAGTATAATTTCAACTCGAATTGAAGGTTATTCGCGTAATGTTTCTCTCTTTCATTTTACATATATCATTGTTGATAATTTTTATCTCTTATTTCCTTCCTCAATTGCAATTTATCTCTCTTTCATTTATTAAATCATGATTAGCATTTTCTAATTTAAGGATTTGACCGGTTTTGTATGTATAAATTTTATTTTATAAATTTTTGATGAAATCTAGTTTCAATATTTCTATAATGTGGATATTGTTGTTAATTTCTACTCTCATTGGTGAAAAGTGGATCACTGTTAGTTTTTGATGTTTTAAAATTACTTAATAAAAACCCAAAATAAATTGTGAGTATGATAGCTTTTGGTTAAAAAGTTTACTCTTTGTTTTTTTTTTCATTTTTAATATAGATAGTAAATTTTGCTCTTTGTTTTTTCTTTGTTATAAATATATAATACCATTGTCATATCTTTGTGATAAAAGGTCGAGTTATTGTTATTCTGTTGCAGATAACCACTTTTTCTAGTTTCATATATGTGCTTTTGTTCAATTATTTTATATGATGTTGCCTAAAAAATATGTCTAAAAGTGAAAAAAAAAAGAAACAAGTAGAATAGTTAATATCTTAACAAAGAGTTATCGATATTTATTAGAAGAGTGACATTTTTAGTGAGAATTACGAAAATTTATGTGAAAATAGTCTTTTAACAACCTAAAGAAAATTTAAATGGTGAGATTTATATTCATGAGAATGTTAGCAGAGTAAATATAAACATATATTAAACGTATCCAATTTATAATCCTAGAAATATAATATTGACAGTAAAATAAAGAATATTTTAATTGAAAAAGGGCTTATAAAAAATTTGAATTTTATGTTTTCTTTAAACAATACATATTTGCATATTGTTGAATTAATATGACCCTTCTTTTTACTTTATCTTAGGCCTACAAAATATTATAAACGACATTATACCAAATTGTATTGTAAAATTTTATCTTATAGGGTCATATAGGATTGTATAGAAAATATACATATATATCAAAAATAGAAATATATAATTAAAATTTTAAATTAGAAAAATTAAAGAATACATTAAATATAAAAATATTTTAGAATAATAACATTTATATCTAAAAATAAATATTTGTATATTAATTTTAATAAATGAAGTTATTGATTTAAATTTAAATTTTATTATTATTTAAAACGATTTTTTTCGGTATTGTTCATCCTATTTTTCACTTGCATGTTGCAATAAAAACGTGCCTGTGCCTGTAGTCCTCCAAGCCCCAGCAGCTTCCTTGTTCGTCGAAAACCCCACTAAAGCCTCTCAATACTACTTTTCGAAACCAATGGGCGAAGAACAAAGCGCATCCGCCACAGAACAAGCTACAGAAGAAGCCACCCAATCCATGGAACAAGACTATCCGTGGCCTGTGATTAGGTTTGACTTGCCTCCCTATAGAACCCGCCATTTTTATAAACAATTCAGGACTGCTTCAATCCCCAATAATTTCCTCAAAGCTCTTAAATGGTACTTATCTCTAGTCTCTCTTTATCCTCATTATCTTCTTTCGTTTCCTTTTCTACATGCATTTGTTCCTGAAAAATGTCGATTCTTGCTTTTAGGTCCCCTGATGGATCTTGTTTTTTGACAAGCTCCGAGGATAATTCCTTTCGGGTCTTTTCGCTGTAAGTGGAAAAATTATAGTAGTTAGAGGCTTACTGGTTTATGATTAGCAATAGTTTATGTTTTTCTGTTCCTTCTTATTTCTTTGTTTGGGATTAGATACTGACTTGGGTCATTATTATGGATTAGCCCAGATGATAGCATTGGCAGTGGTGTTAATGCATGTTCTGTATCAGCGGAAGAGGGTAAGTTTGGAGCTTTAGGCTACTACAAAGCATGAGCTTCTGTCATTTGCTTTCTTGAATCTATTTTGTGTAGCTTGATGTCTATAAAAAGCAAACTCGTCCCTTCTTTCATAATTTCTTTTTCTTTCTTCTGATGTGAGCTGCAATCTGTTTGTTAATTTCTTTGTGTTAACTGAAATTATGAGGGGAAAGAGCATTGTTTTACTATGTCTGTTGTCATAATAATCTTTGACTGCAGAATCTTCAGCTGAGTGCCTAATTGTGAATGAGGGGGAGTCTGTATATGATTTCTGTTGGTACCCGTATATGACTGCTTCAGGTTTTTCCACAACCCTTATTGAGATTTTGGTTAATTTCACATGCTTAAATATGGATGGTTATAGCTTGAGGTAGATATTTTATATTGAAGTTCGTGGGCGTTGCAGATCCTGTAAGTTGTGTGTTTGCTAGTACCTCCCGTGACCATCCAATTCATCTTTGGGATGCTGCTTCAGGCTTGGTATTGCTTCATTTCTTTATCGTATCTACATTAAGTGTGCATGGTATGCATGCCTATGGTTTACACATTGTCTGTGGCTTAAGATTCCTAGCTATAAAATGTCCAGCTATTATGTGGGTCTTGCTCATTCAGCTTTTGGTTGGTTGAAAAGACTACAATTCTTTTAGGCACTTCTAACAACTCATGTAAATAGAGGTTATTTTCTTGTTGACCTTTATTACATTTTGAATATATGTTCACTGATAGTGGATAAAAATTATTACAGCTGCGATGTACATACCGTGCTTATGATTCTGTGGACGAAATTACTGCTGCCTTCTCAATTGCATTCAATCCTGCTGGGACTAAGTAAGAAAATGATTCTTCTGAATGTTTGTAGTCCAGCTGAATCTTGCTTTCCAAATTATATTATCAAGTATCTCCTATGCTTGAATAGGTTTTTTTTTTTTCTATTTAGGTTGTGTGAACAGTTGCATACTATTTTAGTTTTTCTGCAGACTTGCACTAATTACCTTCTCAAATAGAGTTTGTATCTGGTGTTAAATTCATTTGCTGTCCTAAATAAGGCAAGGTTTCAACCTCACCTTAGCTTGTTTAATTCTTTTTGCTAGGATATTTGGTGGTTACAATAAATTGATTAGAGTATTTGATGTACATCGCCCTGGTAGAGATTTTGAACAATACTCCACATTTCAAGGAAAAAAAGAGGGACAAGCAGGTTCTTAGCACATTAATCCCTGAACGTCTTACAAAGAGTGAATGAGTTGATGAGTGATATTCTCTAATCTTTTGGCATCTCTAGGCATAATATCTGCCATTGCCTTTTCTCCGAGTCATAATGGATTGTTAGCTACTGGGTCATACAGCCGGAACACAGCCATATATAGGGAAGATAACATGGAACTCTTGTACGTTCTACATGGCCAAGAAGGTGGGATTACACATGTAAGGGAACTTAATTTGTTATTAACTGAATATAGGCAGATATATCTATGGACAGAAGTAAGTTGTTTTTTAATTTCAGGTCCAATTCTCAAAAGATGGAAACTATCTTTACACCGGAGGTCGGAAGGTAAATCATTATGAATAGTCGCTCATTACTTTCCTAGTCTGCTACTGATTATTATTTCATATGCTATTGTTTATGAGACATGCAGCAATGCTGCTCTACTTGGCATTTTGTTAGAGCATCACTTGTTACTAATGTGATGCTTGACCCAGCAAAATATAGTACTTACATACACCTCACACTAAGTACGCATGCAACCTATGCTCTCTGTCATTCTCCTTTAACTGTACATGCTTTCTCCACATTCTGCTTTACAGTGAGCTTTCACACTGACATGCAGCTAAGTTATGGACTTCTGAAAATGGACATCACCGTGCTACGTCTTAAATGAAGTTTCTTATTTTCATAATTAGTATATGGAAAATAATTCAATAACAGCACTCTTATGTTCTGTGTAGGACCCATATATACTTTGCTGGGATGTAAGACAAACTGTTGAAGTTGTGTACAAGTGAGTCCTATATGGGCGCTCCTTTAATTTCCTTCCTGTTGATTGAATGAGTTAAATGAAAAAATCAGCTTACTTCTCTATAGTTTAATGTTACCTTATGTTTAACTGATGCATATGATTTTTTTTCCTTATGTTTGTTAATTAGAATCATGTGGTAAAAGTTACTCCATTTATCTATCTACTTTTTAACTTGTAAACTGTGTCATCAGGTTTTACAGGTCCTCTGAGCAAACCAACCAGCGGATCATGTTTGATATTGAACCCCTTGGCCGACATCTGGGCACTGGCGGCCAGGTCTTATTGGATCTTTTTTGATAATTTTCTTAGTTGTTGAATAAAAGGAACCGATTCTGTGGACAGCCTGTCCTTAATCATTGATAGCTTTTATTTTTGCTTATAGGATGGATGGGTTCATCTATATGATTTACAAACTGGGCAATGGACTTCTGGCTTTCAGGCAGCAGCAGGTATTGATATGTCATGTCTTGCCAATTGAAATATCTCTGCAAGAATTTAAGATAAGTTATTATGTTAATCATTGGTTTTATCCCATCTCTATGCAAGACAGATACTATTAATGGCTTCTCTTTTCATCCATGTCTGCCCATGGCTGCCACCTCATCCGGGCATCGAAGATTCCAAGTACCTGATGAAGGCAATGAAGATTTGCATTTGAGTGGTATGGCAACAGTCTTGATAACATGTACATTTCACCAGTCAATCTCTTTTGGTACATGATACTATGATGTTTACACTGGTGTTCTTTTTTCAACAAGAAAAAGGACAGAATCGTTTCTTAACTTTCCCAAAGAGCAAAAGCTGAATTTCTTAAAGTTCAAACGCGAGAACACTGTGAATGGGTTGTCTGTAGTTAGTTCTGATACCTTGCGTTGGTAAACAATATTAGGGCAGAGTGTGAACAATAGGCTAAGGCCATTCCTTGCAACTCTCTCTCTATAGGAGAGGCAGTTGACACATGATAGGACTTTATTTTGGATGTACAAGTAATTTGTCTGGCCATAATGTACTGATCCTTGGATTATTTGTGTGTAGAAAATGAAAACTGCGCCAGCATCTGGACTTTCTCTTGTGATTCCATAGGGGAGAACGGTGGAGGGTGATGAGATATTGCAATAACCCTTATTGTGCTTAAAGGGACAGACAGGTATGATTCAAGGATAATTTCCACATTCCTGGCCGATTCAATGCCAACAAAGTAACATTTAATTGGCATCAACTTTGCCTAAAGCAAGATTGGATTTGGTGTTGGTTAATTTAATGTAGTTCACTTGTACACTTGGGGGTTGGACATATCACGTGCCTGATTTATCTATTCTCAACACGCATGGGCATGACTGATTATCAATTACCCAAATACCTGTTTGTTTGTTTTTCCAATAAATAAGATTAAATAATACAAAAAGACAAAACTAGTGAGTTAATCTTGGATTTACATGCTAAATCACCCTCTGAAAAACAAGGAGATACTGATCTGATCATGGTTGTGTTAGTTACTATAGTTTATATGATCATTAAAATGAACAATAGACGTGTGGGTGTGGGTGCATTGTATAAGAATTAAGGAAAGACAAACAGCGGTAAGCTCGATCAAATCAATTCATTGTTCTCTTTAACGTACCCACGTTCATTATCATTACTTTTCTATTCTACAAATATGAGATATCTGTTTTTTTTTTATAAAAAAAGGTAGAGATATCTCTACCGACCAAAGTATCCCACCACCACATCAACTCATCAGCCCAACCAGCGGGAGTTGCTTCATACCTCAACTCATATCTCGCCACGTGTCCCACGTTCTTCGAACGGCTTATTTACTATTTTCTAACCGCCAAAACTAAACCCAAAAAAAAAAAAAACCGCGTACTTAATTTGCTCTTTTCATTTATTTTCACAAATTTTTTACCATTCAATAAACTCAATCTCTTTATAACCCAAAGTTAATATTTTTATACCCAACTTCGAAGACGCTTTCCTGCTTCCATCTTCTTCAACACAACCATCTATATACTCTCTCTCTCTCTCTCTCTCTCTATATATATATAGATATATATATATATATATAGAAATACCTTTCTTAGATTTTTTTGAGCCTTGTTAGTTCCGTCTGTCCTTGTCAATCCCTTTCTTGGTTGTTTTACGTTTTCGACAGTTCAATGAAGTTGAAGCGTGGAGAAGAAGAGAGAAATGGTTTAGAATTTGTAAGGTGCACACGGTCCTTTGGTAGAAAAAGGATTTTGATTTTGACTAATGATGTGGATTTATTGCCTACAATTCCGTTCAAGAATGCAAAAATGACACTGGAGAATGAGTTCAAGGCCAACAAGTCTCATCTCGAAAGCCTTCCTCAAGATGTACTGGTTAGTGTATACCACAATTTGCAGCTTGACTCGTTCGTTGTGTGAATCTTATATGGAACGGGTAGTGATCCAAGTTTCTATATTTGGCTTGCAGATTAGAGTAATCTGCGGTGTCAGTCACGACGATTTAAAGCAACTTGTGCTCTTATCTAAAACCATCAGCGGAGCTGTAAGTTTCACTGAATCTTATTCTTGCTGATAACTGTTTATGTCTTATCGATTCGGCCTTTCAATTGATTAGGTTTTCTCCGCTGGCTTTATTGGAACAGGCTTTGATTGCGAAGAAGTTGCACTTCGAGTATAGTACACCTAAAAAGATTCGAGCATTTAGATGTTTGGTTGATTTTGAAAATCCAAACGAGTTGGATGAGATTGAAGCGCCAAATGGACCGAAGCACCCAAGGTCTTACCGGTCGAGATTAAGCAAGAAGAGTCTCGCTGGTATATCTGTGGCCTTGTTCAAGGAAAAATAGAAGAGTTGTGTAAATAACTAAAGATTTGTTGTTTGTTGTAGATAGATTTGATTATGCAGAGGAACAGGACGTCCTGGAGATTATTTGTATCTCGTTTTGGGTTGTGTACATGGCAAGAAAGAATCTTTAAGGGCCATTTTGTCTTTTTCAACGCTTTCATTGAAGATTGACATCTTGGTTAAAAATTTGTATTCACACGTTTTCTGCTTAATAAAGTAAAGATGTGTGTACTTTTCACTGTTTTAGTTTTGGCTTCATTCCAATTTTCAACATTCAGACCTTTCCTTTTTCTTAAATTGGAAGTTATTTCTAAGAGCTGACTGTTTAATTATGTACAAAGATAATGGAGCGAATTTCAAGCATTAATTGATGGATGCCATCATAAGGTAATCTGCTTTGAAATTAAGGAATATCTGAGCTGAATCTTGTAGACAGTATCAGCAGAAAATCCAGCTGTTACTATGGAATATATGTATCCTTTGCAACGCGGTTCTTTCATGAGCTGGTGCTCGACTTAAATCAAGGACACAGGCTTGGAAAACAAAGATATGAACGCTTGTGTTCTACGATATTATCACCATTTTCAGGTGCACAAATGAATTTTTTTGTGTCTATGAAGCACAAACTTTGGTAGATTCTCTTGTAGTCAATAACCCCAACAAAAGAAAACAGAAGCTGTGTGGCAGATTATGTTTGATAAATTCAAGCGTTCTTAATTTGTTCCAGTGCCTCGGTAAATCAAAGCTCCAACAAGTTTTACTAATTCAAAGTCCATATCTTACTCTTTCCCAGGTCGATTTTTTTTTTTTTTTGAACAAAAGACTACACTGGAATCGCTAATTAAAGACATAATTGAGTCAAAATTTTTAATCAAATTTACATAATTATTATTTGAAAAGTAATAATTAATAGTCCTATTCAATTTTTGAGCACTAATTAATTTAGAATATTATCAAAATTAGTCAAATTTAAATTTTAATTTAATATTTTGAATAAATAATGTATTCATAAAAATAAGTCTATTGTATATTGTTTTTATTCCAAAACACGTTAAGTAGTAATGAGAAATGCTACTTGTATAAATTTTATTAAAAAACGAATTATATGATTTCCAATACTTGCATTCATTTTCCACAGTAAAATATATGATAAATACAAAATGCCTTCGTATGTGATAAGAGATAAGAAAATAAATAGTTTGTGTTACGAAATAAATTAATATATGAATAAAAATATATTGAAATAAATCAAAATAAAAATTTTGGTTAATGTCGTTATTTTACACTCCGTAAATATCGATTATCATATGAATAATTTAACAAAACAATAAAGAACTTATCTTGTAAAAAATATGAGTTTTCTTATTTAAAAGAGTGTTACTTTAATTTTTCCTAATTAAAAGTATCAACACCAATGATATTGAAGCAAGTTGGTGTTGGAATTTAGGATGTGAATTCAAGACCAGTACATTAGTTATAAAGTTTGTACTTTTAATAAGAATGAAAGTTCATATATGCCAGATGCTTATTATTTAATAATTTTAAACAAAAGAGATATGCTTATTCTTTTTATAGTGATGATTTTATGTACTTCATGTAATAACTTCATACAAAGATAATAAATAACATAGTTTCTAGTCTTTATGTTTTTTTTTAAGAAAATATGATAGAAGAACAAGCTAATAGTATAAATCATGTGCTTTCAAGGGGAAAAGAACCAAAAAGAAACGAAAAAGTTGAGGTATTTAGAGCATGGGTGGAGCTACCCCACCTTTAACACCTTACTCCATTCTTGACTAAAGAGTAGTGCATACCCCAGAATAATGGAAGTTAGGCCTAATACAGATATTATAGTTTATGAAGAATTGACTTGATATTGACGTTTATGAAGAATTGACTTGATAAAAAATTGACTTTATTTATAAAAATTATAATTTAAACCAAACACATAATCTCCAAACCTTGACATACCGTCGAGAAAACAAAACTTCCTCAAATAGAGGAGCTTCACCCTTGTCATCACGTGGACTTACAACCACACATTGTAGAGGCTCCACAGTGTCATACTTAAGATAATCACATTTGGCATTATGTTAGATTATGGCTCCAACAAATTTGTTCTCTTCTTTTGTCTAAAGCTTCCTTTAGTTGACTTGGAATTGTCGCGATCTTCATTATTTTTGTTGCACTTTTTATATTTTTTACTCAATGAACTTGCTTTTAAAGGCTAGTTCCTCTTTGTAACTATGCATTGTATATCCATTCCAATAGTAAGAAATTATGAATAATATACTTGGAATAGATAAAGATAAGGGAATGATGAGTTTTACTTATTCCCCAAACTCAAAGAATATATAAACTCTTGAATTATATATTTTGTATGTTTTCTTCAACCAAACAAAGGAATAACATATTAGTAATAATAGATCAAGAATGAAATGGTGATTCCAGTCAACCAAATACCCTATTGATAAGACATCTTTTGTCTTTAGTATTCAATGAGACATCTTTTGTCTTTAGTATTCAGTGAGACATTTTTTATATTTAGTATTCAAATTCATCAGCATAAACCTCAAATTTTATTACATCTCATATATTAAGTATGTATTGCAAAAGTTTAATATAGAAAATTGTATACTTTTTGCATCATTGATTTCTTTTTTTTTAGGTAAATCCGGGGTATCCACCGCCGACAGTGATGACTAATCCCTCACAACAACTAACCTCCCAAATGGGGGTAGGCCGTTAGTCACAAGTGCTGCTCCATACCCATAGGTGAGAATCGAACTCCACACCTCATGGTTAAGGGACAAGGGTAGCTACTACCAACACCACACCTTGTGGTTTGCAACATTGATTTCTTATACATAGAGATTACTTTGCCACATCGTATAAATAATAAGATGGAAAGAGAGACCATGAAGAATACTCTTTATTTTATGTAGTTGGCGTTTATGTCTATACTAGACCATTAGCATACAATAAAGCAGGTTTTAGGATATTTTTCAAAGAACAAAGGGTTATATACTAGCATATAGGAAGGTTCAGAAACTAGATATGATTGGATACACAAATTCTAATGTTTCCATATATCCAAATGACAAAAAGACCGTATCAAGTTATATTTTTATGTTACCAGATAGGTTCATTTCATAGAAGAGTGTCAAGTAGACACTTGTGACCTCTTTGCCTAAGCATGTAGAGTTTATTGTATGCTACAGGATTGCATCATAGGTAGTTTAGTTAAGAAATTTGATTTATGAGCTATCTGTAATTGACTCAATTGCTAGACTCATTCAATTGCACTATGATAATATTTCTACAGTGTTATTCAATAACAATATTAAGAATATCATAAGATCTAAGTATTTGAAGGTTAAATATTTGACCATAAAGAAACTTGTATAAAAGGGTGACATCATAATAGAAGACATTTTAACTAAACATATTTTGGTTGATCTTCTACCTAAAGGACTTTGTCCAACCGTTTTATAGAGACATGATTACAATATAGGTGTTGTGAATTCTTTTAACACTATTGGCTAGAGATCATTATGTATTTGCTCCTGATATAGTTATGTTTTTCATATATTACGATTGAATTGATTATATATATTAATGATCATCATCTTATCCTTAATATCATACCTATTGGTTTGTAATGTTATAATACAAGTAAAAGTCTTGAATTGATTATACATATTGATGATCATCATTTTATCCTCAATCGTACATATTGGTTTGTAATGTTTTAGTACAAGTAAAATTCTTCATATTTGTATCAATAATAAACATATTACAGGTTATTAGGCATATATACAATTTGACTATGATCTTACGTCTTTTGACACATTTAGGTATATTGAGATATTGATGGGTTTATAAAATACATGAGTTTTTAATCCAATAAGGGTTTTCTTTAATATAGTTTAGCATGTCTTAAAAAAGCTTTTTTTTCTATTGCAATTTAATATAAAAATTTGAGAAATTGAGACTGAGAAATGAAACATAGTATATTATAGATCATGTTACGTGTTATTGTTTTTTATCATATTCTATTTTCTCATTCATATTAATAAGGTTATTATATATGCATGATTGTGTTAGTTCTATGCCACACGTGATACAAATTTTTGATACCTTAGTATTGAAAGCCTTACATGATTAAATAATATTTTTTTTAACTTTTGAATCAAATATTTTATAAGGGTCAACTAATTTAGTGTTGTTAGCCTTTATTGTTTATCCTTATTAGAAATGCAGTAATGAATATTTGTTTAAAGGAAGTATGTTGGAATTTTATTTCTGTTGAACATTTAATAATTATCTTTTTTTAAATATTAATGCTAAAAATATTAAAGTTTCAACCAGCATAAAAATAATCAAATGGACAAATCAGTAATCTAATTAGGTGGACTAAAGTCTAACGATGAAAATAATACCTTATTAATGTGAGTTGAGATCTTATTAGGACGATGACAACGATGAAGAAGCCCAACCCAATAATATTATTACAATTACTTGCTAGGTTTAGTGTTCTTTGTTTAAATAACTTTATGAATATACAATTTTTTCCTATGGGTTGAAAAATAGAAAAATCTTGTTAATATTATTTTAGGTAATTTTCATCAAAGACGATCAAATGTTACAGTTGCTTGTTGGGAGTTTGCTTAAAAACGTTCAATAACTTAATCAAATAGAGATGAATAACAAAATAAATATATTTTATATTATCTCCATTTATACAAATTTATAGTTGATCTGGATGGTTAATAAAATTCGTAGTAAGTTTAATAACGTGCAGCTATTAAGATTTGAACGTTGGTAGATAATCACTGGTGTCACTGGTCCTTTTCACTTTTGAGAGTCCATGATCTTCATACCTAGTTTACTCCGAAGTGAAAATTCACGGTGTTCATGCCTAGTTTACTCCGAAATTCCCCTTAACTGCTACTTAGGGGTGCTTGGTTAAGAGCTATAAGAATAAATCAATGGGAATTGAATGAATGGTAAAGATTTGTTAGTTATTATAATTGATTGAATAATTTTTTCATACCCAAGTTTTAGGTAATGGTCCATACCCTCCATGTATGGGAGGAATGGGTTTGATTCCTACCAACACTAATATTTTTTAATTAAATGTAATTAAAATATAATTTATTAAAATATAATTAAAATGTAATTAATTAAAATATATTTAATTAAAATATAAAATATAATTAATTAAATTAATTAAGATAATAAATAAATAAATAAATAATTAAAATAATTAATCAAGATAAAATCTAATTAATTAAAATCTAATTATTAATTAATTAAAATATTGTAATTAATTAATTAATTGCAATATAGTTAATTAAAATATTATTATTATTTAATTATATTACAT
>JAOQMS010000180.1:20943424-20957028 GCA_027563885.1 Erythroxylum longipes | reverse complement strand
CTATTCATTAATTAAAATATTATTATTAATTAATTAATTGTAATATAATTAATTAAAATATAATTCATTCATTAATTTAAATAGTGTAATTAATTTAAATATAATTCATTTATTAATTAAAATATAATTCATTTTGTAATTAATTAATTACAATTTTTTTTACAAATCAACTAATATTAATGATAATGATAATCATTCCTTCGTCTTAACCAACCATTATAATTATAATGATTATATTCATTCTCATTCTTTCCTATATTCATTTCCATTCTTATTCTCGTTAGCTTCTATAAACCAAACGCTCCCTTGACATTTTGTCGGGCACAAACTTCCCTACGCGTGGAAAATATACAGGAGTGTTTTTTCCCTCAGTCTTGGGCAATTAATTTCAGTGGACCTCACCGGGTTTGACTTGAAACTAGTCTTGCTATCCACAAGTTTGGACTTGGGAGATTTTGCTACCTTCTCTGTTGAATACATATTTGCATAGTCTATATAAGAAATGAATGCGACCCAAGCAAGGCATCTTGAATACCTTCGTAGGCCTAGGCCGAAGACTATATCTAGGCCACATCTTTTTCCTAACAAGTGAAGACCGGTAAGCTAAGCGTTGGATCGTATGTGAACTAGACTTGTGGCCGAATTTGTAGACCAGTAGTTTTACTGCCATTTCAAGTTAAGACTGGGCACAAACTGGAAAAAAAAAAGACAACAATACAACAAAACGTTAAAAAGTGCAAGTGAAGCAAATTGTATTTCACTTGCATTAGTTTATTTTCAGAGGGCACGTAGGAGGAGTAAGGTTATCAAAAGTTGGTAAGCAACAAAAGTCTGACTAGACGATTAGCACCCCCTACCCCATCAACAACTGCTGGACAGTAACACATATTTCGGATTTATATTGGCGACAAGCAGAAGCAAAACCATTTCCTTTGTCCATTATTTTGACAGGTGAAAGGCTGAATATTAAATGTTAGAATCTGAAAAGAAGCCAAGCACATGGCTTTACATCTATGCCCCCCTTTTGCCTCTCTATTGACTCAATAATTACATATGATAACGGAAGTTACTGCCAACTTGGTAGATTAGGAGTTGCCCCCAATTCAATTTGGGAAAAGTTGATCTGACATGAATAGAATTGCCAACTTTGAGTAGCAAAATTTACTTCAACCACCATCAAACTAGATAAAAGAAAATTACATCATTTTGAAATAATGTCAGAGATGTATTAACAGGTCTAAATGTCATTGTTTTAAAATATAAACGTTAATGACTTTTTTAATATTTTTAAATAAATTATTATGCGTACAGATAGAGATAAAAATTATGCCCAAATATGAATAACCAGACAGAAAGAAACAACTTATGTTACAATACCAACAAGAGAGTCAGTACTCGTTAAAAGGGAATAATAGAGATATATGCTAAAAAAAATTTAATTAACAACGTAAAATATAAATTAGTATGTAATTGTTAGAAATAAATTCTAAGACGTAATGGAGTTTTCTTTTTTTTTTTTTTTAAATTCTTAAATTGTATGTTTCAACTTTGAAATGGTTATATAATTGAACAAACGGGTTGGCGAGTTCTCCCTAAGTCCACGCTGAAAAGCTGCCGGATTTTTATACCGCCCAACCTTGTAGATCTAAACGGACACAATTGCTCTTCTACTTTCAGTTAATTAACAACTCCAATAATTATTTATTATTTTTATTTTCGTTTTTAGTCATACGTCATATTTGGCAAACAACAGATTGCGTTAACTGTTTGTTGATTTGATCAACGGTTTGTTGATAGCTGATTATATAAGCTAATTTGATCAGCAGATAACATTAGTTGTTTATTAAAAATATTTGGTAAAATTAGCTATTCAGTATTAGTTGTTAATGTATAACATAACTTATGAGAAAATGATTTAAAAAAATTATAAGGGTATGAATATTATATTTCTTAGTATTTTGTTGAATATTCTTATAAGAATTTAGATTTAGATATTTAATTTTACAAAAATTAAGATTATAACTTTAATAAATAATAATAATAATAACAACAACAACAACAACAATAATAATAATTCAATGTTAAATTCTATATTAGTATGAATGATGTAGCGAACTACATCATATTAGTATTTTTTATATAATATGTATGAATTTTATTATTTAATAAATTAAAAATATCTATAATTATAACATGACACATATACTATATATAGTAGTTATATACTAAAAATATTAATTTAATGTGACTCTTTATGCTCAAAAACTTAATATTATGATATTTTTAAATGTAAACTAATATTATAAAATTAAAAAGTTTAATTAACCTCTTTATTATATTCTTTCAAACTTCACGTCATAATTATATGATAAAAAAAATCCAATTTTGAAAACACACAAAGTAAAAGTAGAGAGTAAAGTGGAAAAAGTTGAGAGTAAAGTGGAAAGTAATATTGTCAATAGGTAAACAGCTAACTCCAAAAGCTCATCTTATGGAACTTTTAGAAATCAGTTTGTTGAGGTTAAATAAGTTAACTAATAAGTCATTCATTAAATGCATCAATAAGTTTTTAATATGATCAAAAACTTAATTTTTAGTTAATAAATTAAAAAATAGCTGACAAGTTGTTTGCTAAATACCTCCATAATCTTATTTATTATCAAATAAATACACCATTTAACTTTTTAATATTAATTATTAATTTCATAATTACTTTAGATTTTTGAAAGATAAAAATCTAAAATCTAAAATCTAAAAATACATGAATTTCAAATATAATTAGTTTTAAAATTTATATTAACATATAAATATTATTTTTTAAATAAAAATATTATTATTTTGAATATTTATTTTAATAACACATAATAATTTTTACTAATATTTATGTTGTAATAGAAAAATAAGTTGAAATATAATTTGATTTCACGAAATTAGCTCTATAACTTACGTGTGAGTTTTAAAAATATTTTGAAACAAGAGGCCTACTTTATGATAGTTTACCAAGTCATCCATGTGCGATCTTATGACCGTTTGGACTGGAGATTACGTTTGGATGACAGAGATTTACCAAAAAGAAGAATTACCCTAGTTTATGGGAGCATAGAAATATACAAAGCAGGTGAATATAAAAATGTAAAAGGATAAAGGGAATTCCTTCATGTGAAATAGAACAGAAATGGAATCTTCATTGCGTGATTTAGGTATTCTCTTTATTATAATGAGGGAAAAATGATTCACTTGACCAAATTTAGTAGGAACTTGGAACTAGGGGCTTTGGTTTGGATAAGCTGCAACGGGTTCATTTCATTGGTTGATATATTTTTGGATCCAATGCCTTGGACAAATGTTCAACTCTTTTCCATTAAACAACATGAGAAGAATCTTCGGCCGCTAAAAGCTTGGCCTTACTTATTGTGTGTACTTAAGGCTCTTTATTATCATTTTTCCTTTCCATCTTGGCTGCAGAAATACTTTAAATCATCACAAGCTCGTCTTCAAGGCAGTTTACAAACGATTAATACAAGCCTTTTTTAAAAAAAAAAATTGATAAAACATTCCTCAATCAATTTTATTTAGAAGATTTTTCTTTTTTTCTTTTTTTTAAAACAATACAAATAGTAAGTTGTCGGTCCCTAGATTCCATGTTTTCTTCTTTTCTACACAAGCATATTGGTCAGGTGGGATAGTTGTTCTACGGCACAATTAATCGCATCTTCTTATTATAATGTAAAATCAAACACAAGAAAAATCGGTGGAAATAGAGATGCGTGTTAAATTATTTTTGTTTGAACCAATAATTTTCAAACATCATGTGCATGGTTGATGATATTAGTAAAATCTGGCACTGAGATAGGTAACTGTTTTAATTTTTAAACCTCCAAGGTACGGTCATTCTTTGCCTTCATGAAAATGACAATGACTTTGTAGGAAAGTAAAGAGCTGGCAAAAGAGAGAAGAAAAGAAAAGGAAATGCTACCGAATAATACCATGAAAAATAGAAGGAGACGGAAAATAAAGAGAATACAAAAATCTCGAGAGTTTGGATTTGGAGTCAAAATATAAATATCAATGGAGTTTTCTTTTCTGAATTTTACTTTACGTGTTCCCCGTCTCACAGAGTATAATTATCGGAAAAAATTTCTAATCCACCAAAATTGTAAAAGACGAAAAAGTCATGGCGAGTCAGTGAGGGAGGTCAGCTCAGCTGGGATTTATAAAATATCTTAGGTAGTAAAACGGCTACGGCGGGAGTATAGGAGAAATAATTTAAAAGAACGGGGAATGAGCATAAATACCACGAAAATGAGGGATACAAACGACAAATTAAAACAAATAAATCAAACTACTGCCCCCGCTACATGCTCCTGCAAACAAAATTACAACTAACGCACGCTACTATTCTCACTCTGTGCTCTCTCTCTCTCTCTCTCTCTCTTGTCTGCTATGCCAAACACCAACCAGTGAAGTGTGGATCGAAACGAAACTGAAAGAACACAAAGAATTGACATAGAAGAAGAAGAAGAAGAAATGTTCAGGTTGAACAAACACAAAACAAAGCTCGGAGAGAAATTTGATTTCCATTTCTCTAACTTGCAAGCTCTTCAGGTTTCACCTTCCTCCACACGCATACTTACACGTTGCCTCCACACATGTACTTATGTCTGTATAGGTTGTAGACATTTTCATTATTATAAATTCTTCATATTCGATTTCTTGAATTCACTGCAACGCTTCTGAATCTGCTGTTGAAATTTGTCCTGCCGTATTATATTATTGTGTATTTCTGCCGACTTTTCTTTTTCTTTCTCCTTCTGTTTAGTCGAATTGTAATGTGATTATGTACGTGTATGACGATGCTGCATTTTCATCTCTCCGTGCTGTACGCTTTGGAGACAAGTGAAGTGATGATAAACTGCGTCGGATTATTGATTCCTTTCGAACTCTTCATTCGATCCGAAATTGTGCGGTAGTAGACCTGTTATTTGACATATTTATTTTATAAATGTTAAATGGGAAGAGGTGGAGTTTTTTATAAACGTTTTCACTAGATTTTAGCGACGACAAATGTAATTAGATATTAAATTGAACATTGTGAATCATTTATGTTCATTGCTCTTTGGTAACTGCAGGTACCGAAAGGATGGGACAAGCTCTTTGTATCTATAATTTCTGTGGAAACGGGGAAAGCCCTCGTCAAGTCGGGGAAAGCGACAGTGAAGAATGGAAGTTGTCGATGGACTGAAACTTTGTCAGAGTCTATATGGATGCCCCAACATGATGCTCCCAAGGAGAATGAAGAACACCTCCAAAAGCTTGTTGTTGCCATGGTATAGATCGCCTATTCATTTAATTGTTGTTTCAGATCTAATTAACTTGGAATGATATTATTGATGTAGGGATCAGCTAAATCTGGTGCCCTTGGAGAAGCCATAGTCAATTTAGCAAGCTACAAGGCATCAAAAACTGCTCTTCCTGTTTCATTGCCATTGAAGAAGTGTTCTCATGGGACCATCTTAAAGGTAAGAATCTAGTCATTTCTATAATCCAACACAATTTCCGTTAAGAGTATACCTGTTCAAGTGTGTGGCTATTATAGTGACCACGGACTCCCAATGAGTTAAACGTTATTCTTTGTCAAACCTGCTTTGGCATAAAACATCTTAACTATATCTCTGTTTTTCAGCTTAAAATTCAGTGCCTATCACCAACAGATGATTGCCCAACAACTGAAGCAGAACTCAGGTTTGCAATTCAATGCAAGACCTTAAACTGTCGTGGAACCATTTCATTTTGTGTTCTTAGAGATTATGGAATATATTTTGAAGGGAGGAACAGTCTGAAGACAAAGCTTCCAGTATTGAGGATCTAAACGTTGGCTATGGTGAGACGGAAAGTAAATCTGAAGCTTCTAATAGTTCATCCAAAAGAAGCTTTGGATCCTCATCTAGTAACCCTCTCGATAGTACATCTTTTACAGGAGACCTACAAAGGGTATGTTTAAATTGAAATCAAAATTTTATGATTTATGTTTGGATTTCTGTCATATGAACTCCATTTGCATCAGACGTCTGCTTAGTAACCAGCTACCATTGTACCTCTCTTATAAGAGATTTACAAGGTTGTGCCCATGTAGAAATGAGCTTTTTACAAGTTATGTTTTGATTTCAGTCATATGAACTCCATTTGCATCAGAAGGTTCTGCCTAGTAATAAGATGTCTTTATGTCACTCCACATTATAGTTCCATTTAAGATATTTGTGATTTCATTTTGTAAACCCTATAACGGTGCTATTGGACACTATACGTTCGAATTAAGATGAGATATTTCTTTATCTAGTTGGTAGCACTTAAAATTTCTACACTTTTATTGTTCTATTTTCCTTAATGCAGTTAACAAAGAACGAACTTCTTGATACAGGACTTGTTTGTATCAGCATCCCCTTTTACCTTTGACTCGACGGATGGTTCTTTGAGCAGAGAAACCTGTTCCCCGCGTAATGACTTCAACATCATTGCTAAGACTCATATTGCAAGACAGGATTCAACTGGCTCCAACTCCCAAGATAGTACTGTTGCAGGATCTTATTCTTTCAATGGCTCTTCTAGGTCAAATCTCTCATCTTTTAATTCAAAATTTTCAATCGCTCGAAGCAATCTTCGGAATCAGAAAGATGACATCAATTGGGTATCACGTACTGTTGCTTCATCACCCTTGCAGAATTCTAATTCATATAAAGATTTGGAAGCAGCAGAAGTTACAATAGAGGAGCTACGGGCAGAAGCTAGTATGTGGGAACGAAATGCTCAAAAGCTAATGATTGATCTGGAAAGGTTGAAGAAGGATCTATCAGACCAATCAGAGCGTCAGACAAGTCTTGAAATGAAGCTTTCAGAGTCATGCGTAGAATGTGATCACCTGAAGCAAGAAAATAAGCGACTGAATGTCTTGTTGGAGGGTGTAGCAGGGAAGCGATCAGCCACAGACGATAAGAAGGTCCAAGAGAAAGAAATCGATAATCTTCTAAAGGAAATGGAAAGTGAATTAAAGTTTCAGAAAGAGTGCAACGCAAACTTGGATTTACAGCTTCAGAGAACCCAAGAGTCAAACATTGAACTTGTTTCCATACTTCAAGAACTTGAAGATACCATAGAGAAACAGAAAAAGGAAATTGCTGATTTGTTAAACATGCATTCCAAATATGAAGATGCTGGAAATAATGGTCATCGAATTGAAAATAATGAGGAGACAATACTAAACAAGGAAGTATTCGGAGATAATCTCACAAGTGCCACTTTTGATCCAAACATAGAGAATACCCCTGTTGAGCATCTAGAAAAAGAATCATCCTTATCCTTTGAACCAGAGGAGACGCGATTACAAGAATTACAAAATGATTCTGAGTATCGGATGAAGTTTCTGGAAAAATCTCTTCAGGACAAAATTTTTGAGTTGGAATTTGACCGAAACTTGAAAGCTCAGACTCTAATGAAGTTGGAATCGGAATGGAAAAATAAGTTAATAGCAAAAGAAGAAGAAATTATCAATTTGGAAGCAAAATTATCCGCAGGTCTTAATGCCCCTGTAGAAAGTGGAGCTTGTAATCCAATTAAAGATATTGAAGTCTTGAAGCAGAAGATAGAGGAGCTTGAAAGAGAATGCAACGAGCTAACAGAAGAGAATCTGCAGCTTCTTATTAAGCTCAAAGAATCAACGTTGAATCTTCCGTCATGTAACTCTTCTGAATCTTCAATCAATGAGATTCGGAGGATTGGTTCTCTTTCTACTGCTGAATCTGAAGTGAGCAAACTGACATCCCAAATATGCATGCTTGAAGATGATCTGAACCAAAAGAAAATCCTGATTGGGGAACTTTCTGCTGATCATTTGCAGATTAAATGCATTGATCTGGAGAAAAGGTGTACTGATCTGGAGCTTCAGTTGCAGGCATCCAAGGAAGGAGCAAGTTACCTTGACAGTGAACTCTGCAAATATCGCATCCCAACAAAGCAGCTAGAAATGGAGGTTGCACTGAATCAAGTAGAACGCTTCCAAGTAAAGGAAACTAAGACTGACAACGACCATGAAGGAACCTGCAGCAAACCCAACATTTCTGAATCAAATGCATTTGTTGGGATGACTGAACTGTTGTCGAATTTAGATGAGCAGATACAGTTATGCATAGCCTGTGTAAAGATGCAACAATACAGTGGTTGTTTGCCTACAGATGCTGAAAATAAGAATAGTTTCAGCAAGTCACAGATTGCTTTGCTTGGTCAGAGAGAGCAAGGAGAGGCTATTTTGGACAGCGTTCTTCAACTAAAGGATTTGCTTGAAGTGAAAAATACTGCATCCGCTGACGAGCTTGATCAAAGTGCAGAAATCAGGGAAGTAGTGTCGAAGACCGAAACTAACCTCAGGAAACTTGAGGATTATGATTTAAAGGAGAAACCTCCCAGCACTTCTTATCCTGAATTAGAAAATCAGCAAACAGAATCAAAACCTGAAGCTTCATGTTACGGTCACGAGCCAGTGGAAAATATTTACGAGACAGACAAGCTTAGATCTGATATTCTTTTGAAGGAAGAAGAGGAGGATTGCTATAGGAAGTTGAAGACTCATGTTTCCAGTCTTCAGAATGAGATGAAGTTGGAGAAAAAGATGGAGGCCATGGCAATAGAAAGCAAAATGGCCTTTAAATGCTTGGATCAGTTTCAAAGTGAAATGATGGTACTCAATAGCAGCTTGGATTCCCATGTTTCATCCAAAAATAATCTTATAAGGAAGTCTTCAGAGTTGGAACATAGTGAAAAGGAGGTTGAGAATCACCTCTCTGAACTAGAGAAGGAAAATGTACAGTTGGCGGAGCGAATATGTGGCTTGGAATCACAATTAAGATATTTAACCGATGTGAAGGAGTCAAGCCTTTTGGAATTAGAGAATTCAGAATCTTGTGTTGCAAGTTTCAAGGAGGACATAATGAGACTGGAGGGTGAGTTGGAGGCTCAGAAGGCTGATATGAAGTACAAGTTGCAGGAGATGCAAATGCGATGGCTAGAAGCTCAAGAAGAGTGCGAGTATCTGAAGATCGCAAATGCCAAATTACAATCTACAGCTGCAAGTTTAATTGAAGAGTGTAGTTTGCTTCAAAAGTCAAACATAGAGTTCAAAAATCAAAATGTTGAGCTATATGAACATTGCACTGTCTTGGAAGCTGAACTGAAAGAATCAGAGAAGGTCTTTTCTAATATGGTTAAGGGAGTTGAAGCTCTAGAAGAAAAATACACCACAATGCTGGAAGAAGTTGCATCAAAAGAGAAAGCCCTTAACATAGAATTAGACACACTTCTTGATGAGAACAGGCGATACAAGGAGAAAATGGTTACGGAGGAGAACCTATTGAATCAGATGTACTTGGAGAAGATGGTTGAAGTTGAGAAACTTCAAAGACAGATTGCAGATCTCACTGAGCAGATATCTGCCAGCCATGATGAAGAGAGAAGAACAACTTCAGATGCTGTACTAGAAATGTCCAGTTTGTGTGCAGAAAAAGCTTTGCTTGAAGCTTCGCTGCATGAAGTCCGGGGAAAACTTAAGGTATCTGAGATCAACTTCAGTACCATCCAAATCGAATCAGAAGCAAAGCTGAAAGCACTTGGAGATGAGCTGGCAGTTTCCAAACAAAACCAAGAAGTTCTCATGGCTGACCATGAAAAGTTATTGGAATTGTTGGAAGATGTGAAATCCAGCGAGGAGAAGTATAAAGGCATCGTTAGGGTGCTCAAATTAAAACTTAAAACTTCTGAATATCAGAGGCTAAGACTAACAGATGAAATATCCAACCTTAAGCTGCAGTTGGAGAAAACAGTGGGTCTTCAAGATGAAATTTTGGCTCTCAAGGGATCACTTAGTGAGGCTAAATTTGAAAATCAAAAACTTGAAGGTTCACTCCAGAGTTTATCAGGAGACTATGAAGCTCAAAAAGCTCAGAAATTTCAGTTAGAACTGAAGCTTATCGACGTGCAGAAGGCTTTGTCTGAGTTAGAGGAATGCAAACGTAGTAAAGTTGTGCTTGAGGAAAAGGTTTTGCGGCTGGAAGGGGATCTAACTGCAAGAGAAGCATTAGGTGCCGCAGATGCTGAAATGAAAAATGAGCTTGCACGTGTCAAAAGAGCAAATAATGAACTCCAAAGGAGGATAAGACACCTGGAGGAGGAGAAGCAAGAGAGTCGGAAGAGAGCTCAAGCTTTTGCAGAGGAACTAACCGATAGGAAAGAAGTGAAACAAGATCAGAATAGGACCACTGTTTCAAGCTTTTCTATTTGCTTTGAAACTAATCCCAAGAGTACGTGTACGCCTACCTCTGGTGATTCAAATCAGGTCAATATCCACTGTTCTATCTTGCAATTTAAACCAGAGCATTACCGTAGTCTGCTTTTACTTCAATAACTTGTTTTCTAGTCTTCACTAATTAATGATGTGGAGATTAAGTTTCAAACAAAAAAGAAGATGAAATCAAGTAACATTTTCGGAAATGGTTCTTTTTCTGATACATAACAACAGTGGTAAGTGGGATTTATTCTGTTTTTTTTTTTGTGTGTGTGTTTCAGGTTGATTCGAGATCTAATCATTGTACTGGGAGCTTGCTAGCTAGCGGAACTGATCCCTTGTCAAAGATCCAGCAACTTGAAATTGAACTTGCCGAGGCATTGGAGGCAAATGATCTGTATAAAACTCAGCTTAAAAGGTGGGTACAAGTACATTGTTTCTGTGACCAATAGATACCTGTTTCTTCACTAGAACAGTTTTAACATTTTTCACCACGATTTCTTATATAAATACCTCATCCAATACTTTTAATGTGTGTTGGTTTCCTAAAACCTCTTTTTACTTATCTAACATAAGCATCAGTATAACTAGTACGTGGAAAGGTGTTAGTAATGCTAAAATGTTATGTTTCAGTTTGTTGTCTGAGGGAGGCAATCAGTTAACTGATCTCAAAGTGTTGTCGACCGAAGATGGATTGCTAAGAGATGATTATCACGGCGACATATCATCACTTCAGCTAGAGTTGAAGGATATTCGTGAGCGCTATTTCCACATGAG
This sequence comes from Erythroxylum longipes, assembly GCA_027563885.1. Taxonomy (NCBI): domain Eukaryota; kingdom Viridiplantae; phylum Streptophyta; class Magnoliopsida; order Malpighiales; family Erythroxylaceae; genus Erythroxylum; species Erythroxylum longipes. The sequence continues at coordinate 20,945,924 of JAOQMS010000180.1, read as the reverse complement.
CCTTAAATACGCAGAAGTTGAAGCTGAACGCGAGCAAATGGTCCTAAAGCTGAAGTCCACTGGTAATGGAAGAAGGTGGTTTCGTTAATCGGGATCCCAAATTTTTGCGAGTCCTTTAAAAATGGATAACTAGTACCCAAAAGACAAAGGCATGAAGCAGACAATGTATGTGTTTTGTAACATAAAAAGAAAATTAAAATAACTGCCTCTGCCTAATTTATTGCACGTACTCAACTACAAGTAGAAAGTAGAAACTTGCATCTTTTTTCTTTTGTTTCATTTCATGTTAGAGGATCCACGGTGTGTCCAATGCCCCCACTGAGACAAAAAAAATAAAAAACAATAATAAATTCTTAGCAAGAGGCTGGTAATTTAAAATGCCACTGGATCAAGGATTTAGATGTATTGTATGTAAGGTGTGTTGGAACAAATAAATTTCAATTCTTTGGCTCATGCATGAGATAAGAGAATTTGGAATTGAATTTTAGATTTTTAATTTTTATATAGTTCCAGTACACTTGATAATTTATATACCTTTTTATCACCCCAGATTCTTATTCATCAATAATTCAATTGAACTAAAGATTTTTAAACACGATAGTAAATCCAATTTGTGAACAAATATTAGTGTGATACATTAGGAAAGAAAAGTATCATCTACATCTACGAATGCAAATGCCACAATGTTGCAGTTTAAAGACAAATGAATTGGCAGTCGATATTGTCATGTAAAATGGAAGTTGTTTTATCTTTCGGTCTATTTTTTTGAGGTTTTTAGTAAGTGTTTCTATTTCACGTAGCTTCTTCCATTATAAGAAAATTGTAAATTACCGACGAGAAAACTTTCGTAGTAAATTAGCGACGGAAACTGCTTTTCGTAGGTAAAGTTGTCAAGAACAAAACTAATTTGCGGTGGAAAAAATTCGCCGATAAAGGAGGAGACGAAACTTTGCCGACAAAAATTAGTAACGGATTAGTGAAAGTCGTCGTAAAAATAGGCGCCAATGATTCCCGACAAAAAATGCCTAAAAAAATTTACCGACAGAAATGAATTTTGTTGATAATATATCGACGAAACTTTATTCCATCAGTAAATTCAATGATGTCAGGTTGTTCTTTTAATTGGAAGGAAAAAAGACGTCGTTTGTTCAACTACAAACGACGTCGTTTCCTTATAACGTTTAAGCAAAGGCGCCGAACCCTTCTCCCTATATGTCAAAGGTGTTTGAAAATGTTGTGATTTTTTTCCCTCCAACCTCCTCGTCGTCGTCTCCTATTATTCTCCAGTTATACACCGTCGTCGTCGTCTCTGTCTTCAGTTAGTCATCATGGTTAGTTATTCCTCCTTTCCATTTGGTTTTTTATTTTTCTATTTGTTGTTATTAAGGAAGCTTTTGTTTGGGTAGGTTTTAGTTGATGTCCTTTTTGTTTTCTGCATTTGTTTTAGCTGTTAGTGTTTCATTGTGCGTCTGAATGTGTTCTTATTAGCGAAGAATGCCAGGTGCCGGTGTTTTGTTAATAGTTAAGGATGAATTTGTTACGCCTATAAAGTATTCGATGAAAGGCTTATAGGGATAAATTTTTTTTGTTTCAATACGGTAAGTTAAATGGATTCAGATACAGTATAGATAGGATTCAGATACAATATTTATACTTTTATAACAAAAAGCAGGGTAGTAATACTTAAAATTGTTATTTTAGTCAAAATATATAATTAAACTAGTATATGGTTTCTCGAATCTTAATTGTTAACAATAACAGGAGGTCAAAACATATATTAGGAAAAAAAGTCGTAATGATGATGGTGAATTAAGTAAAATATGATTAGTTTTAGAACTAAAAGCAATTAAATGAGACAAATCATTCATGACACGACATTGGTGGGGATAGATTCAAATTTGGCATGTCTTTTGCACCTTTAGAATTAGTTTATACTGTACATTAATTATAGTCTTACATAATGGCTGGGGATTGAAAATAAAAATGTAATACCTATAATAGATATTAGGTTTTAAAATTAAATTGAAATGCTAAAGTTACATCTTAAGGTTGAAAGATAAAAAAATGTAAATGGAATACCTAGAATGAATATTAGCTATTGGAATCTAAAGAAAATGGCTATAGTAGTTCCATATGACTTGAAATTGAAAAATGAAATGCCTACAAGTAGTTCCTAGGGCTTAAAACTAAATTAAAATGAAATGGAATCCCTAGAATGAATATTAGGGCTTTAAAATGGAGAAAATGTTTGAATTCGTATCATAGGACTTGAAATAGAAATGAAACGCTTAAAGGTGGATCTTGGGGCTTAAAAATAAAATATTTAGAATGAATTTTAGGGCTTAAAAATAAGATAAAATAAAATAAAGTAAGTAGAATGAATATTAGGGCTTGAAATGGAAAAAATGCTAAGAGTGGTCGCTTAGGATTTGAAATGAAATTGATATATCTAGAGCTAGGTTATAAGGCTTAAGAAATAAAATGAAATAAGAGATGACTA
>JAOQMS010000180.1:20929845-20942017 GCA_027563885.1 Erythroxylum longipes | reverse complement strand
TATTAATCCTATGTTGTGAATTGGAGTTATGCTTTTAATAATGAAGTGGATGTTCATTTCTATATGTCTTATAGTTGATTAAAGTGAAACTTGTAAATTTAACTTATTAATAACTTGGATTACTTTCATTGAGGTTTAAAATTGAACATAATGATTGATTCATAATAAAATGAAGAGTTGAAATGAAGAATGATCAAATATATGTTGATTTTGTACATTACTAGAGATTTCATCCAAGCTATCCAAGTTTTTATTGTCCTTTAGATGTGATTCATTATGTATGTTTAATCTCTTCTCAACTTAAAAAATAGCGTAGCTTAATGTATTGTGCTGAAAAGAACTATGTTTTGGATATTTCATACGAAAATGTTGATTAATATGCTTATGACAAATCTAAAATGTTTCTTTTAGTGGTTCATTAGTTTATAGAAAGGTTGTTTTATTAGTTGAATTATGTAAAGATATATATCTTGATTGAACTATATAATTTCCAATTAAAGATTACTTTTAAAGTATTATAAGAAGAAATAGGAGCTAGTGAAGTTTATGAAGAATTGTTAAATAAGCTATGCTAATTATGAGCTTTTCTTCGTACAAATTTGATAAAAAAGAAGCCTATATGAATGTTGAAGTATTACACACTCTTTTGATGTGTCCTTGCATGAAAATTTTGCATATTTTTACCATAGGAACCATGACTTCTAGGTTTAGGTTATGAACTATTCATATATACATGGAATTACTTTTTAGCTTTGGATATAGAAGATTACAGAAGCATTAAAGTTTTTATGCCTATAATTGGAGTCTATATGCTCATATGATGACATTGGCAATGGCTCAACAATATGCACATTATTTTTATTACAAAAAATTTTCTTATCTTTAGATGATGTACTTTTATAAGTTTAATCAATTACATGTTTACCATTTAAGGTTTTTTGGGACCCAAGCTGCATTACAGTTTTTCCCCTACCAAATTGAAATTATAAAATGATGCTTTAAGAATATTTTTCCTTTTTCAATACCTCATTCTCATGCAATAAACATGCTCATTTTCATTGCCAGCAACCACACTCTTAGATTATATAAGGTCATACAGATAACATTCAATTGCTCACTCAATAAATATGAATCAAAGAGTTGTTGAGCTTTTTTTTAGTTGGAAGATATTTTCTTCATTTTTATGCTTATAGCCTCTAAGTATTCAACTAACTCATCATATGAAAGATTAATATCAATCATACGTATTACTCTTAGCACAAGAGATTTAGCAACGGGGTAGCTTATTATTATTGGATATAAAGCACAAACTTTGCATAATATTTGTTTTTTCACGACTTTAAGAAATAATAATGTCATCTTATTAAGCCTTTAAATGCTTTCTTCTTCTTATTTAATTACTTTTCTCTCTTAATTTTTAATAATTTATTAAATATCTTTGTGATTATATTTATATCATCCTCACCACTCTCACTTATATAGGTCTTATATATAATTTTCATCCTCCTTAGAAACTTAAAAAATCACACCTCTTCTTGTTGAAGTAAGCTACTTTTCATGTAATTCATTCATCTACATCATATAGGTTAGTGATTAGATTAGCTTTTCCAATGGTATGGTACTTAATTTTTATATTTTTGTTTATTGTCTTTGTTGCACGTCATGTTTTATGTTGAAGAGCATCAATAATTGTTCAACCTCAATCATCTTCTTTATAGTTTACGATTGTCCATCTATCAAGGTAAGTCGTTCAACTAAGTAATGTGTACAATATGATCTATTTTGTGTTGTTCTTTGCAATTTCACCTATAACATTGATTGACTAGGTTTTATGCTAGGGTTTAATAGTCTAAGTATTTATGTTTGAGATTTGTTTAAATTGAAACATAAAGACTTAAACTTGTAGGTGATTAATTCAAACTTAGTATTAACATAAGAAATTCACGTAATTGATAAGACAACTCTTTGTATAGTAAACTCCTAGGATGGTATATAGGCTAAAAACCTGTGATGCAACTCCCATAAGACTTATCGGTAAAAAATTTCACGAGCCTAAGAGTCACAATGAGAACTTACCTTCTCGATTCATCTAGCGTAACAAAATCACATACTATAGTATTTATTTAAAATCAAACTTTGTAAATGAACTTATAGGTGATTAAATCAAACTTAGTATTAACATAAGAAATTCATGTAATTGACAAGACAATTCTTTGCATAATAAACCCCTATAATGGTATATAAACTAGAAACTCATGATGCAACTCCCATGAAGCTTATCATAAAAAAATTCCACAAGCCTAGGAGTCACAACGAGAACTTGCTTTCTCGATTCATCTGGCCTTATAATGCCACGCACCATAGTGCTTTTTTAATTTCCACTAATTTTATTTATTGTAAACCAATTTCCACTCTTTTTATTTTAATGTAAAGTTAGAAAAACAATATGTAGTTGTATTTTTTTACTTCTTAATGTCACTTTTTACAGGATATTGATGGGCAAATTGTTGTATTTGTCTGATACTCATATATGTTGTCCATCAATTAAATCACTATATCGGTAAGTCAAAGTATAGTTCATTTATAGGTTGCTTATACGATATTAAGATATATTAAGGACAATAAAGATGAAAGCCTTTTCTTTCCTAAAAAAAATCTTCTATAATTATAAGGCTCTTAATGTGGTGATTGTCCAATTACTAAGGTAGAATTGGTTGTGATTGAGTTATCTAATTGTGAACTTATATGATAGGATAGGTTGGTTTCAATTTGGAGGGAAAATGGTTAGAGACTTGTAAAAACTTAGGGAAATGAAGGATCTAATGATGTGTAAAGAAATATTAAATGTTCTGTAAGATTAATATGGATACTGTTGTAATGATTATTATATCTTATTACAGTCGCTTTTTGAAATAACAGTTTTGCAGAAATGAGTAATGTTGATAGATCTTAGATGTATGGATGATTAACACCTGATGATTTCATTAATCCTAAGTTTGTCGAGGGAGTTGAAGCTTTTATTCATTATGTATGTTCTTAACCTGCATATATGGATGGACTAAAGATTAAAATGTAAAAAGTGTGAACATATTCGTGTTCTTCTTATTGATGAAGTGAATCTCCATTTGTTAAGAAAATGGTTTGTTTCAAATTATTTTGAGTGGACATGACATGGGGAACCATTAATTTCTATCAGTTCAAGGGGTAATGACGTAAACTCGTTAATAAATATGGATGGATTTAAAGGGGGGCTGGATTGATAACAAATAATATGGGTGCAATTGAAAATCCTTACATCCAAATGGTTTTTTATGGAGCCGGTTATACCTTTCAGACAAATATAGAAAATCTTGAAGAAGAACCAAACCTACATGCAAAAAGTTTTTTGACTTACTAAAATTAGCTGACCAAGAATAATGGCCAAATTGTGAGGCGACAACTCAATTATCTTCAATTGCTCAAATATTGAATATAAAGTCTAAAGGGCATATTTCTGATTGAAGTTTTGATAAACTTCTTGGTTGGTATAATGAATCATTGCCTCCTGATCATAGAATGGTTGATAATTTTTGCAATATGAAGAAACTTATTAGGGGTCTTGGTTTGCCAGTTGAAAAATTAATTGTTGCATTGGGATGTATGTTATTTTGGGGAGATAATGTAGATTACAAGAGTGTAAATTTTGTGGTCAATCTAGGTTCAAACCTAGAAAGCATACTATGAAACAAAAATTAGTACCTTAGAAGCAAATGTATTATTTCTCGCTAACTTTGAGACTTCAAAGACTGTATGTCTTTAATGTTACTGCATCTCACATGAGATGACTTAATGAATATGAACAGGAAGATGTAATAATGAACTATCCATTGAATGCATTCGCATGAAAACATTTTTATAACACCCATTCTAAGTTTGCAGCTGGAAGTCGAAATTTTAGGTTGGGATTGTCGACAGATGGATTCCAACCTTTTGGTCAATCTAGCCAACAATATTCATCATGGCCAATCATAATTACTCCTTATAATTTACCTCTATAGATGTATATGAATGAGGCATATATGTTATTGACGATGATTGTGCCAGGGCCTAGGCATCCAAAGCATAAAATTAATGTATTCTTACAACTATTGGCATCTGAATTACCTCATCTTTGGGAGTTTGGTATGGAGACATATGATGTGTCTTTTAAACAAAATTTTTTTGTTGAGAGCAGCTTTGATGTGGATTATTAGTGATTTCCCTGTATATGCTATGTTGTCTGGATAGAGCATAATAGGAAAATTGGTTTTTCCTTATTGTGACAATCATTCTGATGCGTTTTATCTTCCTAACGAGGCCAAAATATCTTGGTTTGACAACCACAGGAAATTTCTTCTACCAGATCATCCATTTAGATGCAACAAACAAAATTTCATTAAGAATAGGTTAAGAATAGGATGGTACTAACACCTCCTCCCCCTCACAAAGTTGGTGAAGAGATATTGCAGGAAATTAATGAATTTAGGTTGCCGAAAGTTACAGAACTTAAAGCTGAAAAAGTGAATAGAATCATTAGTAAAAATGTTAGTTGGAGAAAATGAAATATCTTTTGGGATTTGCCATATTGGAAAACTAATTTGATACCTTATAATTTAGATGTGATGCCTATTGAAGAAAAATATTTTTGACAATTTATTTAAAGCCATAATGAACATTGAAGGAAGGACAAAGGACAATGCAAAATCATCAGCTGATTTGAAACTTTTTTGTAGAAGGAATGAGCTATATAAAGATCTTTATATCGGTAAATATCCAAAAGTTTACACATTGGACAAAAAAAAAGAAAATTTTGTGTGAATGGTTGAAATGTATAAAGTTTCGTGATAGTTATGTTTCGAACTTGACAAGGTGTGTGGACATAAGTAAGTACAAATTATTTGGGATGAAAAATCATGATTGTCATGTGTTTATGCAAAGGCTAATTCTAATTGCATTTTGGGAGTTGCTACCGAATAAGGTTTGGGAAGCTATAACATAATTAAGTTTGTTGTTCAAAAGATTAACATCATCTAAAATAAAGTTGGATGAAATAGAAAAATTAGAAAGGAAAATTCTAGTTATCTTGTGCAAATTAGAAGGGATTTTCCTTCTAAGCTTCATTGACTGTATGGAGCATCTACCTGTATATTTAACATACAAGGCTAACCTTGCTGATACAGTTCAATATTGGTGGATGTATACATTTGAGAGGTAATTATAGTTAATATTTAAATAAAAATTATAGTATGTTTTAATTACAGAATTGTAATAACCCTATTTGTAGTATAGGTTTTTACATCACTTGAAGAAAAATGTAAAAAAAAACAAGGCTAGAGTTGAAGATTTAATATGTAATGCTTATTTAGTAGAGAAAGCAAGTACATTTTGTTCATATTATTTTAAGCCACATGTGCACACAAGAGAAAGAAAAGTTCCTCATAATGACGATGGGAGTGAAACGAATGATATTGATAGTAACTTATCCATTTTCACATATCTAGGACGAACATATGGACGTTCAACAAGAATAATGTTAACAGAAGAAGAAATAGAGGTTGTCCATAGTTACATTTTATTGAATTGTCAAGAGGTTCAACCTTTCGTGCAATAAGTTTAAGTTGATTTTGAAATTCATCATTTGAGTTTTCGAAGTTAGTGTTATTCATAACTAAAATACATAATAATGCTTTTATATTATATAAGGAATGGTTACATGAGCTAATACCCAAAAGCACACAGGATGATATCAATAAAGAAGTTAGAAGACACTTTCCTTGATGGTTTGAGAAATATGTAAGCTTTCACTTGTAATAATTAAAATGGTTGAATTATTAGATCAAAGTGTTTAAATGAAATTATACTTTTTAATATGATTTTTTTGTGTAGGCCTCAGAAAATCCAATAGAGAACAAGTTCATATATGATCTTGCGAAAGGACCTTTTGTAAACTGTCAAATGATATTCAGTGTATTTTGTTAATGGATACAAATTTCATACAGAATATCATGGCCATAGTATGGCAATAGTAAATAGTGGGGTTTGAATACAGGGAGAATTGATGGATTACTATGGTAAAATTATTAAGATACTTGAAATTGAGTACCTTGCATTGCCAATAAAATGAAGTGTGATATTTAAGTGTGATTGGTTTGGTCCAACTCATAATATTGGAACAAAAGTGCACAGTCGATACCATCTAGTTGAAATCAATCAGCGAAGAAGATTTAGACAATTTGAACCTTTCGTATTGGAGATGTAAGCGATCCAAGTGTATTATGTACCTTTTCCTAGCTTATGATGAGATAAGTCAGATAGATTGGCAGTTTGCAAAGTAAAACTTCTAGGTGTTTTTAAATTACAAGGAAAAGGAGAAAATAAGAGAATTGAAAGTGAAGCGTTTCAAAAAGATTTTTATGAAATAAATGCATATGTAATATATGACGAGAATGAACCTTTGAGCGATCCAAATAATGAATATGTTGAAATTTCATCTGGAGAGGATGAGGAGGGTGAGAAATCTAAAGAGGAGCCTGAGTTTGATTCCAATTCTTCAGAAAAAGAAGATAATGATGATTTTAATTTACAATTAAGTGATGAAAGCTATTAATTTATGTTTATAATAGAATATTATATGAATAAATATATTATTCCACCAACAATATAATGCTATTTGTGTTTAATTTATATTATTTTATTACTGGAATATTCAATAAAATGTGAATTTCAGGTTAAAATATGCCACAAAAGAGAAAACATGATTTGTTGAGGCCAAGGTTTAGGTTACCACGTTTTCCAGGTGAAACATCACATTCTATAGATGCTACAGAATCAGGTGCTGTATGTCTAGCTACTGCACATCTAGATGAGGTATCACCTTCCCGACTTACAGTCCCTGTACAGTCACCTTTTGTACTTGTTGCTACACCATCTAGTAACCCTCTTACACCATCCACCACCCCTACCCCAATAGAGATATTAGGGGTAAAAGTTATAAATGACGGAGGCGACCTCCAGCCTGGAGCTAAGGAAGTTAATGGAAGAACTTATATCACAATTGTCAATAATCTGTGGGTGAATTTCTAAAAATTTTATAATTAATACATAATAACACCATAAGTTTATACTTAAGTTATATCTTTTAATTTGAAAATGATCTAAAAATGCTTATATATTAGGTTGGTTATGTCTGGAATGTGCTCTGGAAATATCTCATCCAAGTTCAAGGAGAGGATAGATCTTGAGAGTTATACATGGAAGAATGTCTCTCAGGTGACAAAGGATTTTTATTATCAAGAGTTTGAGTTACAAAAAATATATTCTTTAATCTTTTTTATTTTATCTAATTTTATACATTAATTAGATAAATATTGTCGTTTATATGTACTTATAGTATTGATAAGTCTAAATTGCATCATGTTTTAAGGGTTAGTTTGATATGTATTTAATTGTTAATTCAATTGTTTAGCATGTGTTTAGGTTAGAATTGTGTTAGTTTGTTAATTATTTGTGTTTAAATGTTTTTATGGGTTAGTACAAGTCTTTGAGCTTAAATATTATGTTTTTAAGGTACCTTGATGTGTTTGTTAGTGTTTCAAGGTCAACATCAAATAACAGAAAAGTTTTAAAGACATTAACAGAAGCACCAGAGTTGGCCCATGATCGTGGCCCACATGCCACGATTGTGGCAGAAGCCTAAGATATGGCTCACAATCGTGATAGAAGGCTCGGATGTAGCCCACTATCGTGGCTTGCATCGGGTAGATATGCAGACACTCAAGAACGTCAAGTTTTGAGGAAATTTTTGGACTTTTTGGACCCCGAAAAAACCCTAGAGTTACCCAAAATATAAGAGGATATTTAAAGAACAAGAAAAGAGGCAAAAAATAAGGCTTTTGACATCAACCAACTTGAAGAAACCCTTAAGAGAATTCATCGAGAGATTGAGAAAGAGAAGAAAGATGAGAGAAGTGGAGAAGTTGATTTGACGTACTTCTCGGATTAAGAGGTTTCCCGATGTCGCTACCTCCTGTCCTCCATTTCAATTGTATTTCTTATTTATTTTTGGTTTTATCATTGTATAGAATTGGATTGAATAGTTGATGATATAATCTAAATGTTGAGGATGTTCTAAACTCACCTTTGGAGTTTTATTCTTGATTTAATGAAATCTAATTATTTTTATGTTTATTAGATTTATTGTGATTAAATTCTGTGATTGCATAATTCCATAATAAACTAAGAGGGTGAATCAAATAAAAATAATTAAATTAGGCTAACGAGAGTTAGGTTATTTAATAGAACAAGAATTAAATGAAATCAGTAATTGTGTGAAGAGAGATCTTGTATAGGTTCCCGATAGTTTATTGGACAACTTCAGATCTAATTAGGGTTTTGGATAGATTGTTAATCGAGAGATTGCAATTTTCATAATCTGATTAGGATTTATAATTTAGGGTTAATGCTTATAACTCGAGAGAGAGTAATCAGTCATAGGATCATTTAGAACCAATAATCCGGTAATTCATAATCAATTAAGTTAGCGTTAAAATTAGGTAAAATTTCATTTCTCTCAATTAGTAAGTCTCTTAGGTTGATTTTTGGGTGTGTGTTGCAATTGTTGAATTATTAATATTTTGTGATTGATTCTCGAATTGTTTTGATTGATTAAATTGAATTTTCATTTTAGTTTTGTTATATTTTTAATTTTTGCAATTAGTTCTGGCCTTAGATTTTAGGATTAGATTATCCCTCCTTGTGGGAACGACAACTTAGGTACTACATGAACGAACCATGCGCTTGCGGATTATCGAGGGTATTTATTAAAACTTACACACATCAAACACTTGATCAAGTTTTTGGCCCTGTTATCAGGGAGGAGATTAGTTTAGTCCTTTAGTCCAAGGCTATTTCACTATCTTTTGTTTTAATTAAAAAAATAAAGAAAGAAGTTTAGGTCGTAAAGTAGAGACACAACAAGATATCTTAGAATGAGAATGAGACATCTGAAGAGTTAGATGCTAAGAAGAAATGGAAAGAACAATGATGGAAGATAAATATTATAGGGAGCAAGGAACTTTTGCAAATTACAATGAGGCACAATATGGTTGGGGAAGTAACGATGTTTATTAGAATATGTACACTTTGGGGTGGCAGAACTACCCAGATTTCTATTGATCCAACAATGCAAGTACTTACATGGGACATCAATACTTATCTGAAATTCAGCAAGATGAGTCTAGCTTATAAGATTCCAAATTGGACAAAATCATGGATAAGCTAACAGATATGGAAGAGAACCAGAAGAGACTGAAAGAGCAATTTGATCAAGTAACAGAAAATCATGCCGCTTCTATTCACAACTTGGAGATTCAAGTAAGACAGCCTTCCCATGAATTTTGTAAGAGAAGTGTGGAAGACTCTCTGAGTAATATGAAATTATATCAATGAGAGCAATATAAGGCTATCACACTTAGAAATGGGGAAGAACAAGAAGAACCTGTGGAAAACCATGTTGGACCCTACCTTATAGAAGACTAAGAAATTAAGAGAGATGATGAAGAAAAGGATGAAAACCCCTCATATTATCCACCAGATCTTGGTATACCATGCTTGAACATTGAAAAATCTTGGGTAGATGTTTATGAAAAGAACCTTATCCTTCGGATCAATAATGACCAAGTGACATTCAACATTAATGATGTATTAAAGAATCCAAAGGATAGTAGCTCATTCAGGATAATTGATGTGTTCGAATCTTCTAAAGAACAAAAGGAAGAAGAAAAGATGACAGCAAACATCGAGTTTGAAGAAGCTATGAAAGTATTTGTTTATGGAGCAGAAGAAGCATAGGGGACGAAGGTGATTAAGGAAGAAAGAGAGCAACCCACCTTCTTACAGGACAAACTGTTGAATTTAATGGAAGATTCAAGTAGTTTTGGTATTGCCTATTTTATTAATAGTTTGTTAGTGAAAAGGACATTATTGAAATTAATTGGTTTTCTCAACTTTATCAATATTGTTATTCTGATCATTTTGCAATTTGTAGATGCTCTATCCCTGGAAACTCAGCCGGGATTAATTAAGTAAGCTACAAAACTGATGTTGAACGAAAAAGGTGGTAGCAAGTTGTTCATAATTAATCCCGGCTGAGTTTCCAGGGATAGAGCGTCGAGCTACCGACATAAAAAGAAGTGTTGCATAGGAGGCAGCCTATGTCTTGTTAATTCCATATTATTTCCTTTGAATTTTAGATAGTTTGAATCCCATAGTTAGGTTATTTTCATTTCCAAATAAAATTGGGAAGGAATAAAACTTCGACATGAATTAGATGATTGAGGACGTAAGCAAAAGAGAGGTGAAAAAGCTATAAAGAGTTAAGAAGTGAATTTGGGAAATATAAAAGGAAGAAAGAAAAAAATCAGAAATTGGTAGAAATATTATAGGCCATGATCATGGCTTGCAGCAGGGTAAAAACGGACATACGAATTTCAGTTTCATTTTTTTACCATTTTGCCCTCTATTCACTTATATATTAATTTCTTACTTCACTTTTTCACTCACTTTCATTTTAACTTTATATATCTCTAAGTTTAGAACCTTCAAATACTCTCACTTCTCTCTAACTAAATTCCAAACTTTCAGTCTCCTCCAACTTCTACTTACTTACAAGCCAGTATGCAACGGATTAAATAGTTAGCAAAGCATGATTAATGATCTGGACGAAACTAAATCTCGGGACGAGGGCGAAGGAACAAGGTGGCGGACTTCGAAGCATCCTTCTCTATTTACATAGAAGAGGAAGGTATTTATTTCTAATCCCTCAATGCTAAACAAATTGTGGTCCTAAAATATTTTGATATTGATATACTTGATAGGCTAGAACTGTGGGATAGGGTAGAGAACCTAGTAGAAAGAATTCAGTAGGTGAATTTTATACACTTTTAATATCTTGTCTACTAAGAGCTCACTTTAGAATTTTTTACTTCCCTATATTATGAACCTAGTAACCCTAAAGAAATTTAGTTTAGGTTATAGGGACAAAACTATAAGTTGAACATCAAAATCATGTGTGATATTTGTGGGTTCTCCGAGTCTTCCATTATCAATCAGCACAATGACTTTCGTACTTCTCGCTATTGGAATGAGCTCACTGGGTTAGAGCAATTCGACACTAAAAATGCCCACAACAACATCATAAGAACCCATGAGCACTTATTATTACATAAATTCATATGTCAAATGGTTTTTGATAAATCAGAAACCAACAAGTGCTCAATAAAAGAACCATTCTTGTTGTGGTGCATGGATCATAGCATCCTAATGTACACCTCCACACATATGCTAAACACTATTGTTGTAACTCTACGTAAGAGGAGCAATAATTTGGGTATAGGGTACTTGGTTTCTGCCATTGCTGAGTATTATGGCGTGGACTGTAGTGGTTTAATTGCTCATCTCCCAGATTTTCTAAATCATCATCATCTATGGCGTGCTGAAATCCTTAAGTCTCATAACACGAAACTCTGAGATATCAGCCAAAAGACTCATGTAAAAATTGTTAAGTCAAGAAAACTTCACTTCTTCTATTGATTTTGATGAAAGCCAAATAATAATAATAATAATAGACGTGTGTGAACTGTTTTGACGAATTTGTTAAGTGCACAAATAAATATAAGTGACACAAATCATCAAATCAAGACGATACTTTAGTAAAAGCTTAATAAGACAGATCAGACGAAGTGATCAAGTCTAAGACATTAGACGAAGCATACGAATCCAAGCAAGTCGATGTAATTAAAGAATGTGCTAGAACGTCAGTTAGTTTGCTGGAACCCCTCCCCGGGTGGGTCACGGGCCCGACGTCCTACGTGACATCTGGACGCGTTCCCACGAGGGAGGGATTCCCCACCAGTGAGTCAAGTGCACTTGTCTATTTATAGGCTTATCCCGCCTGCCCACTAGTGGCATTGGAGATCCTCACGGACTCCCCTAAGTTCACGGCTACACATGACCGCTTCGCGGGAATGTGTAGTACGTTCTGTTTTGGATCCACCCGAACCACTTTTGATGTGATTCTGTGATTTTTGAAATGTGATTCTTTGTATGTGTTCGTTATGTAAAATTTGTGATTTGCTTGATGAGTTGAAAACTTATG
>JAOQMS010000180.1:20898175-20929745 GCA_027563885.1 Erythroxylum longipes | reverse complement strand
GTATTAAATATTCCTCTGAAATTTTTGTTCTTGATTGACTTATTTTTATGTCTGTGCTTATTTTACGATCCCACCACACATTTTTCCCGGGATCAACATTTTATTGAATTTTCCTATGATCTACCTCAGATTTTGTTCGGAGGTAGGTTTAACGAATTTGTTCGTTTTAAGTATTACTGGTGGGGAATCCCTCCCTCGTGGGAACGCGTCCAGATGTCACGTAGGACATCGGGCCCGTGACCCGCCCGGGGAGGGGTTCCAGCATAGTTGGAGTTGGTTACAGGACTCAACTAATAACAGACTTTAGAAGACTCTACAAGCAGATTTCTCAAGAAAACCGTTGGAGATTTAGATTATGAATATTAAGTTGAAGTTGTATGCTTTAATAAGAATTCTGGATGTACAAAAATACTTAGAGAAATTCTGTGCTCAAGTGTTTATGCTGTGAAAAATATTCTAAGAGAAAAGAAAGAAAGAAAGAGAGCAAATACATCTGTAACGTAAGTGTGAAAGCTCAAACAATATCTTTTCGAGAAAAAGGAAGGCTAGAGTCTGAAGAGGCTAAGGAAGCAGATAAAGAAACTTTGTGAAAGAGACCTGAAGAGACTCTACAAGTGTAGAAATAATACTTGTAACGTTGAAGGAGGTAGTAAAATCTCAGACAAACTATGAGGACTGGACGTAGCCCAAGGTTAAGGGTTAACCAGTATAAAATCGCGATGTCATACTCTCTAACTCTTACCTTTTTAATTTTCTTATTATTAGAAGAATATATACTAATTTCCACTATTGCATTACTCATCAAAATTAAGTGCATTGTTTAAACTTATAATCGTCTGAATTTGTCAAGAAAATCAAGAAGTTTTTAAAGATTCATATCTTAGACGATTTAACACAATTCAACCCCCTTTCTTGTGTATTTTGCATATTATACATGATTTCTGTATTAACAAGTGATTTACTTCAAAAATCAGGGTTAGTCAGGCGAGTTTAAGCACAGACCCACCTCAACAGGCAGAAGAGGACTCAACTACTGAGGAGTCTGAAGAGGAAGAAGATACTGATGAACCAGGCTGGAAGAAAGTGCTTGATACAATCTCCGCGAACACCAAGTTAATTACATATACACTTGCGAAAAACTCTAGAAGAATGAAGGAGATGGCCCGAACTCAAAGATGTCAAAGCTGGGATATATGTCGTATCCATCGTTACTTTGAGGCTTATAACGTCCAACTACCACCTCCGACACCATCCTCGCCTCCATCACCGTGAGGCTTTATGTCTAACCTTTTCTTTTTAATTTATTCCTTCTTTTATTCTTGTTTTTACTTTAATTTATGTTTCTTCTTGCCAGGCGTGTTTGTTTGCCTCCTTATCACATTGAGAACAATGTGTTGTTCAAGTGTGGGGAGGGTTATGTGAATTGCTTTGAATGTAAATTTTGCATATTGTATGATAGTTTGTTAGGTTGCATTTTGTGAATTGTATGAATGTGTCAATGGCGTAGATGGAGTGAAATTGATTTAATTTTGAACATAGTCTATTAGGTTGTGAAGAGTCATTAGCTCGCAAAATTAGTGAATTGGGTTCTCTGGCTAAATATGCAAATTAATTACAATTTAGTGTGAGTTTGTAACCCTCTAAATTGCCACATTCATTCATAATTTTATGTCTTTCTACTAAAGTAGCTTTACTAGTATTTTTTTTCATGAAAACGAGTAGCTTAAACAATAAGGTAGGCAATAAAAAATGGTTAATTTTAAATAAATAACTATTCCACTGGCCTTCGGGTTATGAATAAAGATAGTAGTTAGTTGAGAACGTGGTGTAGCTGAGTAACCGGATCGACACACATCACAAATGTGTGCCTCGGTGTTAAAAGGCTATAATGATGTTTCGGCCAAGTAGCTTAATAAACAAACATAACTTAATCGAGTAACTGAATCGACATTCATCACCAATGTTTGCCTTCGAGTAAAAGACTAGGTCTATGTTCAAAAAATAAAAAATAAAAATGTTTTTTTATAATAAAACCTACCAAACATATAAATGGCTTGACTTTTCATGAACACGTACTTAGGAGTAGTTAACAGAGTTTGAATGACTAAAGAATTATTAATGTGTGTGTACAACTAAAAAGGTAACTTGACATTTGAGTTTTGATTAATATGTATGTTTAGTCCAAAGCCCCTAGATGCAGATTTTGCATGTTAATGATTTGAAATAACTTGAATGATTGTATTTAAAGTTGAATTTATTTCATGAAGTTGAAGTCATTGTCTCATTATTGCATTGTGTGCTTGTGATTTTGTGTATTTGTTGTATTGTTTGCTTAAGTACAAGTAAACGTTTAAGTGTGAGGATGTTGATAAGTGTAAATTGCATCATATTTTAGGGCTTAGTTTGATATGTATTTAATTGTTAATTCAATCGTTTAGCATGTGTTTAGGTTAGAATTGTGTTAGTTTGTTAATTGTTTGTGTTTAAGTATTTTCATAGGTTATTACAAGTCTTTGAGCGTAAATACTATGTTTTTAAGGTACCGTGATGTATTTGTTAGTATTTCAGAGTCAACATCAAAGAATGGAGAAGTTTTGGAGACATTCAAACCGAAATAACAGCTTACGATCGTGGCACAACAAGCCACAATCGTGACAAAAGCACCAGAGTCGGCCCACGATCGTGACCCACATGCCACGATCATGACAGAAGCCAAGACATGGCCCACGATTGTGGCCTGCATGCCACAATCTGACAGAAGGCTCGGATGTGGCCCACGATCATGTTCTACATCAGACAGACGCGCAAACACTCAAGAACGTCAAGTTTCGAGAGATTTTTGGACCTTTTAGACCCCAAAAAACCCTAGGGTTACCCAAAACACAAGAGGATATTTAAAGAACAAGAAAAGAGGTAGTAAATAAGGCTTTTGACATCAGCCATCTTGAAGAAACCCTTGAGAGAATTCATCGAGAGATTGAGAAAGAGAAGAAGGAAGAGGGAAGTGGAGAAGAATCTGACTTGATGTACTTCCCATATCAGAAGGTTTCCCGACGTTGCTACCTCCGGTCCTCCATTTCGATTGTATTTCCTATTTATTTTCAGTTTTATCATTGTATAGAATAGTTAATGATATGATCTAAATGTTGAGAACGTTTTAAACTCACATTTGGAGTTTTATTCTTAAATCTGATTGTTTTTATATTTATTGGATTTATTGTGATTAAATTCTGTGATTGCATTATTCAGTAATAAACTGAGAGGGTGAATCAAATGAAAAATAATTAAATTGGGCTGACGAGAGTTAGGTGATTTAATAGAACAAGAATTAAATGAAATCGGTAATTGTGCAAAGAGAGATCTTGCATAGGTTCCTGATAGTTTATTGGGCAACTTCAAATCTAATTAAGGTTTTAGATAGATTGTTAATCGAGAAATTGTAATTTTTATAATCTGATTAGGGTTTATAATTTATGATTAATGGTTATAACTCGAGAGAGAGTAATCAACCCTAGGATCGTCTAGAACCAATAATCAAGTAATTCATAATCAATTAAGTTAGCGTTAAGGATAGATAAAATTCCCTTTCTCTCAATTGGTAATTCTTTTAGGTTAATTTTTGGGTGTGTGTTGCAATTGTTGAATTATTAATATTATCGTAATTGATTCTTGAATTGTATTGATTGAATTGAATTCTCGTTTTAGTTTCGTTATATATTGAATTTCTACAATTAGTTCTGGCCTTAGATTGTAGGATTAGATTATCTCTCCTCGTGGGATTGACACCTTAAGTACTACGTGAATGAACCGTGCTCTTGCGAATTATCGAGGGTATTTATTAAAACTTACACACATCAAACACTCGATCAAGTTTTTTTTCTTTTTTTGCAGAAAGAAATTTTTTGGAATTCAAAATTTGATGATGTAATTTATAATGTATGGGAGATGCGAGCTCTTACACGTTATAGAAACTTACTTGGTTGAATACACAAGAATGATGTACGACCACCATATATATATGAAGAAATATGAAGTCGTTGGCAGTAGTATTGGCCATCACCTGAGGCAATGTCCATTTTAGAGTGCAATTCTGCCAACAAACGTAGAGGATTGGACAGAGAGAGTCTACCCGTATACACTGGAGGATCTTTGACCCACTAGGAGCATGCACTTCAACTTGTAAGCATCAAAACTTTACACTTATATTTTGATTTTTGTACTTTGATGTATGAAAATTGATTTCAATGTAATTTGATATATGAAATTTAGAATGAAATAATTTCTATTATAGAGAATAATAATGTTATCAATGTCTGGTGCCATTAATGACTGTATTGTTAAGTTAATATTTTTTCTAACAAAGGGTAAATATCATAAAAATATAGGAAACTCTGCCGAAATTTTTGTAAATTGTAGTTCAATTATAACCATTTATTCTGATCAAGAAAAGTCTAGGGCCAGAAGCTTACACTATGCCAGTTTTTTTTGCACACGCACACCAAGAAGCATAATGGTGTGGCCTTCGTCAACACCTGATGCAGACAACTTCATGTATGTAAAATATATACTTTAATATTAATTCTTAAAAATTATCATTTATTAATACAAACAATTATAATGATATGATCAAATACAAGAAAAACATTGAACGATAGTCTCAAAATTTTGAAACTGTTGATGAGAGTTAGTCATATCTTGATGCAGTGGATGGTAGGAATTGTCGTAGAAGGATATTCAACTTAGGTTTATTTGCAAACATATGCTATTCGCAATCCTTCACATCCTCTACAGTTGGATATAGTAGGCAGTCTACATCAAATGAGAGAGTCGTTGAGTTTGAGAACACAGTAGATAGGTTGATGAAGTGCATAACCTAGCTCCGTAATGAAGTGGATGAGTTGAAGGGGAGGGACATGACTTTTATCGCAACAGTTAAAGCATTCGCCTTCACCACCTACATAGCTTTTGGATAAGGGAATGTATTTGATAGTCTGCTACTCTTAGGTTTTGTATGGATTCTTAATTTACAGTTATTTTCTTGATACTTTTTTGTGTACATTATAATATTTTTATTATATTATGAATTAGAATAGTGTTTACTTCATATTTATCAGTCAATGTTATATTATTTATATAAATTAAATTTACAAAAAATCAAAACATTATCAACAAAAGACTCGGGTAGGAAGTGAGAAATGGCGGTTGAAACTTATCATAACTATATTCCCGACAGAATTACAATATTACGTCGATAAAAATTTTGCGACAAATAATGCTTTCCGTCTGTAAATTTAGCGACAAAATGTTTTATGTCCATCGGTAAATTTAATGACGGACTTACAATTTACCGTTGGTAAATTCACCAATGAAATATTAGGAATCCATCGCAAATTTAGCGACGAAATATTGTAAATACTTCGATAAATTTACCAAATTTTACCAATAGAAACACAAAATTCTGTTGCTAAATTTATCGATAGATATATAGTATTCCGTTGCTAAATTTACTAACAAATTCCTTATTTCCGTCGCTAAAATTTACCTATGATCATTTATCCGACAACTTTTTCCGTTGGTAATTTCCATCGCTAAATTTGTTTCCTGACGTAAAATCTTTATTCTTCGTCGATAATTTATGTCGCTAAAACCTATTTTTCTTGTAGTGTTCTGCTACCTTATGGCTTACATCATTTATTTATTGAATAACTGATCCCACATTCTTAGACTAAGGGGTGCTTGGTTGATGGGTTTGAAAATGGTTCAATAGATAAGGAATGAAAAATGAGTTGTTAGTTTTATATTATCATTGTAAGGACAATATTTTGATATCCAACTTTCAAGAAATACTAGATACCCCCGAAATATGAGAGGAATGAAAATCATTTATAAGTAATGGAGTGTCATGCCTTCTTCTTCTTCTTTTTAAATATCTTTAAAAAATAAATATAATTAATTAATTATAATTACAATATAATTAATTTAAATAATATTAAAATATAATTAATTTAAATAATATTACAATATAATTATTTAATATTCTAATTAATTAATTATATTGATATAACTAGTTAAAATATATTAAAATTTAATATAAAACAAAAATTTAACAAAAATTTATTTCCTAATATTTTTAACAAACCAACCACTATTTGATAATGATAATTATTTTTTTATTTTAACCGATCATCATAATTATAATGATTATATCCATTTTCATTATTCACTATATTTATTCTTATTCTTATTAAAACTAACTAAGCACTCCCTGGGAGAAAGTCAAGTATGAATTTGCAATAGAATAAATTAGAGAAATGGAGTTTCAAGGACCAAACCTCAACAAAACAAAACGCTTGAGAAGCCCCCGTGAATTCAACAAACAAAGCACCGAAGCCCACATTCTTTTCAACTTTTCAAATTTCCCTCCAATGCTCAGCTAGGCTGTCCACGTCATCGATCCGCGCGACCACTAAATCAACCAATCATCTATCATCTCCCACACTATATAATGCATAAACAAATCCGAACGCCATCATTCCCAATCCTTTCTGCGGTTCTAAATCCTTTGCTCCCCTATTTCATTATCCAAGTAGTTCACTATGGCGCCAAAGGCAGATAAGAAGCCGGCGGAGAAAAAGCCAGCGGCCGCGGAGAAAGCTCCGGCGGAGAAGAAGCCGCGAGCGGAGAAGAAGCTCCCTAAAGAAGGCGGTGCCGACAAGAAGAAGAAGAAGGCGAAGAGGAGCGTGGAGACATATAAGATATACATATTCAAGGTGTTGAAGCAGGTGCACCCTGATATTGGTATCTCCAGCAAAGCCATGGGGATCATGAACAGCTTCATCAATGACATCTTCGAGAAGCTTGCTCAGGAAGCTTCTAGACTTGCCAGGTACAACAAGAAGCCCACCATCACCTCTCGCGAGATCCAGACCGCTGTCAGACTCGTCCTACCGGGGGAGCTGGCCAAGCACGCTGTTTCTGAGGGTACCAAGGCGGTTACTAAGTTTACTAGTTCTTAGGATTAAGATTAGGGGTTTTGGAGATTGGTATTTGATGGTTGTATCTTAAGAATGGTTTACTGAATATGGCTATATGGCTGCCTGCCTAGTGCCTACAATGCAAGTTAGTCTGTGGGCATGTTCATTAACAAAAGAAGAAGAAGAGGATGCTAATGTCAAAATATTTTATTTACTGAATCAAAGAATGAATGAAGAAATAGATTAAGTACGCCGTTCCATTTCCTTTGTTGCTTTTTTAATTAATTCCAATTAAAAAACATTGTATCAATAACAATTACAGTATAGAGTATGCTCGAATCACTTCCACAATGGGTGCACGGCACAGTGGGCACTTACCCCCTCCTCTAGTTAACTCATTTGCACATTTTGAACAAGTGCACATGTGACCACATCTGCCAGAAAACAATTCCAACATCGCTGAACTCATTTAAGAAAGAAACAAAATCATTTCCCCAAGTTAGAAACTGGTACCTGTACAACAGAGAATCTATGTGACTATCACGACAAACGCAGCATGTCCCTTTCCTCACATGATCCCATTTAGATCCATCTTCAGATGTCTCTGCTGCGACACAGTTAACAAATTGCTAAGTGAATTTTTTTTTTCAAGAATTATAATCACTTTCTATTATTTTGATGGACAAGAAAAAAAAACTAAAAAACCTTTATTGTCATTAGGTGACCTATTAAGTGCTGCAGAGACTTCCTGTCTCACAGAGCGCTGCAACTCAAGTTGCATGTCCATGCAAGCCTCCAACATCCTCTGCATGTGGCTCAGTCCTTGTTGTAGTCTACCCATGTCTGCTCTCAAATCATTAATCATCCCCCACTCCTGTCACGTTTCAGCATCCAGATTCAGAATATTGGTAGAAAACTGGGGGAAAGTTCTCTTCACATATTGTTGAAGAGTGGAATAAACATGATGCATAACATTCAAAAACAACTTCCAAGAAAATGCGAGTAATAAGTTGAGAAGTGTTCAACCACCATTAACACTTCAACTTTTATAATGCAAATCGAACCAAAAAAATTCTCATGAGATCCAAGTAGTATGAAAACTGGAAGAGAAATTACAATTATCATGGCAACCATTACATTGGAGTCTGGAGATGGCTGATGGTTTTCTACCTTTCAATATCAATGGTAAACAAAAGAAGCATCCTATAATTTTGTTTCCTTTTTTTGTTCGAAAGTCACTACTAGAAGTCATTCAAAGTGCAAAATAAACACATATAGTGCCAGACTATTCAATCAAGAAACTCTTTAACATTTTAAAGACGACTGCTTCATTAACGAACAAGAAGAATATTCCAAGTTACGAAAGATGACATACAAGTTCATAACGTTGCATGCTATGGCGAGACCAAGTATTCTGATGCAAATCCTGGTGCCAAAGTGGCTGGGGTGGGGGCACCGGTGGAGATGGCAGAACCAATGAAGGCCGTTGCATGACATCTTGCTGGTCTTCATTTTGTTCATCTCTCTGCCGTTCATCACCCTGCTCAGGTGAAAAAGGATTTGATGTTGACAAATTTCTGCGAAGATCCCAATCAGTAGGAGTATGGCCTTGCCTTTCAACATATGATTGTATCAGTTGGTCCAGACTTTCACGAAACCCACTGTGAAGTAAATTTGACACACTTCTCCTGTAAGATGAACAGAAATTTTTATCATCTGAATCCCACTCAAACAATTAATGATTCTGAATTTAAGGCATTGACCTTAAAATTGTGATGCTGAAAGGATTTATGGTCACTTGTGAGCAGTCCATATAACTAAATATAGCTTTTGAAAGTACCTGCTCAAAAGTTCCCTAAGTTCCATGCTGTACACATTATCATCACCAGGTGGATTAACTCTATTCAATCTTCTCATGAAAAAGCGGTGACTTCTAGGGGGATCAGAAGGTCCATTTGTCCAACTTTCAACAGCATCTCGGAAATCCAATGGAGGATCTTGTTCATTGTGCACATCTCTAGGTGTTTCCTGGGGCCAATCATTGAGTGAAGATTGCTGCCAATTTCCGTCCATAGGTTCTGCACTAACCTCCCCCCATTCATTTGGTTGATTAGGATCTGACTGTTGCCAGTCTAGCCTGTCATCACCTGAATTTCTTTCCTGCCAACCATCCGCCTGATCACCAGATCCCCGCCAATTCATGTTATCAACTGCAATGCTCTCAACGCTGTGTGTATGATTAGGCAACTGATGGACATGACTATCAGGATTTCTAGGCTGTGATTGCTCATTGTCTTCATGTCGGGTATCCTGTGAGGTGCTTATTTGAGTTTGATCATTTCTAGAATCATTAATATTATTATTAGATGGGGTATCAGAATGGGGACTTACTTGACCATGAACAATATGTTCTAACCTTGAGTGGAACCCTTCCCTGAAATAAGGAGTTCTCTATTAGGAAAATCAGGTGACAATGCGTTTCACATTGCACAACAGCAGTTTACAGAAAGCTCACACTTTAACAAGCCAAAATGAGAAGATCATAATTAGGAAAGAAGTAAAGTTCGCTCTAAAGCAAACAAACAATTTACATGAAGGAAATAATGTTGATCTAAAAAAAGAAAACAATTGGATGCCACTAATGTTTTCATGCATGAAAAGGAGGAAGATATAAAAACACAATGAAAAGGAGACGAAGAGTCATAGCAAGAGGACAGAAATTTTGCCATGCAATTCAGTTAAAACCAGCTAGTGTTCTTCCAAGATCAAGTAACATCCTTAAATAGGGTTCTATCAGAAGATCAAGAAAATGAAGAAAAGTTGCAATTTAGATAATACCTCATCCCAGCGATGTCTGGAAAAGCAATGGGTATATTAAGGATGAATGCTGATTAGATATAAAGTGGTAAACCTAGTTATTAAGGTTTTGAGCCGATCAAGATGATTGCAGTGACGCATCCATATCTCATATAATCTTTGAAAATGCCAACAACATTATTTATACGATCGTATATGATGTATGGACCAAAAATTACAACCTATAACACTTCCAAACGTTGTCTTGTTCCAAAAAAAAAAAAAAATTTTGTAAACAATTCAGTACTGCACCATATTTGCTATGAGGGGTTATACTTTAGTGCAAAGATAATGTGTGGCTAAATTCACCAGACCAGCCATAAAACATTTTGAAGATAAATGACATCAGCATTCCAATTCTCCAATCATGAATCTGGTTTTGTAATAGACCGCGAACTATCTTTGGACTAGGATAAGTAACAACATTTGATAACGGTATAATGCACCCAGGATCAATAGCAGTGATGACTAGAGCATTGCCCTGAAGACCAATGCCATTGACTTGTAAAAATACATACCTTAAGCCAGAAACAGTGTGTCGTTGTCTTAGTTGAACTAGTTCACTAGCAGCCATGGAAGGTGGTCTCTCATCCTCAACTGTTCTCTCATTTCGCAAGAATCTACCTCTTAACAATGACTGGAAAAACATGAGAATGTTACTAGTAGTCCTCTTCCTTATTATCATTTAAATCCTCCCCAAGCACAATCTACTAACAGGGTACGCAGCACACAGACACACGGACATATATATATATGGAGAGAGAGAGAGAGAGAGGACTATAAACTAACCTGAATGCGATTACGATGGGCAAAATCAGATACAGCACGATGCTCTAGTAAACCCTGAAGCTCCCTCTGTCTTTCCCTGTCAATTCTAACAAGTAAATCAATAAGAGCCTGTCGTCCACGCAACCTCAACATGTCCCTACGAATATGCTCAGGCTGACCTTCGTCATGGTCAGCTGCTGAGACATCATGGGATTGGTGAACCTGTGGATCGACTCCGGCACCAAGATCTTCCCTCTGTCGTCGACGAGTTCCTCGCTGTTCACTTGTCATTTGCACCCAGTCTCTGACAATCCTAACCCTCTCACGCTCTGGTTCACCGAGCCATTCCGCTCTAGGATTGCCATTCCTTTGGGATACATTAGAATTGTGATCACTAATGCTACTGTCCATCCAACCCCGAACAATCTGCCTCACCCTCTCCCTCTCACCTTCACCAAGATCAGGGGATTGCTCCCTGCTAGACCCATTATTATCAACACGTTCATTCTGTGAACCCACTTGCTCATGTGGCCAAGGTCCAAATTCATTCTCACTCTCAGTCGCATCTCCCAAACTTCCTTGGCGGCTCTCTGACATATTTGTGCTAGAAATGTTTGTAGTGGACTCCACCCTTCTTTGCTGCCTCAATCTCTCCCTTGCTCTATTTAACAAATGTTCATCCTCAAGCTCCCGCCACATTTGCAAAATTGTAGAAGCCTGAGTGCTCGGTCTTTCTACCGCACCCTGCCGTTGTGAAGTTGGTGAATGCGACTCTCTCAGAAATGATGAATCAAGCATTGACACAGTGTGTAGGCCCGCGAGTGCCATCAACTCGGACTCCCGATTCCTCCTCTCCATAGTGGTGATCATCTCTTGAGCATGGCGAGCAGCCCACCGACTCAGTATCCGTGAGTGACGCCGCCTTGCTGCTGATGACTCAGCCAAGTGATCATCCTCAAGATCAGATCTTCGTCTCCGACGCACAAGCTGATCCCCTTCATTATCCTCATCCTCTGGATTACGAGTAGAGCTGCAAGAGGCATATGACATACAATCATCCAAGTGGCCACGCATGAATTCCTCCAATCGCAGCTGGAACTCATTATGAGCTTCGTCTGCGGAATCAGGTTTTTGCTGTATTTGTTGAAAATCTGTCATCCTCACTACAATTGCAACAACGTCACACCCTCAACACTCAAAAGCGCCACCTATTAGTAATATTTCTTCTCCAAAATCCACAAAAGACAGATAGTGCTTAGACGCACTAACAAATGATCAAAGCTTTCATAAGAACAGAAGAAGAGAGAAAAACACCCAGGAAACCAAATAGAAGAGGAAAAGAGCCTAATTTGTGGGAGATGGATAGCACCTCACAACATAGAAGCAAGTGGAAAACCCAACCACAAACGCAATTAGGCTCCAAAAATTACAAAGAAAACAGGTAATGCGCAGGTTAGGAATTGAGAATAGAAGAAAAAGACGAAGGTACCCTCGGAAGCCATGTGCGTTTCAATTGTGTATAAGATATAAAATATTTAATTTTTTTTAAACTAATATATTTAGTTATATAATTTATAATCACTTTTGTATAATCTAATTACATAAAAAAATTTAATACGTTTAGTATTCTATCGGTATTAAAGTCCAATACGACAGTACTCTTTTGTTTAAATATTCAAATTACTTAAATATTAGAAAACAAACATATAATTAATTGATTATTAGTTTGTTATCGTCACTTAAAAGCAAGCTATTGTGTTCGTGTTACTGTAATCAACGGCACTTTATGTTTGTTTTCATATCTTTTACTATGATAATAATTAATTATGGCTAATACGTGGGGTCTATCTTTTTACTATAATTGAAAATTGTTTTGAGATATGTTAATTAAAATAATTATTTCCAAGATAAAAATGTTCAATGTAAAAAAAAAAGAAATTAAAATTTTATTAATAAAGTTTAGAATAGATATTTTTTAGTGTGTATCAAATAAATCATCATATACATATAATAAGTTATATATTTTAATAAATGATGATGAATTTGATTTAAGTAATATTAATTAATCATTTTTTAAGATTAAAATAATGAATTTTAATTCAAATAGTTTATAGAAAAGTAGATATTAAATAGGTTTGCTGATGAAGAAATACAAAATAACAATGACTGCATCCCGTAGTTACAACGTCCAATGGCGAAATATGGCAATTTTGGTTCTTACTGGAAATGATAATAATAGAGAATAGAGAGAAAATGTAAGTGAAGAAGAGCGTGTCCGTACAAATGGAATGGGAGAGAAATATATGGAAATGGCAGGAGATGAGAGAAATCAGGTCCTTGTCTTACTCTTTCTCTATTTGGTGTGTGTTGGAATGCCTTTTTCAATGATGCTCATGTGCTCACCAAATAGGTCTAGAGAATATTCACCACTTGTTTTTTTTTTTTTGTTTTTTCCTTTCTGGTTTTAATAATGAAGATTTAAGGACTGTAACATTGCTTTAATTTGCTTGCATACTGTATGATAATATTTCTAAATTAATCATGAGATTATGAGAATGATGGGAGGGTCAATTCAAGCAACAGTTGTCCCATAAATTCCTTCTGCACCTCCTTTCTCTTTTTATTCTTGGCGAATGAATATCACTTATCCATGTGATCACACTTACTCTTTCACATCGAAAAGCTTTGAACAGATACCACTTTGCATGATTATCTTACATAAAATTCACTTTTTCCCATCTTCCTTGTTTGTGGTATGACTTGGATAGTGAGTCTAAATCAAGCTAAACATATACAAATTTAAAAGACATGCGTCTTGCTTTCTCTCAAAGTCAAGCAGTTCATAAAACATGTCTTATTGTTGATTGCAAGCTGAAGTTCAAAGAATTGTAAATGCACTATTAATTGCTTGTCTGTTAGCTCTTCCCAATTAAATCTGGCTGTGGTTTGTAATTGAATGCGTTTAGTTGGGAAAAGAGCACTTAAATTTCACAAGCGCGACTGATATTGATGTGAAGCAACATTACGTTGCAAGGATGGTCCACTTGATTGAAGGGTTAGAGCTTTCTCCTTCACTAAATTGCTGGAATCAATGGCTGCCTCACCCACCTATTTCACATAATCATTTCTACTTTTGAAGCTTGGAAATTTTTCTCACCTTTTCCTCTTCACGCTTGGCTCCAGAAAAGGAAAAATGCACCACCCAACTGGAACAGGACATCATAACTGCGAGTGCGAGACCGAGAGAGGCAAGGAAACTCTTTTGAAGTTCTTATTTTTGCCTCACCTGATACATGCATGAATAAAGAATCATGAACTCATGATCACGTTGACGAATAATCAAAAGAAGAAAAAGCAAGAACCATATTACCGGTTGAGCTTTTGTAAATTCAGATTCTAGCAATAACCTCTTCGTAAATGAATATTTTATGAAATCCTTCTTTTCGTTTCAAGTATTTGATGACGAGAAAGGTAGTGACGATTACATTTCATTATTGGAAAATCGAAATATGATGATCTCATCACGCCCTCAAATGAAATCTTTTCGTTTGATTATCCGAAAGTCATGCATTTAAATTCTATAATCTGGTAAAATATAATAAATCATTAATCATAATTTATATTTTATTGTAAAACTTGATAATTTTCTTGTTATTTCCTTAAACCTTTCTTAAAATTGGTTCTTTTTAAGCACCATAGTTGTACACGCGTTTGGTTTTTAACAATATTCAAAGATCGTTTGACCGAACTATAGAAGTAGTATAGAGAAGGTTAGATAAGAAGTTCTAACTCTCTTAAAGTCTATGCCTATTTATAATAATTTAAATTAAATTTTAATTAAAATTACAATTAATTCTGATTAAATACTTTTTGGATTTAAATAAGATTCAATATCTCATATTGATCTTTATTTATTAAATATCTCATAATTACTCATAAAGTTTCTCAAACTTTATGATCATGTTTAATTTGAGTAAAACACATTTTCTCTCTTTCACCTAGTTTTTATGTGTGACCCATTATATTCTTAAATATGTTAGTAATAGATATAAATTATAAGCGTAAACCATATTTAAAATTAGATAAATTAAACTCTTTTAATTTTTTAAATTAAAAATTCATTTCCTTATATCAAAATTGATGTCTAGCTATGTATTATGGACACAAAAATATTTCAGAATATCAAAGTAATTTTGACTAATCTTTCTGTGTATGATTTTTTCATATAATTCAATCATTTCATCATATAATATTTTATTAAACATAGACTACATAATTAATTTTTACTTTATTTGAGTCCAATTATGTTAGTTCTCTACCATTAGTAATTGACTAATTAATGATATGTGAAAGTTATTCTCAAAGTATTATTCTACCTTAGTTAAGGATTTCTCGAATCAATACTAATTCAAAACAACATAATATTCCCCTTAATCACTTTAGGGTGGTAAATCATCTATCGATCACTTAAAAACTTTCATATAGTTCATACTATATCTGTTGACTACCAACTGAGCTACCTTTGATTAGAATAGGTCATAAATAATATCAAAATATCCTTGTATGAGATATTTTGGAGATTTCAAGTCAAAAAATCACATATATAATCATCATAATAAGAGTGTTTATAGACATACAAGTAATAATCTAAATGGAATTCTCATGTGGGTTCGTTGTGTGAATAAGTTCTTTAGTAGCACTCAAATGTTTATGTAAATATCTTTATACTTTAATTTATTAGATTGACTATTTCTTTCATAAGAAAGAAACATAATGTGTGTTAATTTTTTTGTACTCTATTAATGTCCGATCTTAATAGAACAATGACTAGAAACAGTTTAAGGATAGTACATAAATACAATATGAATATCATAATTATGATCCCATCATAATTTTATTTGCAATATTTATTAACATTATGGACTTTATCACATACGTATGAATTTGTATAAGATAAAGAATGTATTTAAATAATTATATCATTAAATTATAATCAACTTATTGGTTATAGAGCATAAACTAACAATCTCCTACTTGCATTAGGCCAATTGATCAAGTATCCTATACTATATTACTATATCACAATTATGCTATTGTTACGAGAGTGATTTAGTGAGAAATTTCTATACGGCTCTTTAGTAAGCAGTTGCTTAAATCTAATTTTTATCCCAATTATCATCGTAATTAAGAGAAGCTGCTTAAATACATACTTGGGTCTTTGATGAGACCTTAGCTCCTTTTGTATGCCTAATAATTCTAATTTCTACATTACATTATTGTCTAAATAGTGTAAGGAATTATACCAAGTTTATTGAAGAACTTCTTGATCTAAGTCATCATTTATACTAAATAATTTTTTTTTGGCTTGATTAGTAATTAGGGCTAAATTGAAACTTTTCCAATTTTAAAATAATATTGTTCTAATAAAATATACCTTAACAATGATTTACTTCTAAAGTTAATATTTATATAATTCTGAACTTAAATATCAACTCATAAATAGAATAATGAATATCTTTAGTACTTCATAACTATGAGATATCTTAAATACTAAACACCTTTAGTACATTTCTTTTGTACTTAGAGTTAGAATAGGTAAACCACTTTTGTATCTATCTCTATAGATCTAATTTTCTAGAATCAAGTTGTTACCTTTTTATATCAAATAAGAGTTATTCTTAGACTATCATATATTTAACAATTGAAAATATAAATTTTTTGTTTTCAGTGAGTAGTATGCCTTTACATACTACCACTAAAGAGGATAATTATACCACCATTATCCTTCTTGTAAACATAATAAATTCAAAATCTTCTTTAAAACAATATATTTGAATTTATCATGAAAATGAATCTTTCAACATCTTGTAGCTCAATCATACATCAAATGTATCAATAAAGGCATTAATTTTAATTATTTGTATTGTGATGAGATTTGAACTTATTCAAATTTCATCTTACTCCAACTACTTATCTTGAGAACTATTTTCTTATAAATTTTTATTGAAACAAACACTTTATTCATTAGAAGATTATATTCCAATCACTTAGATATCTCACAATTTTTTGTTAGTCTATTTAATTTTAAACTTAATGGATAACATATGTTTCAACTAAGCATCAGATCCTAAAATCATTTACTTTGACTCTTTCTAAGTCTTACCATTCCATATATAATATAGAATATTGTTAATTTGATTTAATTATAAGTGTTGGACCCCATTACCGGAGTCTAACATTTGGAGTCATAAAAACGTGGGCAAACCCATTTCTTCAACTTCAGGACAGATTTCGGGAAACCTCAAATCGGAATTTCAATTTGGCTTCTTCAGACATTTGTTCCCCATTGTCTTAAGTTTCTAATGACACCAAAATCATTCCATTTGGTTCAGAAATCTAAAAGTTATAGCCCAAACCTTCCCAGACTATTTTCATACTAAAGTAGTACACTATACTCAACTTCCATCCAAAAATTGAAAGTCTTAGAGACTAAATTAAAATTTTATTTCTCCATATAATTTGTGTCTCTATGTCTCTAGTTTATTTAGAGACAAAAAGCATCGCAATTAGAGCCCTACGGATTAAGATATCATCAACATACTGAAGCATATTCAGTAAAATACCCAACTCACACTCTTCTAACCGATCCCCTCACTTTGATTCAATAAATCTTTTTCAAATTAATACCAAAAGCTATAAATTTTTTTGGAGAGATGTGTTAGGAATCCAATGCTTTAAAAATCAGGTCATTTGGAGGTCAGACGACAATGTTATGGTCAAAAGAGTGAAATATGTTTAGGCTGGAGGAAGGGACCTGCGGGTCGCAATCACGATCTTCGTCGCGATTGCAACTTGGCGCTCCCCCGCGAGGGTCGCGATCACGACCTTCGTCACAGCCGAGAATTCTGTGCGCCCCCACGCTGTCAGGGTCGCGACATGTCCGTGCGCCCCCGCGATGTCGCGATCGCGACAATTTCCTCTTCTCTCTTTTCTTCCTCCGACCTGTCTTGGTAAAAAGGGCATAACTTTCACTACAAGTATCGAATTAAGATTGTTCAAAGACCATGTTGAAGAGAACTTCTAGACCTACAACTTCCATGAGACCTCAGAAACAAATTTTACCTCTATAAGGGTTAAAAGTTCAAACCAATGCAGCTATCCCGAAAGTCCATCCTATGCAACATCACAAACTTCTAATAACCATAACTCTCAACTCCGATATCCAAATATTTCATACTATATAGAGTTGAAAAGCTAGAAAGAAAATCTACAACTATCAAGAAGACAACTTTGTCTAATTCTACCTATATCGATCCAGTTTTTCCCTTGAAGGCAAAAACACAATTTCTACACCTATAGAAGACTTGAAATAAGAAATGTACAACTACAAGATGACTAAGCACATACACATTGGAAACAACTTCAATTCTTCATTCATTTCCAAATCAAAATGAAGTTCATACATAGCTTTAATTACAAATCTTAATGTTCAATGTGCTTATAAGGCTATCTAAAAGTCTAGCCACTAACTTAGTACAAAAGTTAACTATCTTGGAATTTGTCCAAATGCCTTGTAAGGATTCACTGATCTTCTCGATTTGCACCTGAGGAGTGGGAAAATATTGAGTTGATCTACACAGCTCAGTGGCTAATATATTTATAGCCATTGGTGATGAGCCACACAATCAACATACATGCATCTAATCATATAAGCATATTCATCTTATCTTAACCCAACAATGTAAGTTCAACATTCATAACTCATAACTCAATACATCATCACATAAAACATATTAGATGTGATTTAACATCAAAGCATAATACTCAACTTCATCAAAACTTAACACATAAAAATGCAAATGCACAAACAAATGGCTCGAGGGTTCCGTGGAATAAAACAGAGAAACTGAAGTTTACTCCGTGAACGAAACGAGTCCACTTTTCAGATCTCGTGTGCCACAAGCGGGCAGCCGAGAGAAGGCTTATGTTGACATGCACCTGACTACGAAACGGTTCCTCTCTCGCCCAAACACAATCCAATCTCATGCTCAATTCAATCAATCACAATTTCATATTCTCATGCTTTTTCTTCTTTCCATTTAATCAAAATGCCATAATACAATTTCAAGGCATAGCATAATTATACTCACAATTCAAATTTTATCACATGTCATACATCATAATGCAATTTCCACATCACAATATTTCAAAGCAAATCATTTTAACACAAAACACACATACAAGGTAGTTTTATCATTACACAATAACTATAAATAAATTACCCACCTAAATCTTTGCTTAGAAACTTGCTTAAAATGCCTCTCTTCTTGCTCCTCTTGCCTTTCCTCTTGATTTCCTTCAATATTGGCAAAATTCCCAATTCAATAGGAATCCAAATTGAGAACCCAACGAGCACATTTACTAAAAACTGATTCTAGAATACTTAAACCCATGCATTTTCTAAGCTTTATGAACCAAAATCCTTCCAAAAATATAAAGGATTAAAATTGCTCTTACCTTGAATCTTCACTAAATAACAAGATTTTTGGCTCAAAAGGAAGCTTTTCTCTTCCTCTTTCTTTTTTCTCTTCTTGAACAACCTCAAAATCTCTCTTGAAGACTAAGAAAAGATGAAACCCAACTTGCTTCTTCTTTCTTTTCTGTCATGAACAACTCTCTCTCACTTCTCTATCCTTATTTCGTTTCTCTCTTCTTTCTTTCCTTAAATTTTCGTTTTTGCTTCTTCTAATAACCAAGACAACACTTCCTTTTCCCATTCTACCCTTAATGAGAGTTAAAAGTTCACCTTATCCTTCCTTTAATGTTTCTTGGCTTTCTTAAACATAGTGACATGCCAAAATTGCCCTTATTCCTTCTTACTACTTTAATTACTAGCCAATGAAATAAAATCCTACTAAAACTTGAATAAATAATTAAAATCCAATAATAATTCTATCATGATCTCATAATTCATCTTAAGGCAAAAATTCAATTTCCATGCTTATTCCATAAACTATCATGCTTAATTCAACGAAAAAATTTTCAGGGGCCAACAATAAGTACCAATTGTAAATCGTTGTACTAAACTTAGCTATAGATGAAATAAATATTACATCATACAATATTTCATATTGTGTTTTTCCTAATATAAATCCATACTGTTATAGAATTTAGTTACAAAAGTATCTACTAAAAAATCTTATTCCCTAAAGATAACTAAAAAAATTATATGTCACCACACTGATCTCATTGAAGTACTCCAACATTCTAAATGTTTAATTTCTACATAAAGTTAAATATTTGAACTTTTATAAAATTCAAACCAATATTTCGTTTAATATAATGACTTTATCACATAAATTTATTACTAAATTTAATGAAATACAAGTACCATCCATTTCTGAATTGTTATTACATCTAACAAATCACATGTATAAAATTTAACAATTTAATACCATCATCATCCTTTCACCTAAAGTTGATTTAGTTATTCTTGACCAACAAATCTCACAAGTTTTATATGATTCATAATTAAAAGAATACATAAATCCTTATATGTAACTTTATGATTCTCATTGTGTTAATTTAACCAATATATAATAAAAAGATAGTCTCAGTTATCGAACTTTATATTCTTATCACTTTTATTAAGTATAAGTCTCCCTTGATCCAACACATACAAACTATTTGTATACATTAAGATTAACTATTTTTACTAAAATCTCTTTGTTATCATGCCATGAACATTGTAATAATGTCAAATCCAAATTCAGTATCAAAAACTCAAAAGTATGAATCAGAAATATGTATGATCTCTATCATATCTTATTTTAGCAAGCAAAGTCATACAATTATTTTTCTTCTAAATGGAGAAATTACATCACAGAAGACGTAAAATACATAAGACTCTGAAAACACTAAGGAAGGTGGAGAAACAAAATGTGATATTGTTTTTAAAAAAAACCTGTTTTTAAAACACACAAAAATGTGATTTTTACGTTTCCATAAACTTGTTGTGGTTTTCTTATTTTTTAAAACGAAAAATGGAAACAATGCACAACCAAACATGTAGTAAGCATCTGTGTCTTTTTTTCAAAAATAAAAATGAAAAACTAAAGAAAAACGAACCAAACATCCAACCCACACACAAAAATGTGATTTTTACGTTTCCATAAGCTTGTTGTGGTTTTCTTAATTTTTAATACAAAAAATGGAAACAATGCACAACCAACCATATAGTAAGCATCTGTGTCTTTTTTTCAAAAATAAAAATGAAAAACTAAAGAAAAATGAACCAAACATCCAACAAAAATTCACATGAGAGAAAACAATAAAGGTAACAAGATTTTTTGGTAACCAAAATCTCTTCAAAATGAGAGTCAATCGGTACAGTTGGGAGATGAGATTCATGGTTATCAAAAATTTAGTAATATGCAAGAGGAGAAGATCCTTTTGAGGCTATTTAGATGAAGTAGATTGACAAGAAAAGGCAGCAAATAGTGCATGCAGAAGGTGATGACTGTGAGAGTTTTCTAGACCCTTACTTTGAGCGACGAGGCAATTAAGTGACGAGCCTAGGGTAAGGAGGTGTAGGAGTGTTCGAAGAGCCAAAAACTCACTAAAATTGAGCTGGTTTATGACTAGTGGTGGAAAGATTTCAGAGCTCGCGACATAGAGTCAAAAAGGTGTCTAAGATTGATGAAGTAGAACTTAATTAAATGAGTCTCTCTCACTCCTAAACCTATTTATTATAGTTTCATTTTCTTCAATTACTTTAAAATGTTTAATTTCAGTCTAGGAATGCTTGTTTGATTATTTAAGACAATTATTTTAGTTATTTAAATTCAATCTTTCATTACTGAGAGAGTTTGGAATTTATGCAATGTATAAATTTTTTATTTTTTATTTATGTTCTTGATATGATTAGGGACTTCCTTTCATATATAAAGGTTATCATTGAATCATTAATCCATTGGAAATAATGGAAAAAATTAGATTCAATTGTCAACTGCTCCTATCAGAAATAGGATTGACTATGGATTCGATCCATAGCACATGGTTTCATAAAAGTGTATGATTTTCCTAATCTAAATAAAGCAGGTTTTATATGAAGAAGATTTGGCTCAACATGTTCTATTTGATACAGGTAGGAGAAGACCTCGACTTGGTATTCTTAAAAAAAGAAAATAGAGAAATCAGAACCAAGTTAAGATGATACGGATCAACCCCTTCTTCTTGCCCCAAAGATCTTACCATTTCTGAAGGAACTATTTTTTGGTGGTTAATGATATCTTTTAGTGAATAACGTATTTGTGAGTCTAGGATTGAGTTGGTCTGGTTCTAAGGAGTAAAGGAAGATAGGTAGAAGCTAGCTAGTTAGTTTTCTACACTTAACTTGTTAAATAACTCAGATTGTTGAAATATATCTAAACTTGTATGGCTAAACCAAAATTAAAACACTGCTTGTTTTCTTATAAGTATCAAATTATATTTATATTTTCTTTATTTTGTATCTAGACCAATGTGGTTTATTTCAAATAATAACATCAACTTTCAACGTCCATCCTTTAGACAATGCCATATCTGCAGATGCATTGTTAAGTCTCCTTCTTGATGAGGAGAAGCATTTAAGTGTCGAAGAACCCAAAGTTGTTTATGAAGCATACATATCCAAAGTAAATCGTGGAGGCAACAACTAGAATGAGTTTTTCAATCGAAACCATAACCATTTTAATGATCAAAGGCAGCACAAGAACCACCAATATCAAGGACAAGGTAGTAAGTTTGGAGATAGCAATAATTACAACAAAAATAATAAAGGAAAAGGCACAATGACTAGTCAAATCTGTGACAAAAGAGGTCATATAGTTGGGGAATGTTACCATAGATTAGATCATGCTTATTCTACTGAGAGTTCCTGGAAGGTTGTAGCCATAGTTGTGTTGCCCCTATACTTTTCTTGAGCCCAACTAGTTTATTGATTCTAGAGCATCATCACATCTTACAATAAATCTCAATAATCTAAGCATACTCTTAGAGTACCAGTATACTCTTCGAGTACCAAGGCGATGACCAAATATAGGTTCGCAATGGTACACTTCTTACAATTAATAATATTAGCTTCATGTCACTCTTCACCCCTCATCACAGATTTGTCCTTAATAATTTTCTTCATATCCCTTCTATAACCAACAACCTGTTGAGTGTTTCACAGTTTACTCATAATTGTCAAGCGTCTATGGA
Organism: Erythroxylum longipes; assembly: GCA_027563885.1. Classification (NCBI taxonomy): domain Eukaryota; kingdom Viridiplantae; phylum Streptophyta; class Magnoliopsida; order Malpighiales; family Erythroxylaceae; genus Erythroxylum; species Erythroxylum longipes. The sequence continues at coordinate 20,906,904 of JAOQMS010000180.1, read as the reverse complement.
ATTTTATCTTAATACATGTCTTGTCAAGGATATACAAGGAAAAGTTTTGTCATGGGGCAATTTTGATCTCCCAACCACTTCGAATCCTTAATATCTTTCCAAGTCGTCCTTCTCTACTGCTTTCATTACTGAATGAACAACTTCTGGCTGGCTCAATAGATTGAGACATCTTAATGGCAAGATAGTTTAGATGAGAATTTCCTACTTTAATTTGCCTTGCATTTTGAATAAAGATACCTCTCTTTGTGGTCCTTGTTAGCTAGGAAAAAGTCATAAGCTTTTTTTACCTTCTTCTTATCAAAGGTCTCAAATTCCTTTCGAACTTGTTTATAGTGATGTTTAGGGACTTGCTCCTGTCGCTTCTTTTAGTGGTTTTTGATATTTTGTTCAATTCTTGGATGATTGTACTAAGTATATATGGAACTTTCTTCCCCTTTATCAAGATGACATTTATGATATCTTTAAGAATTTTTATGCTATGACTATGATATTTTCTTAATTATTGATACATTTAATCCATTACACTTAATGCGCTAAAATGCTTAGGATACTCACTTTAGCTCATATTTGATTTTAGGTACAATTTAGGGGTGAAGGAGCTAAACTAATCCGAAAACATACTTATTGAGTCATCTTCTCAATTTTCATACTCTATTCTCTTCATAAAGCAAGAAGAAGAAAAAGATTAAAAGAAAAAGAGACAAGATAGAGCATAAAAATGAAGGTATGTGTAACATTTTAACTTAAAAAGACCATGGTTGTAATGTGAATTACACTACCAAAATAATCAAGATACTTGTCCATTTATAATACGATGTTGTTTTTAGCATTCTGATCCGGCCAGCCCAAGCTCAATCCGTGGCTCGGTCGAGCCGAACAATTTTGGCCCAACTGTGGCCCAGTTAACTCAGGCCAAAATTGGGTCGAGCCAAAATTGACATTCCTAGAGAGGTTCATCGTATCTTGCTTCTTTGAACTGTATGTAATAACTCTAGAACCAAAGCTGAAAACATTGCGTGAAGTGCTCTTCTGATCGTCCAAACTTCTTACCCAATCACTGTCAGTAAATCCCACTAATTTGAAATTTGAAACTCTGGAGTACCAAAGACCAAATTCAGTTGTTCCAGCAACATATTTAAAGATTTTGTTTGCTACTCTTAAGTGTTATTTGGTAGGACTATGCACAAACCTTGACACAATATTAACCAAAAAAAATTGTCAAGTTTGGTGTGTGTCAAATAGTTCAAACCTCCAACTAAACTTCTAAACAATGTTGGATTAGCTTTCTCAGTCCCTTCCTCAAGCTACAATTTTTCATTGATGTTCATTGGTATGGCTGCAACTTCACAATTTGACATACCAAACCTCTTCAAAAGATCTGTTGCATACTTCTTTTGACAAATAAAAATCTCATCTTTTTCTTGTGTCACCTAAATCCCCAAAAAAACTTAACAATCCCAAATATGATATCTCAAATTTTCTCATTATACAAGACTTAAAATCATCAACTAAGGATTTTGATGCCCTATATAGATCATATCATCTATATAAAGACAAACAACTAGAAGTTCTGTATTACCTTGCTTCTTCAAATAGAAAGTAGGCTCATTCTCACTTCTTGTGAACTCGCTTTCTAAGAAAAAGGAGTCAAATTTTCAATACCATGCTCGCAGAGCTTGCTTTAACCTATAAAGACCTTTTTTCAACCTGTACACTTTGTTTGCACAGCCTTTAGTTACAAAGCCTTGGCCTGACCTTGGGCAAGGACAGGAAGGGCACTTGCCCAAAGCTTACTCTTATGAAGAACAAAATAGACAACAAAAAGGACTTATTTTGCGTCATTTTGTTTTTATGAGAGTTTCGCCTCATTTTGTTTTTTATGAGGGTCAAAAGCCCACTTTTGACCTCGTAAAGACCAACAAAAGGACCTTTATTTTTTCTCTTTTTATTCTCTATGAGGGCCCACTCTTAACTCTCATAAAGAACAAAAAGAGGTAAAATAAGGGCCCTTTTTTTTACTTTACCTAGGGTCTATAAAAAGTCAGGAATGGTCGTGACAAAACCTTAGGATTGTGTAACATAAACTTCCTCTTTTAGATCACCATTTGGAAATGCAGACTTCACATTGAATTAATACACAGGTAATTGCAACTGAGCAGCCAATGTTAAGAAAATTCTTATTGTTTCAAATCGAGCAATCGGGAAAAAGTCTCTTCAAAATCAATACCTTGCTGTTGTGAGTATCTTTTGGCCATGAGTCGAGCTTTGTATTTTTGAACACTTCTTTCGGGGTTGTAATTCATTCGAAACACCAACTTGAGCCTCACAATACTCTTTCCCTCGAATAAACTAACTCCCATGTTGAATTCTTTTCAATAGCCTATATCTCCTTTGCCATAACATTATGCCATTTTGGATGTTCTGTAGCTTCCTCGAAAGAATGTAGGTCAGTAACTAATAAGACAAAGTCACATGACTCATAATTTCTCTAAAGGATCTCAATTTTCTTGGTGGTGTTTCGTTGCTGTTAGAGGATGATGGAGACTAGGAACTTACTGAACTGCCTACACTACTGGTGCTACCTAGTGTTGAGGGGGCTAACCTTGTAGTGTTATTGTCACCAAGGGCTATTAGAGATGGATCTTCAAAGTCTGCAGCAACTTGATCATATTTTTATTGCTTCTAATCATTCCAATCACAACTTGCTTCTTCATTAAACTCAACATCCCTGCTTTTTATCACCTTGTCACTAGTAGGGTTATACAAACGAAATGCTTTGGATTTAGGACTACAGCCAATGACAATACATTTCTCATATTTATCATTAAGTTTTGTACGAGATTTAACCAAAGCATATGCCGTACAACTGAAGACTTTTAAGTGGCTTACCTAAGGCTTCTTACCACTTAAGCTTCGTATGGTGTTTGATTCATAACAACTCTTGTCAGAGAGATACTCAAGAGGTACATTATTATTGCAACTGCTTTTCCCAGAACTGATTTGGAAGCCCCTTTATTTTGGCATGCTCCTGGCCATTTCGACCATTGTTTAATTTTTCCACTCTACTACACTATTTTACTGAGGCGTCTTAAATGCTATTAACTGCCTGCAAATGCCATGCTTATCACAAAAAGCAGTAAATTCATTAGATAAAAATTCACTGCTATGGTTAGTTTTAAGTGCTTTAATGCTCCTACCACTTTGCTTTTTCATTAATGCCTTGAATTTCTTGAAACTCTCAAATTTTCTAATTTAAATTTCAAGAAATAAACTCAACTCATTTAACTATAATCATCGATGGAAAGTAGGAAATACTGACTACCACTAAGTGATTCAGTTTTCATAAGCCCACATAAGTCAGCATGCACAAGCTCAAGACATTCTGCAGCTATTCATGAGTTCCCAACAGGAAATGACTACCTACTTTGCTTCCCATAAATACATCCCTCATATAAACCAAGTTCTCCAATTTTTGGCAACTCAAAAACCATTTCTTTCTTACTCAATAGTCTCAAGCCATCTATATTCAGATGCCCGTCGTAAGTGCCATAGTTTAGCCTCGATATTGTAGCTAGCAACTAAGGCTCTACTCACATCCTTTGAAACATCAAGAGGGAACATTTGATTTTGAGTCAAATGAACCAGAGCTATGGTTTGTCCAGATTTTTTTTATCATGAATAGCACATGTATCACCATCAAACACAAGCAAATATCCGTTAGACATCAATTGTCCAACACTCAAAAAGTTGTGGACTAAACTAGGCACAAATTGCATATCATGCAATAGCTTAATGTTACCTTGCATAGTGTTGATGGCCACCATACCTCTACGTTCGACTTGAATTTTCTGTTGTCACCAAGTTAGACTAAACTTTTCTTCATCTCATTGAGATCTCGAAACAGAGACCTTGAATTGGACATATGATTGGAGCATCCACTATTGATAAACCAAACACTATTCAACACATCAGTAGTTGAAGAGTGGGCCATAAATAACTTGCTCTCCACTTTTACTTTTTTTTAAATGAGCCTTTTGTTCATCTTTCTGTTTAATACAACAATCTGCCTCTTTGTGCCCATATATCTTATAATAGTGACATTCACTAGCAAATAGACCTCGATCGCGACCACGACTATGACCACGACCATGACCACGACCACGAAAACCTCCTTGCCCTGACCTCTTGAATTATTATTTTTGGCCTTAGAGGAAAAGTCCCCTTTCACCTGAAATGCCTTCTCTTCAACTTTTTCACCAGACCTGTCTAATCTATCCTCATAAGCTAGCAAAGAACTCAACAATTCATCAAAATAATAAACACATAAGTCTTTAGATTCCTCAATGGTAGCTACCATATGGTTCAAATTTTGGAGCTAAATTTCTCAACAATCTACTGACTACAGTTTCATTAGTGACATTTTCACTATATGAATTCATCAAATTCACAACCTCATATACTCTTGATAAGAACACTTTCACATATTCATTTTTCTCCATTGCCAAAGTTTCCAATTTATGACGAAGAGTTTGTAATCTCACTTAAATTACCTTCTTATCACCTAGAAACTCTTGTTTTAAAGTCTCCCAAGCCATCTTTGGAGTGGTAACTATTCCAATTCTGGGGAAGATTTCATCATCCATAGTCTGCTGAATAAAAAACAAGGCCTTAGCATCATTCTTTTGACTTTCCCATAATTGCTTCAGCGTTGGTGTTAGTTCTTTAAATATGGTCTCAACAATGTCCAATAATTCTTGGACTTTGAATCATTTTTAGACTCTAAAAATGATAATTTTACCCTTTGAAATTATGATCAAATGTAATAGACCGTTTTCCATACTAAGGGTTAGAGCCTTAGATTATTGTATACGAGTCAAATTATTTTAGCATTCATAAAATGCATTTCATTCACATGTATATCCTTAGCATACACACAAGAATTATGATTTCTTACACATTGCAAAGATAATATATGCACTCAATTGACATATTATGAGGTATGAAAGGTTTAAAATGATCATGATGTGACGTGTATTGTTTATGTCTTAAATTTTGATTTAATTGGTTACAAGTAGTAAATTTTGAATTAATTGTTACCATTAAAAAAGTGAATATGGAAAATATTTACTCAACTGAATGTTGAATGCCGAACTCATATTCAATGAATATGATAAATGACTGTGCACATTGAATGAAAGTTATTTATATCATATTATGTGAATTGATGGATTTCATCACATTGTTATACATGATCAGATAAAGGAGTTGTGACCGGAGTGATCAATGTGAAAAAGAGCTTAAAGCTCAGAAATGTGCACAAAAAGCTACAGGCTTAGTTAATAATGAGCCCAGTATCCACAATGGGTAAGGGACAAAATATGAAATGAGCTCGATATCTACAACAGAAACGGGACAGTAAATAGGCACTCGGTCACAACAAAGTAAAAATGAAAATGGATTCACATGAGCATTTGCATTTATATATATATATATATACATGTATCATGTGAATGATTGCAAAGAATTACTGAGTTGTGTTGATATAATGATATGCAATGCTTGTGTACATGTTGATGAAATGAATGATTGATATGAATGATTGGATTATTATGAAATGATTATATGAAAATTTTGTAGTTTATGATTTATATTGTGATATAGTATTCAATATTGAATGATGTGATACATCTGTTGAATTGAGAAATATACTTGTGATATTTGTCTTCTGATTTGAGTGAGCACATCGATAATGGTTTACTCACTAAGTTCACAAACTCATCAAAATTGCAACGTTGATTTTCAGGTACAAGGGAGACCTAGCTTCTATGGTGATATAATAGAAGTCTAGTACTGTCAATTTTGGAAACAAGAATGGCTCAAAGGTCTGGTCAGCTGATACCTGTGGAGTCTAGATATAATACTTTTATTTAGCTTTTCCTTTCATGTTGAACTTTTTGTATAGAACTTTAAACTTCCAAATGTTATGTTATGTATAAACATGGATTATGAAATGTAATGACAATGTAGGTAAGTTTCATTTTGTGAATGAAATGAGGAGTTTTGATCTTTGGAAATACTTATGTTCTGTATGATGCCATAATAAGTTGATGTAATTGCTCTAATATGTCATTTTCATAGGTATGTTCTTGAAAGTCCTCTGGATGTTCGGGCATATGCTCTATGATAGTGGTGTGTTACATCAAAGGTTGGGAACTTGAATTTATGTTGATTGCAGCCATGGACGAGACGCTTCACTAAGTATTTTACTCACTATGTTTCACTCACTAACTCTCTATAAATTTTGGCTTTCACTCTTCTTCTTCTTCTTCTTCTTCTTCTTCTTCTTCTCTCTCTCTCTCTCTCTCTCTCTCTCTTTTAATTTACCTTTCTCTTGCATGTAGAGAAAAGGTGGACCTAAATTAGCTATAAGAGAAATAAGGCTACACGTGCCTCTCTTTGTTTCATAATAATCTGATACCACTATAGTAACTGGAACGGAAGAAGAATTCTAGTATTATAATTTCATATTGAGATGCAAAGTCAAAGACACTAGACTTGCTCTGCTTTTTTATTACTTGCTGAAAACAACGAATACACCAAGAACTTATATACTAGGAGGACAATAGAAAATGTTAAAAAATAGGACAACTAACTCCACAATCCCATGTACTGCTTTAATGCCTAAAATCTCTGACCATTAATCAATTTAACTTTAACATAGTAGGGAATCCTATAACCCATTAATTGAAAACACAAAATGAGTACTATATAGCCCCTTAAAGTGCGTTTGGTTGTAAAAGGAAATAATCAACAATCTAGTATGGACTACTTTGGTACTTTTAGTCATGTTGTCAAGCTTGAAATGCTATACTTGGTCCTGACTCTTACAATGTTTTTTGGTTGCACAACTCATCAACTTGATATAAATAACACATTTTTGCATGGTGATTTGAATAACCCTTGGGGTATCATCATCCTTAATTTTTGAGCCGTGTTTGTCATCTTTACAAAGCTCTTTATAGGCTTAAATAAGGTCCCGATGCATGGTTTATGAAGCTAAGCTCATTCTTACTTGGTTATGATTTTAAGAGTTGCTTTTTAGATTATTTACTCTTAATTAAAAATCAAGGGGACTCAATCACATATTTACTGGTCTATGTTGATGATCTTCGAGAAATGAACATGATTTCATTCATCATTTTATGAACATTTTGAATGATACTTTTGCATTTAAATATTTAGGTGAGCTTAATTTTTTCTTGGGCAATTGAAGTTCATAGGGATGCAAATGGGATCTTTCTATCTCAAGAAAAATATATACGAGACTTATTGGATAGAGTGCATATGGTATAATCTAAACATGTTTATACACCTATAAATGCTAATACTCGCTTGTCATCAATTGGCCAAGCTTTTTATGATTCTTGTCTTTATTGTAATGTTGTCGGTATAATGCAATATGGCACAATTACAAGGCCTGAGTTAACTTATGTGGTTAATCAAGCATGCCAATACTTGCATTCACCAACCATCTTTCATTGATAGACAGTAAAACGCATTTTTAAGTAACTTAAAGGCACAATTCACCATGGCTTATACTTCAGCAAATCTGCAGCCTGTTCTCTAGTTTCATATTCAAACGCTGATTGAGTTGGTGACTTTGACAATTACAGATCCACACACAACTATTGCATATTTTTTGCTAAAAATATCATCAGCTAGTCATCCAAAACATCTTGTGGCAAAATCATCAGTCGAAGCTTAACATAGAGCCTTTGTAGCTGCCACAATTCAATAACTTCTATGGGAGTTTGACGTACCCCTTGCTCGGCCACCTATACTATTTTGACAACCTATTTGCTACATATATGACGACCAATCCTATTTTCCATAATCAATTGAAGCGCATAAAAGTAGATTTCTATTATGCTCATGAGAAGATCGAGTGGGATAATTTGATGGTTCATTACATTCCAACTACCAAGCAGGTGGCTGATATTTTCACAAAATGGTTACTCTATAACCACTTTGTTTCTCTTTGATACAATCTCAAATCCTACCCTCTCTTGTTGAGCTGGGTGGGGGTGTTAAGGAAAAAGAGGTATGTGATACAATAGCCAGCACATACTCAATCGACACAGCCAACTTCTATTGAATCTGATTATATCTCATCTTTTGATTATGTGATGATTATCTTATAGCTCCATGTATTTAGGAATGCAAATAAATTTGTTATTATAAACTTATAAATATCTCATATACTCTTCGTTATTTAGCCTATAGATATAGTGAGTCTGTTGGATCGCCTATGGCCTTGGTATTCACAATACGCAGCAGAATGGACCATACTACACAACAAGAAGTATAATCAAAATTTCACAACATGTACGAAATTACCTCTTGACGCGGATTGGTATTTGTTTTCAAATTTATAGACGCTGCAACATGCGAACGTCCTCTACCGGTACCACACGAGGACGAACGATTCGGGCAGCGGCTAATGTGTGCTAGCACATTCTAAAAACTTTAGAACGCCGCACAATTTTTCTCTCGGAAGAAGAACGAACAGCTAGGTCTAGGTGGCTAGGGTTTTCGTATGTTCTCAAATGAGACTTAAGTTCTCTATTTATAGAGAAACCCTAATCCCTATTCTTATTAGGAATAAGAATATTATAATCCTAAACCCATTAGGATTATGGAAGCCCAATAAGTTTCGGCCCATATTATAT
>JAOQMS010000180.1:20873700-20898075 GCA_027563885.1 Erythroxylum longipes | reverse complement strand
ATAATGCTTATGGTTTTACTATCAAGTCACATAATTGATGACATAAGCCTAATACTATTCATGGAATGTAAATCACATTACATAAACAATATACATACATATAAACAAAATACCTCATAATTTATTATTAATAAGTCAGAATGTCAGTACAAAAGTCATATATGACTATTGACTTAGGGCACACTACTAACAGAGTCCACACAAGTGGAGATACACATGCTTCACATAAAACTTATTTTGTTATAATGACTAAGAAATTATTTTTTTTGTTATAATGACTAAGAAATTATTTTTTAAGTAATTGTATTTCACTATAAATTTTTTAATTATATTCAAATCTAAACACGTACGATCTTAAACAAAAATTCATAATTTTTATGTAAACTTCAATTCAAGTTCTAAATTGTTTTACTATTTAATTTTTTATAGATTTACATTGTCGCAATAAATTAATTTTATTATTTTCATATAAATTTTTTATTTTAAAGATAAATAAAAAAGAATTGATTATACTAATGCATTTATAGTTTTACTTCTTTCATTTATTTCTTGATACTTTAAAAGATGCAATATACCACATTCAAGTTCACAATAACTATCACACAACCTCCTCCATCATATTATATTAATTCATCATTTATTTTAATCCAAAATAATATAACATTAAATATTTTAAGTTATATTATGATGTCACTTGATTACATGTATTTAACAAATTAATGTAACATGAAGAAGGAGGATTATCATGCCGATTATTACAAAGAATATGTGATAGTTTTTAAATATAAGAGAATAAACAAAAAGCAGTGAAACTACATTATAGTTCAACGTGCTTAACTCTTATTGTTTATGCCTTGTATACACAAGTGTGATTTTGAAGTATTACGGAAAGAACGTGGTTATTCTATTAGAACTCTTTTGAGTGTACGCGACTAAAGATGCAGACGTGGCTTAGCATTTTTAGTTCTAAAAACTAAAGGTGAAGGCACGGTTGAAGATATGGGCATGTTTGTATAGCAAAGGTGTTTCCGTAAAGATTGTGTCCCAAATCGTGTCTAAATAAACATATAAGCAATAACATCCACAATTTAAGGACACGGGAGTATCAGACGTCATGTCATTTTCTTGAGAAAGATAGTGAGATTTATGACCTAGGACACTACTATAGTTAAAGTTGTGTTCGTAATAAAGAACCTTATTTGAAAATGCATTTGTATTAAATATAAACTCCATAAGGATTCTAAGACTTGTTAGAATTATAGCTGAGTTACCTTGGATTTTATAAAAATTGTACCAACTAGATTTTATAATTAAATATACTTATATAAACCTAGTTTACATTAACATAATATATAATCATCATCAAGTGGAAAGTTATTAATCAATAGTAAAATCAACTACTTTGGGCTCACAAAAATGGGTGTGGTCGTGGAAACTTATTCTTACTGCTTATACCATATTTCTTAATAAGTGGTATCATAGTACCACTGAGGCAACAATGACATCAGTTACAAAGTTTGAAGAGTTCAATGAAGTTAGGAACTTTAGATTGCAGCAATGAAGCATGAAGGATCTGTTAGTGCAACAAGGCTTACTAAAAGAGCAACAAGAGAATAAGCTAGAAGATATGAATGAACTTGGCTAGGAAAAGTTACAAATGCGAGTAACTGAAAGCACTTGGTTTTCTAGTAGACGAGGTCATGTACCATATTATGGATATTCCATTCCTTGTAGAGAGAGTTAAGAGAGTCGATACCTGTCAAAATATCAAAAACAAGTAATATCTAAAACAAAAACTATACAAGATGAAGATGCAAGAGGGGACAGATCTAGAACAACATATCAATGCATTCAACAAAATAGTTTGTGATCTGTTAAGATTCGAGGTGGCTATTGTACACGAGTATCAAGTAATGATTCTACTTTGTTCTTTCTTATAAAAATCTTATGACCATGCTCATATTAGGTAAAGAGATGGTTAGTGTGGAAGACATAACCACTATGCACACTACCAACATAGACTCAACACTATTGAAAACTCTCAAGTCGTAGGGTTGTATGTAAGAAGAAATTAAGAGCCGAGAAGAAAGCATGAAAAAAATGGCTTATTTAAGTGGAATTATAGATGTAAACTCAAAGTTAAAAAGATAGTTTAGTGCTACAAATGGGAGTAAACTGGAGATATTAGTAGGCATTATCCAATCAAAAAGGAGGAAAGGGATGAAAAAAATTAATGATTTGTTAAGGTCTATTATAGTGATGGATACATACTCTACATTTCAACTACTCAACTTCACGACTCATAAATTTTGAATACATGATGTTCATATTATATGATACTCAATAAGGATTAGTTGTATCATATACATTATACAACTTCGGGACTATCTACTTGGGAATAACAAAACTTACAAAATCATCAGAACATAATAGGTCAGGATTAAGATAATTGATGGGATTGTTAGGACATTGAATGGTATATAGTATATATGAAATTTGAGGAAGAACTTGATCTCTGTGAACACCCTACATGTGAACAATTTTGAATATAAAACCAACATGGAAAATATTGCGCTGGTGAAGGGTGTGATAACTAGAATGAAAGGGCTAAAATTGACCATAAAAAGTACTTATAGGGAGCATAATTATAATTAAGGGGGCTGTAAAAGTAAAGGTAAAGGAAGATATTATTTCGTTATATGTGACTGGATTTTCTCAGTGAAAAGAGATTGCGAAACTTTTGCACCAAAACCATGTTGCATTGTTCTATGCTTTTTGACAATCGGATGGACCCCGATGCTTTTCATTTGGCTATTATTTGTGATGAAAAGAGAGACTAAGATATCGATGGTGTACTACGTCACTGTACAAAATCCAATGTTCTTTCTTTAGGCTTCGACCTAACATTATCAAATCCAAATTTAAACATTAGGTTCTCGGTAAGCCTTATCTCGTACAGACATCTATCAAATAGGCTCAATCCATTTCATGTCACAGGAATTCATAATCAAACAACCAATGTTACCCATTGATTATTTTAGAGCCTTCCTCCTGTTATTTTCCTTTTAAATTCGAATGTCCCAAAAGGCAAACTGCAAGCACAGAGTTGGTTCGCACTCAAAATGGGAATTGAAATCGCATTTCTACTCCTAATTCTACCTAAACTCAGAAGAAGACAATCCTAAATTTGCATCTCCAAGAAATAACGTTGCAATAAGCAAAATAATGGTTGGAATGAGGAAAAAGGAGAACATCATGAAACTATTTTCAAAGGATAACTAGAAATGGTCAAAATACAAGTTGAGGATATCTTGGATTAATTAACATGCATGCCAATAAACCCAGTTATAGGATGAAATGGGCACTAGGGAAATGGGTATAAATTACTTAATGTACATACAATCTTGAAGACAATTATATATAGTTTTCCTACAACTGATTACTCAGTATGATCTTCTAAGCATGTAAATCACAAAGTTTGAAGATGATTTGACTAAAATACAGCAGTCACTACTTCTACAACCTAAATCTCAAATCTGACCAGTTCCAAGAGGCTGCCTTGATGCATCACCAGAAGCCCAAGCTTGATAATCCTTTACAAGCTGCAGAAGAAGACGATTCATGTATATATCAATTACAATTAATGTTATGTTCAAAATTCAAAACAAGTTCAAGAGGATTCCTCTCCAGAAATCCAGCGAGAAAAGAGAGAAATACAGTAGAGAGAGAAACAGAAATTGTTCGATGCTCAAGTCGTCGTGAGTTGTGACTACTCATAACAAAAAGAAGTTGGTGGTCAATAATCTCTAGCCAAGTATACAATCTGTTTAAAACGGTGTTGAATTTATAGCTATATGGTAGGTAGTGTTGTCCCACTAATCAACTAAGAGAATCCAACCTGCTCATTTGCTAGGGGAATCACCACATGAGCACCTCAAATAGGTCTTCAATATCTGTTCACAACCTTTGTTTGACCACAAAATTGAAGGTGGTATGCTGTGGACAACCGTAAACTCATCCCCTGAACCTTGAACGCCTCCAACCAAACTATAACAAGAACAATGGATTCCTATCACTCATAATTGCTTTGGAATCCTGTGCCATCTAAAGATATTTCTGGTGCCGAATAAAGATGTTTGAGTGCAATAAAATGTGAATATTTACGAAACTTATCTATAACCACCAATATAACTTTCTTCCTTCTAGATATAGGCAGTCCTTCAATAAGGTACATACTTTCTCTGTCCAACATCCTTCAGACATGAGCAACAATTGTAGTAATCCAAGATAGGTTAAGGAATTGTATTTGTTCGTTTAACATATCAAGCACTGCTTAATATAATTACTAACATCCTTAGCAAACCCCTTCTAATAAAACAAGTTTTATAATCTCTTAACAGTAGCCAGCAATTCTGAATGACCTTCATGAGCTCCATCATAGCCCATGGAAATAAGTTTGTTCCTTCAATAAAGTCAACGTCCATAATGAACCTCCTTTCCATATAAGCAATTCACCTTCCATTTATTAGGTATTAAATGCACCATTCCCTTTTTTAGCGTTTCAATGAGATCTTATAATGAAGGATCTTTGAGCCAACTCTCCTTTATTTCATCTATTACAATAATATACACTTAAAAGATAGTTAAGTTTAGTAGCTCAATGATATGGTCCCGAGCATAGTCATGGGACGATCCACCAGGGAATCCTCTTGATTTCTCTTGTTGGAGTTCTTCCCTTTTTTAGAAGACCCTATGTTTCTACGCAAGAGGAAGACCTGTCCGTGACCAGGTCTCGTCCTCCAAGCAATATTTCATTGATAATTTGTCTGATACTTTATTCATGAATAACATAGCCTTATATAGAGGCTGATTACATCAGTTTAATAGGATACGACTTCTAACAAGAATAGATCTACTAGTTTATTTAGGATAAGACTTTTAACAAGAATAGACCTACTAGTTATGATACTAAATATTTAAATAGACTTCTTCTAAGGTAAGATCTACTATTTTAAAGGGATGTTATAAATCTCTTATCATTACTCCCCTCCTCGACAAGGAGCTTGTCCTCAAGCTCGAAGCCGTTCATCTTCCTCCTCCGGGTCTGCCACTTCAAGCCAAATCAGCCACTTACATTTGTGTTCCCTAGAGTATGGCTCATCAATATTAAAACAAAGTCCCTTTGCTTGTCTTTCAGCCATCTCCTCCCTTAACAAACGCTTGAAAAACGAGGTTGGGTTACTTCCATACTGGAGACCGATATTGGAGAACCTCCCAAGGGTTTGTTGTCTTGGTTGTTAGCAGCCGCAACGTTGGCCAGAGAGCTTTTGGCTGTTGCCCAAGCTGAAAAGTTGCTTATGGCTACTGCCCAGGTAGAAGTACGCAGATCTCCCCCTCCTTGATCCACCAACTACTTCCTTTCAAAAGGTTCATGGTTGTCCCTAGCGTGTTCGGCCCCTGCAGCTCCACATCTATCAGTATCCTGTCAACTAATCCAACTATAAAAAGGCCCACCTATTCTTCGGGTTGGAGACTAGTGGTGCGTACTAATAAGGTTTGAAATTGACGTTGGTACTCCTCATCAGTACTCATCTGTTTAAGATTGGCTAATTCTCCTAACAGGTTAGTGCTTAAGGGGGGACCAAATCTGGTGTTACAATTGTGACTTGAAGTCCTCCCACGACATTTCTGGTATCTCCAGTTCTACCTGGTAGTATTAGAGTTGGGCCTCCCCTATCAAGTGAAATGCAACCAAGCCTACTCGTTCCTCTTCTGCCATCCATTAGCTCTGAAAAAACTAATCGCAGCGGTGCAACCAAACCAAAGGATCCTCTGAACCATAGTAGGTGGGGAATTCCAACTAATGTGGCACCATCCGGGCCTCAAGATACCCTTCGTTTGGCCTCTCCCCTTGGCTAGTGCAAGCATGGCTGCTACTTGCCCCACCTCCATGCCCCCCACAATTCAGTTCCTTTCCTAGCTCCCTCAACTGGCGATTCATTTCTTCGAATTGGGCAGTCGAGTCGCTCTACTGGAGCTCCTCCATTTGCTGGAAATGTTGGTTGAACTTTGCATAAACTCCCTCAGCTCATTCTGGATATTCCATGAGTTGTCCATGGTATTTGGCTCTGATACCAAATTAATATGGTCTCAGGCGTAGGATCTATTCACGGGACGATCCACCACGGAATCCTCTTGATTTTTCTTATTGGAGTTCTTCCCTTTTTTAGAAGACCCTATGTTTCTAAGCAAGATGGAGACCTGTCCGTGATAAGGTCTCGTCCTCCAAGAAATATTTCTCTGATAATTTGTCTGATACTTTATCCATAAATAACGTAGCCTTATATAGAGGCTGGTTACATCAGTTTATTAGGATAAGACTTCTAACAAGAATAGATCTACCAGTTATGATACTAAATATTTAAATAGACTCCCTCTAAGGTAAGATCTACTATTTTAAAGGAAAGTTGTAAATCTCCTATCAGTCAACACTAAAACTCCTTGACAAGGAGTCAACCACTACATTCTCCTTACCACCCCTATATAACACCTTAAAATTATACCAAAAACAACTAAGGTAGCCAAGTTTTCAAAAAGGGTATCGTCACATTCTATTCCAGTAAGTGGTAATTTCGACGGGGAGAGCCTTGGAACAACTGGTAAAAGTTGCTCTTTTGTGACCATAAGGTCACAAGTTCAAATCAAGGAAACAGCCTCTTCGTAAAAATTACAAAGGGAAGGATGCATACATTGATAACCTCATCCTACCTTCGCAAAGCGGAGAATCTTGTGTACGGAGTACGTTGACTCCTTCATGTAGGTCATTTGGGAACAACCTCTCTACTAGTTAAGAATAAGGTTGCGTACTACTAGACCTCCCCAGATCCTGTGCCTCAACAGAATTTTTATTGGATGTTGTTGTTGTTGTTATTCCAATAAGTATTTTGGACTCTTATCATTTCTTACCTAAAATTGCCTCCCACTCAAATAATGATACAAGTGTTTAATTTCCTTGATAATATTGAAGACATCTTTCTCATTATTGGACAATCCCAAATACTTAGGTGCTAAAGCCTTACTGAAATATGTAATGGGATAGTTTTGTTAAAGTATTGTTCCAATTCCAACCCTATTGGCATCTAATTCAATGTTAACGTTTATGTGAAGTTAGGTCAAGCCAACACAGGTGCAACTATGATTTCTCTTTTTCTTGTTGCTCCATTTTATGCCACTCCCAATTTCGTGAAGCATTTTTCTTTCGTAGTTTAGTTTAGGGTTAGCAGTTCCTCCATAATGCTTAAAGATCTTCTGTAGTACCCAATAAGACCAAGGAACCCTCTTAATCCCTTTACTGATTTAGGTGTTGGCACTCCTAGTCTTGAAATGGAGACCCACTTGTCTTGCTCCAAAAAATGCACTTACTCCCCTCCACCAATAACCGATTTTCCTCAACTGCATAGTATTTAGGAGATGTTCCAAATGTTGTTAGAAGGAAGCATTGTATATAAGAATATCAACAAAGGATACACTAATGAATTCCCTGAGAAAGAGCTTAAAGATTTCATTCATGATATTTTAGAAGGTTGAGGGAGCACTGGTTAAGCCAAAAGGCATAACTAAAAAATCATAATGGCCCTCATAAGTTTTAATTCGGGAGGGAAACGGAAATTGTTTTTTGTTATTGGATGCTCAAGTAGTTACAAAGACTACCTATAACAAACACAAGGTTGGTTGCCAATGATCTCTAGCCATGTATAGAGTCTATTTAAAAAGGAAAATGCCACAATGCTTTGCGTCTCATTTCTTCCTATGACATCGTTCTAGTTTTTATTTTGTTGTTACTGTTAATTTCTCTGCTTCTCACTCTTCTGCAACAATTAACAAATCCAGAAATTTGAAGTGATTGAAGTAAGAACGCTTTTGACTAGTCATAGCAACACAAGATCCATCAAGAAGTGAATTGAATGCTCATCTCAGGCATATGAAGTGACTGAATCCCATCATCATGCCCAAATTAGCATGAGGATGTTTTTATGCTGACATTCAAATATAGATAAAACTCGTAAGGAATTTTGACGTTAAGATGGCACCTTAGTAGAAGAATTGGCTATGCTTGAACAAGGAAGTAAGCGCTAAAATGAATTGATTTTTCTAATCAATATAAGATAAGTGTATCTTTCAAAATTGCTCTCTAAATACTACCAAAGACTTATACCATCAAAATCCCCCTCCTGCCCACTTTTGTATATCATCTTTTGTTTTTCAAATGATAGCATTTAATTAAGAAAGCCTCTTTAACATTTTCTTATTGCATTTCTTTTCAAAGGGGAGAGCCACCATATGAATCTCATTAAATTTCCTAGACACTCTTTAAAAAGGGGGCCTTTTAAAAAATAAGGGTTCAAAAAATGCAAAAGAAGGAAAAAGGTATCGTAAGTGACAATAAGAAATAATAAAATGAGATTAGAGTATGGGACAATCTACTCCTAAACATGCAAAAAGCAATATTCAACAAAGAATAACATGTCTATATTTGGAAAAACAAATGAGTTTGATTCTAAAAGTATAAGTGGATTTAGGAGCTAGCTGCTAACAACAAGAATAGAAAACTGGTAACTTATATGTAAAATATGATTACAACTGGACAAGATACGGTCCATGCGGATAAAAAAACCAAAGTTGCATATTTGATTTGTTCCAACACAAAGATCTCCACTAACCTGGGCCATAAAGCGAGGAAGCATAAGGCCAAGTATTTGTTCGAGTATTCTAGTCCCAGTTGATTCTATTGCTTCAACTGGAATGGGTCGAAATGCAAAAGGAACATCAATGCTAACCTGGTTTCATATAGAAAAATTAAAATTAATGCGAAGATAGTGGGCCATTTTAAACAATAATTATGTGATGATTGTTGGTTAAATGACGTCAATAGAGTCTAGCAAGTACTTCAATGATTGCATCTGAGGTAAGTTGTTGAACTGATGAGTTCAATTGGTTGCCACTGCAAGATATTCGATTTACCATAGAAGCTGCATTTCCATACAAATTCATTGTCAAAGCATGACCCATAGCATCTAGCAGACTAAAATAACCAAATTCAATAGCTCACATCTTTCATGACAGGAAGTACTTGATTTCATCCTTTTCATCACAAATAAGCAGTTCTGTACGCAACTCTAACATTTTTGTTTCCACAAGATCCAAGCCAAGCTCAATTATTATGGCATGTGTTGTGAGGAAGTGAAATCAACATGCCATACAACAAAGCACTTGAAGTCCTAAACTCCTATATACAGTTATATAAATTGATATCCTAATATACGGACCATAGAAACCAAACAATCCCAAATGTATAGTGCAAAATATCAAGATCTATTACAGAACTTAGTAAGGACCTTACCATCAAATTTGTCATTCTGTGCCGACACAATTGGCGAACCCTCAAGCTGCCAGGTGCCCACAGTCAACAAAATGGAACAGATAATCTTTAAAGGTAAGTTTGCCTAGATGGAAATTACCTTGCAAGACAAGAGCTTAATGCAACAACCATTGGGTTGCTCTTCAACTTTAACAAGCAAAACAGGGCAAACCTCAAAGGCAAAGAACTTGAACCTGTACACATAACACCTAAACGTGTTTTCGTCCACTCTCTCTATCCTTTCCGCATCTAACACAGAGTATTGGCTGGCTGGCAAGCTCATGTACTCAACTACAACCAAAACACCCTATAAAAATCCCAAAACACCAACCCCACACAATAATTTCTTTAAAAAACTATAGAAAAGAAGCAACTTTATATTGCTAACATTACTTAGAGGGCGTCCGAGTTGCCTGACGGAAACAGTCTCCTGACGACGCGCTACGAATCGCGCTTTGGGAGGCGACGCCGCTGAAGCTCGAAGCGAAGGCTTTGGGGTTGGAGATTTATAGAAGGCAGACTGGAGGCCAAGGCTATTGAAGCATCCTATAGTATTAGAAGCAGAGCAGTTGAATAGCATTTTACCGGCAATAGTAAAAGAAATCTAAGCACCGCTGGTGATCGTGTCCTCCAAGATAATGGATAATAGGTACGGCTAAGAGGGAAATTGGACTCATTTCTAAGCGGCGGGCCCGTCTCAGGGCTCTAAGGCCCATTTTAGACTTTAGATACATTAAATGAATTAAATACACTCGTAAAGACAGCCATTAGGATTGCCGAACAAGTGAAAAAAATACTTTCCTACATGTAAAATTTGATTTCATAAGTACGTTACACTAAGGGCCCATACATCGCGCCGAGGCTTAGCAACCCCAAACATCGGATAACAAAGATTAGAAAATCCAAATTTAACTGATAATTTGAGTTTTAACCAACATCTTTATCTACAGCCAACCCACCTAAAGAACAAACTCGATAACAAATCTAAGAACTCGTAAACTTCGTAACCGCCTTTGTACCCTCGGAGACAGCGTGCTTAGCAAGCTCGCCGGGCAGCACAAGCCTGACCGCGGTCTGAATCTCCCGGGAGGTGATGGTGGGCTTCTTGTTGTACCTGGCAAGTCTAGAAGCTTCCTGAGCGAGCTTCTCAAAGATGTCGTTGATGAAGCTGTTCATGATCCCCATGGCTTTGCTGGAAATGCCAATATCAGGGTGCACCTGCTTCAATACCTTGAATATGTATATCTTGTACGTCTCCACGCTCTTCTTCGCCTTCTTCTTCTTCTTATCCACGCCGCCTTCTTTAGGGAGCTTCTTCTCCGCTCGCGGCTTCTTCTCCGCTGGAGCCTTTTCCGCCGCCGCTGGCTTCTTCTCCGCTGGCTTCTTCTCTGCCTTTGGCGCCATAGGGATTTTCTTTCTGACAAGGGGAGGGGAGCGCAAGATCTATAATGCACCTAAAGATTTGGAGTAAGGCTCTTGTTTGAGGAATCGGCTTTGATTTGTTTATATGGACTATAGGTGTGATAGGTGATTGGCTAATTCAGAGTGGCGCGGATTGATGACTTGGACGGTTAGATGTGCGATGATGGGAATGGACGGCGTGGTTAGAGTGTCCCGGGGAAGGGATTTCGAAATTTAGGATCTGTTTTCCTGTACTTTTTTTTTTCCTTTTACCATTTCGGTTGAGTTTAGTAGAAACAGTGGGTCGACTTTTCGACCTATTACAGACCTGGGCCCATTGACAGATATAATCAGTCCTATTGTTTTCACTTACACGTTGAAAGCCCAAATCTATCCGGTTTTCAATACAAAACCATGTTTTTTTGTAAAGTATGTCCATTGTAATTCCAAGAATTATATTAAAATCTCCTGATTTAAAAATCTTGTCGTGTTTAAAAATTTTGTTAGATCCACTTCATTTATAAAAATCAAATAATATCATTGACATAATAAAACTCATTTTATCAATATCTCAAAAATATCTTTACTAATATCACCAATCAAATTTACTACCACCTTTAATGCAAACTTGATTCGCCATTTATCAATATTTTATTTTCATCATTTTTATATGTTAAATTGAAGAAATTCTCTCTCTTACTAGTTGCTAAGTCTTTCATCGTCTTGACAAATAAAAATAATGAAAAACAATTCCAGATGTAACAGATAGGGATTACAATGAGAAAGAAAGAATAGAGATAGGAAGAGAAAGATAGAAGGAGGAGAAGAAATTGAGAGAATATTGTTTAATCCATTCATGCCCTTCTTCCATGCAAGAAACATAATTACAAGGGAATACAAATTCTCTCTCCTAATCATCAAATAACAGAAATAACAAACTTAACCAATATCAAAATATTCCCTGATAATAACTAAATAGGTTCCTCTGTTTATTATCTATTATAATACCCCCACCCATCAAAAACACTTTGTCCTCAAGGTTGAAGAAGAAAATCAGGAAATTGTTGAGCGATGAAAACATGGCCATTCCAGGTAAAATCTCTGGCTTTCCATTTAATCAAGACTTGACAGATCAAATTCCCTTTAAGATGAAGAATTCTGGTGTCCAAGCACTACTTAGGTTCTATAACTCCAGTATCAATCGCAGTAAAATATGGAAATTGAGAAACTGGAAAATTAACCTCTCTTTTTGCAAGCTTGAGTTTGGACACATGAAATATTGGGTGAATCTTAGTAGGAGAGGGCAATGCAAGTTTATAAGCTACTGAGCAAATCTTTTTTGTAATTTGGAAAAGGCCGTAGAATCGAACTGAAAGTTTGAGAGAGCGGCGAGCTATCACACTCAATTGCTTGTAGGGCTGTAGTTTTAGATAAACCATGTCACCAACAGAGAATTCACATTCGAAATGTTGTTTATCAGCCTAATGTTTCATTCTATTTTGATCTTTAACAAGTTGGTCTCGAAGAGTCATAACAATATGTTGCCTGTGTCAGAGATAAGTTTCCATTACCGCAACTGGAGAATTTCACTCAGTAGCCTATGAATTTGTGTTGGTGTTTCCCCATATAGGGCTTCAAAGGGTGTGAGTTGTAAAGATGAGTGAAAATTGGGTTGTCATGAGCTATACAACACAGATATGTCTCTAAACACCTATTTAATCGTTTCATTTGACCATCAGATTGTGGATGGTAAGCAGTGCTCATGTGTAAATGACTCCCAGGATAGTGAACAACTCTTACCAGAATAAACTAGTAAAAATATTATCGCGATCTGTGATAATAGCGGAAGGTAGACCATGCAGTTTATAACCGTTGTCTAAAAACTCCTGAGCAATATGGTTTTCTGTGTATGGATGGGCCAATGAAATAAAGTGGCCATACTTAGTGAACTTGTCAATCACCACAAGTATGGAGTCATTTCCTTCTAATTTAGGTAGCCCATCTATAATGATCCCACGCCTGCATTGGAATTTCAATGGGTTGAAGTAGTCCAGGATAAGGAATTTGTTCGTTCTCACATTATTGGCAGACATTGCATCGTGTTACCCATTCAATAACGTGTTTCTTCATTCCTGGCCAATAAAAAACCACCTTCATGCATTGATAACTGCTCTCTGTGCCCTGGATGTCCTCCCAACGCAGAACCATGCATGAATTATATCATTCGTGATCTGAAATCTTCTGCAGTGTCTACGTAAATTCTGCCTTTGAATTTAATTAACCCTTATTGTAGAGTTTAATCCCCTTGGTTTAAGGAGCCTCTCAGTGCCACGTTGGCAAGAAACTCTTATGCCTAGCTATCAATTATATAGTTACGAATTAAATCTTAAATCCAAGATGGAACAACATGAGAAATAGCATAAAAGTAAGAATGAGTTGTCTTACGAGATAAAGCATCTGCGACTTTGTTTTCGACACCCTAATAATAAATAATTGAGTAATCCAGTCCCAATAGCTTAGAGAGTCCCTTCTTCTGGAGATGAGTTTGGAGTTTTTATGGTATAAGGAAATGAAGGCTGTTATGATCTGTTTTAATTATGAAAGAGCTCCCTTCTAAGTAATGCCTTCAATGATCCACGACCAATAATACTGCTAAGAGCTCTTTGTCATAAATTGAGAGGCCCTGGTTTTGGAGACTTAGAGCTTTGCTAAGAAATGCAATAGGGTCATGATCCTACATCAATATCATGCCAATATCTCTGTCACTAGCATCTGTTTCAAGCACAAACAGTTTGGAAAAATCAAGTAATGCAAGTACATGAGTAGAACACATTGCAAGTTTTAGGGTCTCAAACGCTTGTTGGGTAGTAAGGGACCAAAGAAATGCATCCTTCTTCAATAAGTCTATGAGAGGCCTGCGTAAGTAGGGATGTCAAAAATTGCTCATCCCAGGCCGTGGGCAACAGGTTTGGCCCAATCAAACCTACTCAAGGGTCGGCTAAGTTTAGCTCGAGCCACTTCGAGGAGGGCTATGGGCCAAGGTGTTAGGGTTAGGCCTGTGCCCTAGTCAAGCAGGCCAGCCTGTGGCCCACCTAAGGTCACCAAACAAAACGACATTGTTTTATTTGTAGCAAAATGTCGTCTTTTTGTTACATGTTTAAAATAATTTCTGTCGACAAAACGACGTCGTTTAAGTTACGACGTCATTTAAGCAAGTATAAGTTTAAAAAACTACAAACAAAATGACTTCGTTTTGCTTCTCATTAAACGAAACGCAGCAAGTCTCTTCCCCCTTACCCAGCACAGCCACTGCATCTATTGGTCACTCTCACTCTCACTCACACTACGCACACCTCTGGTTTTTCACTCCTCTGTTCTTCATCCATTCTTCTTCTTCATGTCACGTTCTTCCTTCATTTTTCTTCTTCATGTCATGTTCTTTCTTTGTTCTTCTTCTTCGTTTCATTTGTCCTTTATCATCAACTGTGTGAACTGTGAAGTCACCAACGCTCAAAACAACCAATGGTCCAACATACTTAATAAGGTAATCTCTCATTCTCTCATCTCAAATTTGGTTTTTTTATTAACAGTTGATTGTGTTTGAGAACTGATTTGGCTAATTTGAGAACTTTGTATGTTAATAATGGGAATATGAGATAATGCATGTATAGTGTTTGATGAAATATCGCACTCTTGATTGTTAGTCATTTTGCTTCTTTATTAGATCACATGGTAGTCGACGTTGGATGTGATGATAATGAGAGAGTTAAAGAAGATTGCATATTACTTGTTGATGTGTTACTGATATGAGAATCAGAAAGAAGAGAAATGTGAGGACTTTGAGGCAGTTCCTTTGTGCTTATAGTTATAGAGAAGTGGGGATTGATTTTGGCCTTGAGAAGTCCATTGGGAGTTAAAAGAAGGGGCGGAGTGATATGTGTTTAATTGTTAATACATTTCATTTACACTTAGCGATTAATGATACGAAAATGCTTAAGATACTTTGTAACATCCCACTACTATAGGGTACGCACCTAAGTTTTTAGGAACATAACCTACGATAATGGTATATTAGAGCAATAACACATCTAACTCATACATGACATTATCCAACATATTCGAAATCGTTATTATTTTCACTCAAAACAATCACTTCATTCATTGCTAAAACATACATCGTTGGGTATACAAGAAGTTTTGAATTAAACAATTCAATACAAGTTCAGAAAAAATACAATGCAGACGCGAACTGATCCCGACCTCTATCCTTCACTTGTATGCTGTAGGTATACTCCTGTTAGCCTAACGGGGTAATCTTCTGATCCTGAAAAATAATTGCAAATTTTTTGGTGAGTTTTGCGAACTCAGTGAGTGAACCATCATTGATGAATCCACCGGATTACACAAATACAACACATATATCACAGTTATTTATTCAATCAGATAAGCACCCATTCTGAAATTAACATAACAGACAACCATACATTTCAACTTGCAGATCATTTACATATTGCGCACGTAATTGCATGGGACATGTATGAGACTCATATTCGTTCTTATTATTGTGACTGAGTGCCTATCACACACATATACAAATTTTGGCCTATAGGGCTCAATCAAAACATATTCACAGAGCATAGCTCGACGTGCAGAACGTATTTATCACGAAGCATAGCTCTACGTGGAAGCGCTTCTAACTGGCAACTCAAGTCACAACGCCTTTATCTGAGCATGCATTTTATGAAATGCATCAAATACTGAATAGATCACGCACACACAATCTCATACAAATGTTCAGATGATAGTTTCATACGCATCGGACCTCAGTCCGGCGTTCAGCTATCGCTGAGAATCAAATATCATTCAGAGATTCATATTAAAATATCAAATCAAACACTTCCAATACATGCCCAACTATTAAACTCCTCGAATATCAGGTCCGGCATTCAGAAGCATCACGCAAAATAGTGATGAAACATAGTTCTATTCGTGTATTACTTGCATTGGTTGCCATGTTTGATTTGGAATTAGAACAGCTTGACGTCAAGACAGCATTCCTGCATAGCCAATTAGATTAACAGATTTATATGAAACAACCTGAAGGTTTTGAAGTAGCAGGAAAAGACGATCAGGTGTGTTTGTTGAAGAAATCCTTGTACGAATTGAAGCAATCTCCAAGACAGTGGTATAAGAGGTTTGATTCATTTATGTTAGGTCATGATTTCTCCAAGAGCATGTATGATAGTTGTGTTTACTTCTGAAAGTTAGATGATGGCTTATTCATCTATTTGTTGTTATATGTTGATGATATGCTCATTGCTGCCAAGAATGTTATAGATATTAACTATTTGAAGGCCTTATTGCATGGTGAATTTGAGATGAAGGATTTGGGAGCAGCGAAGAAAATTCTTGACATGGAGATAAGACGTAATCGAGGAGGTGGTAAATTATTCTTGACCTAGGAGAATTATCTCAATAAGGTTTTGGAGGGATTTAGCATGCGAGATGCCAAAGCAGTTAGTACTCCTCTTGCTAGTCATTTTAGATTATCTACTGCTCAATCACCACAGTCACAGGAAGAGGAAGATTATATGGCTCAGGTTCCGTATTCTAGTGTCGTTGGTAGTATTATATATGTAATGGTATGTACTCGTCCCGATATTTCACAAGCTGTTAGTGTCGTTAGTAGGTATATGGCCAATCCTGGCAAAGAACATTGGTAGGCGGTGAAATGGATTCTTAGATACTTGAAGGGCACTTCAAACTTTTGTTTGGAGTTTGGTAGAACCAGCAACACTTTGGTTGGTTTTGTAGATTCATATTATGCCGGTGATCTCGACAGACGCAGGTCTCTGACAAGTTATGTATTTTGCATTGGAGGTTGTGCCGTTAGCTAGAAAGCTACTCTACAACATGTGGTGGCTTTATCTACTATTGAAGCAGAATATAAGGCAGTCACAGAGGCTATCTAAGAATCATTATGGTTGAGAGGTTTATTCAGTAGGCTATCTTTACATCAAGGAGTTACTACTGTTTATTGTGATAGTCAGAGTGCTATTCATTTGACGAAAGACCAGATGTATCAAAAGAGGACAAAGCATATTGATGTGAAGTATCATTTCATTAGGGATACTATGACAGAGAAGAAGGTCCTTATTCAAAAGATCAACACTAAGGACAATCCTGCTGACATATTTACGAAGGCTCTTTCAATTTACAAGTTCAAGCAGTGCTTGGAATTAATTGGTGTTTTGAAGTTGATGATATAGCCCTTTGGGGCATTGCCGGAGAAGGTGGAGCAGATCACTAATTGTTCGGGACCAAGTCAAGGTAGAGATTTGTTGCATGCCTTGGCCCCTTTTCTCTAAGTCAAAAATTGTTGGCCAACAACCTTTCTCTAAGTCAAAATTTGTTGGCCAACAGATTGAAAAATTAGATATGCATTTGGCTTGTAGCAGAAATTCTCTGCACGATTTGCTTAAGATTTGTTTGACATTTGTTGAAGTTTTATGGCAAAATTGATGGAAGCTTGGGATTTTCCCTATAAATAGAGAAGTTTACACAAGCTCTCAACACACACCAAAAACAACATCATTCCTTCATTCTTCTTTCAATTTTCTCTCGTTGAGAAATTTTGTAAAGCCTTCTGTTATACGTTCTCCACATATATTAGTAAAATTGCTCACCTTCCAGCCATGGACGTAGGCCACATTGACCGAACAACGTAAATCTTTGTATCCTGTCCCATTTTATTTTGCCTATATTTATTTTCGTTACTATTTTTCTAGTTATTAAATTTAACCGGTATCCGATCCGGGGGCATTTTCTCTAACACATAGGATCATCAAATAATACTTCAAATTCTTCAATCAAATTCTTTATTAATGGGGGTAATATGTTACTAGATGTGTGCTGGAATTCAGGGGTCTAAGCTTGCCATATAGCAAATAGTTAGACTGCAGTTTGGTCCTTGACAAATTCGTGGAGCTGCTTTCCAATGATAGAACTCAAACGAGCTTGATCTTCTTCTGTTACTCCCTTTAAAATCACCTTACAGCCTGAGTGCCCAAAAGATAAGAAAATTTATTAAAATTGAAAATGATGGGACTGAAGCTTTTCATAAAGCCGATACCTAATACCATGTCACAACGGCACCAAATCTGTTGCACCCAATAACCCTGTTTCCCCTGTTCCCAAATGATCCCAGCCATCTAATAAATGGGGGTCCCATTTATTCCCATTTATTAGATGGCTGGGATCATTTGAGAACAGGGGGAACTGGGTTATTGGGTATAGCAGATCTGGTTCCTATCACAACCCCTAACTCTAGGATGCCTACGTCTGCTTTGAACATGATCCTATGCATGCTCCATTCAAACCCCTAGCAATGGTGTCATTAGCTACGCTCACTACCAATAGGAGTCTAGATCCTCTGTCCACTTCTACTCTGTCTAACTCTGTCGAGGATAAAAAACGTTGTCGTTCTACTTACAAAAATTCACAACTCTGTTACTCTTCCAATTTTAATGGCTTGTGAGCCAAGCCGTCAGTAAGACATCTTTTCTTTTGCTTCCAATACTGCTTAATAAAATAATAATAATAAAATTAATCAATTTTTAAATTTAATTTAATATTTTTCTATATGTTATAAATTAATTAAACAATTTTGATAAATAAGTCAAATTTAAATTTAAATTTTATCTTAAAATTAAAATTAAAATAATAAAAAATCAAAGTCACCCTGTGACACATTTTATCTTTTATTTTTATTTTTTAATTTAAAGTTTTTAAATAATATTTTTAAGATAAAAAACATGTTTCACATTTTAAATAAAAATTTTAAGATAAAAATTAAATTTTAAAAATTGCTTTTGTCACACACATATTTTGATTTTTATCCTAAAAATATTATTTAAAAAATTAGAATTAAAAAAATAAAATAAAATGTGTCACGGGCATCTTTTTAATTTTTTAAATAATATTTTTTTAAAAAAATTGTTTTAAAACTATTATTTAAAAGTAGAAAATAAAATAAAATGTGACACTTAAGTCACTTTCGTGACACATTTTATTTTATTTTATTTATTTTAAATAATATTTTAAGATAAAAATTAAAATTTAAATAATTTTATTTAAAATGTGTCTTAAATAAAATTTTTAAGATAAAAAAATTAAAATTTAAAAATTGCTTTCTTTTGTCACACAAATATTTTGATTTTTTATTATTTAAATTTTAATATTTTAAATAAAATTTTTAAGATAAAAAATTAAAAATCGATTTTATTTATGTTTATGTTTATTTTTATTTTTAAGATAAAAATTAAAAATTGATTAATTTATCAAAATTATTTAATTAATTTATAAATTATAAAAATATTAATCAAGTAACTAGATTTTAATAAATATTGATGTTGACTATTTAATCAAGTAACTATATTTTAATAAATCAATTAATTAATAATATACCAATAATCTTGGACAGAGGATCCGGACTCGATGGAACGATAGAAGCAACAAACTGTCTAAGCCAAGATTACCCTGTCCTACTTTGTCTAATGTTAAAACGGAGTCGTTTTTGTTAAAAATTTAAACACGCGGCCTCTTGTTCCTCTGTCTTATCTTTTCTCATTGCGCACTCCTCTGTCAAAGCCGAGCCGCCTACTAGCCGCGTCGTTTTCCCCCTGTCCTTAAGTTGTATTTATTGTTTTGTTATTATAATTTTTGGCTCTAATGATTTTGGATGAATTTAATTTTAATATTTATGGAGCATGTCATGCACTTACTTGAGATATTATGATTATAAAGTTTTTTTAATGAATTTTAATTTATGAAATAAATTTAAAATTTAATTGAAAATAAAGAAACAGTAAATAAAATATCAATTTTAATTAAAATTAAAATTATCTTATTATTAATTTTTTAGAAAATTAAAATTAAAAAATATTGTCACATAAGACGCCCATAAACTTATGTGACAAATTTTAATTTTAGATTGTTAAAACTAAAATTAATTTAAAATGATTAAAATAAAAAACAAATTTTCAACTAAAATTAATTTAAATTTAAATTAAATTTATTATTCTTATTTATTATTATTATTATTATTATTATTAGTATTAGTATTAATTTTTTACTTGAGTATATATATTTATTATTATTATTAATTTTATTAGTTATATTTATTATTATTATTATTAAATTTCCTATTATTATTAATTAATTTAGTTTTTTATTAATTTTAAAATAAAATTTAATAAATTAAAAGAAATCATGAATTAATATAAACAAATAATAATAAATTGAATAAATAATTTACTAAATAATTATATAATTAAATAAAAATTCATAGAAGGAGTTAAAAAATTACGTAACAATTTAAATAAATTAACATAGAATAAAATGAACATAAAAAATAAATTGAATTAGGTATTAAACAAATAATCTACAAATTAATAACGAAAATAAAACATAAAAACAAAAGGAAGAGAGTCACCCTCACACTCGTGAGAAAAAATGAAAATTTAAAGATCATCACATTGTCACCCTCATCCAAAAAGTGACGATGAGACGAAAATGTCACTTACATTTTCTTTCGCGCCAGATTAAAGCTTGTTGAAGCTTTGATACCATATATGTAACAATTAGGGATTAGAATGAGAAAGAAAGCACAGGGATAGGAAGGGAAAGATAGAAGGAGTAGAAAAAATTGAGAGAATATTGTTTAATCCATTCATGCCCTTCTTCCATGCAAGAATCAGAAATATAGGGATTACAAATTCTCTCTCCTAATCATCGAATAACACAAATAACAAATTTGACAAATATCAAAATATTCCCTGACAATAACTAAATAGGTCCTATGTTCATTAACTAAATTGGTCCCTCTGTTCGTTATTTGTTACAGTATAATATCCTAAAAATTAGAAAAGGAAGTAAAGTCTAAAAGATTAATATGGTAAGTCTCATATGTCCCACTGGTTCAATAACGTTGCAAACACATTTACACAAAGCATCAACAATGACTAATTCCTTGCCATTATAATACTTCCTTTTTGAAATTTCTTAACACATTTTTTTTCAATTTATTAGCATAGATGAAGCAATTCTGATACTTTATTGCACAGGTTAAGTTTCGAGCATTATCAAACAGCCTATCAACAAGATAAGGTAATTCAAACAGAATCACGCATTCAAAACACTCATAACAATGTCGCAATAGAATGATGTACCATAATAACTTAACTAATTTTGTTACAAATTTGCACTAGATGCTTCACATTTGTCGCTATAAGGACCCATCATAATCAATCTCCAAGCTGCCACCAACATCAAACACCTACACATTTGCATCCAAAACGAACAAATTAATTATAAATTTGAGCAGCCTTACCTACCCTATTAACAAACAACGCACTGGCGGGAATATGAGACCCAATATGAAAATTTAAAAGCTAGAGACAATCAAGCATAGAACTTTGTTCAAGCTTTTTGACTACCCTCAAAATATGGTTCATAGTTAACCTAAAATTTTCCTTCTTGCCCAAAATAGACCCAAATGCTTCCTTCCTAACCTAGCTAATGGAGATTAGTTTGCACTATTACTTATTTCCAATTGTTCTTACATTCCTTTATAAGGAATTGGAGTACAATGACTAACGTAAAGGCCAAATGCATAAAGGTAATTTTGTAAGGATTAATCATAGAGACAAGAAAAGGATAATGTGTAAGATGAATTAGATGAATTGCCTAGGTTGATCAGTTTTCTACATGTTCTCGAAGATGGAATATACTTAGCACATGAAGAATAAGGAATGTAAAAGGTCAAATAACCTTGTAAACAAAATGTAATCCATGTCAGTGTCATGTTATTATCAAGCATCGATTTACATTGGATGAGAATGTTTGGAAATAGAAGCAAACTAACGTCGGTTAATACTTATGGTCAACATTAGACTCACCATTATTTGTATTCATAAAGTTTTAAAAGCTAATAGGCGTCAATGTAGAAGTTGAGCAGGCACTAAACTCGCGTTATTTAGTTTTAAAATTTATATTTTTTTGTTAGATAAGGATTTGATTTTTTCAAAGCTATTTAGTTATTCCTAATTAGATTATGATAAAGCTAAATGTTCTTTTCCTCTCAAAACTTTAGTTTTTTAGGGATTTTATACCTATTAAAGACTATCCTATTGATCTAATTCGTTTAGATTATATTGGAAAACAATTTGAGATCTTTCTTCATTTTGGTGAGAACTTCATCTTGTTCTTTAACAAAAACTTAATATGATCTTATCAAGGCAACTTGTAGGAATCAAAACCCTCAAATTTTAGTTTTAATCAGCTAGTCTTAGGGATGGTAATGGACTACCCATGGTCAAAATTTAAGTGTTTTCAATAAGTCAGGCCCAGGCCCAAGCCCAGGCCGGCTCGAGACCCAACCATTCTCGTTTTACTTAGAAGAGTTAGAATTCAGATAGGTCTGAGTAACTCAAACCCAGACTCAATTAAAAAAACGTTGTTTTACAATTTAATTAAAAAAAATTGGCAGGACTAGCCCATGGGCTAGTCCATTGCCATCCCTAGCTAGTTTTATTAGGGTCAGGTTCTCCTTGCTTGATTTTAAAGACGATTATAGGGTACTAATTCCTTATAACATGGGTTTTTAGGCAATTTTTAGCCTAAGATTCATATAGTTCACATTATTTAGAGCTTTGGCTCTTAATATCAAATGTTATATATCCTTTTAAGTGCTTATTTTTTTCTTTATTCTTATTCTTAATAATTATGTTGTTCATTATTAGTCCTACCCAATTCTTTCTAGTCACAATCATTTATCTATTTATTCTTCAATTAAAGTTATTCTTGTTCATTTTTCTCTTTTGTTTTTAGTTAATCTACATCATATATATGTAAAATAAAAAAGGAAAAAATCAACAAAAATCAGAATTAAAAGTGCGCATAAAAAACTAAATATCATATATTACACAATTTGGTTGTAAAGGGTTCTAGTATGCTATAGAGTGTTTTATTACTTTTCCTACTTTGAAAGGATTCTTATTTTTTTTCTTTATCTTTGCTACCTTATTATTGATTTTACTCTCTTTGTTCTTTCTTGTTAAATTCGTTAACCAAAGTTGTAAACTCCATTGTCATTTATTATTTTGGTTAGACTATTGACAAATTTCTTGTTAAGGGGCTTGTAGAGAGAAGTTGAGTAAAAGGTAAAAGTGGTGAGAATGTCACCGAGAAAAGCCAAAATTGAGTGAAGTATAAGTGATTAAGTAACCTAATTTTGAGTGTAAATATGTGAAGAAAACCGGTATGTTTATTATTGTCATTTTTTTTGTAGGTCTAAATATAAGATCTCTATGACTTACTTTTGTTTTAGGCACCCTATGCAAACGTACTGTTTCTTTAAAAATAAATAAGTAATATGAGTTACATTATTAGTTTTAGAACATGCAAAAAATTACATCATCTTACCAAACTTGTCAAAAAAAATGTTATCATAAACACTCTGAGATCTAAGTGAATCTAATATAAAATTCATAGGGATATCAATCCAAGGTTGATTAGATATAGGAAAAAGTATATACCAACCATGTGGCATTACTTTAGACTTTGTTTGCTTACATGTTATACTCTCATCATAAATATATTACACATCTTGTTTCTTATTAGGCTAGAAAAATGTTTAAGCAAATACATCTAAAGTCTTTCAGACACTCCCTTTATAAGTCTTTATAATTAGCAACTCACGCAAGGCTAGCAAAGAACATATATAGGCACGCAATGTTTGTCTTTCTTAAACAAAAATCCAGCATGCTTATAATACTCCCTATATGCACATTTTAGAACATGCTCTCCACACTTGGTCGAAATCATCATCATTAACATACATGTTTTTAATAAGCTGAAACCAATTAATTTAGTTTGAAATAAAGTAAGCAATGCATAGCTTGTAGATAATACAAATAATATTTTCTTTTCCACTCTTGTACTTAATCCCATAAGGAAATATCTCAATAAACTCTAAGTATTTGGCATGTCTCTTATCAAGTTTATCTTAGGATTTCAAAAAGTCTTCGAGCTCTGATGACCAGAGTGGATTATGAATTGTTTGGCCATGGCCATAAATAGTGCTGCCATGTTTGTAGAGTTCTTACTAATGCATACAACTCATTGTTATAAGGAAGATAGTTTAATGTTAGTTCATTAAGCTTTTCACTAGAGTAAGTAAATCGGTTTTGCATCCTGCATTAAATAGCCCTTATGCTAATTCCATATACATCACAAATTAGGCAAACATAACATCGGTGCATTAGTCAACATATCAAAATTCATTACAAGAAAATACTGAATTATAGACGAAAATTACTGACGGAATTGACAAATATTCCCTCGGTATACCAAATTACCGACGGAATAAACCGAAGGTCAAAAACGTCAGAGATTCGGCCGTAGCTAAATTCACTGACTGAAAGTTTGCATACCGTCGGTAAAATTACCGACCGCAAAGACAAACCGTCGGTAACATCAACAGAAAAGTTACCGAC
>JAOQMS010000180.1:20821096-20866228 GCA_027563885.1 Erythroxylum longipes | reverse complement strand
ACCACCACCGCCACCACCACCACCTCCTTTACCTCCACCGTATCCAGAGCCGCTGCCGGACCCATACCCTGAACCAGAACCAAGTCCTGATGCTGAAACACCACCACCTCCTCCGCCGCTTCCTCCTCCTCCACCTCCGCCATCTCGTCTGGCGTCAACTGCCTTTGGTGACCTAGCAGCCAAGGAGATGTCCACAAAGATCAGCGCTAAGAATGCAGCTCCTATCACCTTTGAACTTGGCATTTTCCAAACTCTTCTAAAACTCGACGCAGGGAATATATGTAAGAAGTCTCACTCTCTTATCTCTTACTCTATATACGAAAAACCTGCAGGGCTTGTTGAGATAGAATTGCTTTAGGTGGCAACCCTATATATAGCCTTAGCAAAAGGTGGAATCCAGCTTCTGAGAAAGTTTGTCTTGAATATCTACTAGTGTCCTAGAGATGATGAATACAAAGGGACGTGTGTGCATTGGTTAAAAGCTTTAGTGGTGTTGGTGGTGGGGGATTGTCGACTTCTGTCGTCATGCAATTTCTGCATATATACAAGAATAGAATATTTAAACCTCTATCTATCCCACTTTTGACTTTAGTCGTATAAATATGTATAGAGTTTAATTTGGCCTGATATTACTATACGCATGCATGCCTAGCCACTTTCTCAGTGTGTTTATACTATGAGCTTACCGAATTTCCCATTCCGCGCACTAACTAGTATGGTGATTCTTTGAAACATTTGTCCCTGGACCAAGTGTTTTGCATTATGGCCTAAATACACATCACATCACATTATCGTAGATTTATGAGAAGTTTTACAGGTGTTTTCTCGTTCGTAGCTGCTTCAAAACTTCGTGCTTTCCAGACTTCGTCTCATTTAGAGTTGTTGCATGTCAATATGGCACTACTTTGAACTTCATTTTCTTAATTCTACGGTGATCAATGAGAGAAGAATATAGTTCTTATTGGGATAGAGATAGAGGTACATCCAATAGAAGTGTTTATTACACATTACATGGTTTATACACAAGTAATCAAGTTTAGATTCTTCCAATATCTTTAATAAACAGTTCTTCATCTTCTTGCACGTGTCCATGAAGTTATTAGTTGTTAGAATGAAACTTTGAGTAGGGGAAAGCGAATTTCTGAAGTCTACACGTACAATACCTTTAGGAGACCCTAAAAATGCAGGACCACAAAACCCACTAACTCACCTAACCAAATTCCCTGTCCCAACCACAGAATGGTAGTGGGGTGCGTTGGTTTTCTTCATATCTACGCATGTACTGACAACTGGTGCTCTTACTTCTTCTTGGAGTAGATAGCTAATTGCCATAGCATGCTTGCTTTCAATCGTAGCAATCTCGTCATTATAATGTTGACCACCAAGAGCATGGTCACAAATCAAACACTTGGATTCTGAGTGTGAATAGAAATCTGCAGGACAATTTGCAGTACAGGATTATCTTTGTTTTTAGCGTGATCAATATCGACAAGGTTTTTATAAAAAAAAAGGCTAATTTGTAGGCAATTGTATCGGAGTTCAACAGAAGAAACGAATCAATGAGTGACTTAGGTCTAAGGGATTGATGTGAACGGATATGCTTAGTGGGAAGCATTACTAGAAGACTAAACATTAGTGGCACCCATTACCACGTGTTCTATTAAGTGTACTATATATATAATTTATGTTTCTGGGATTCAAAGTCTTTTTAATTAATTGGATAAACACTCGTAAGAAGTACCGTGATACTTTAAAAGAGTTGATTGATTGAGATCGAAAGGTCCTGCAGCCAAATATAGGTTTTTGTAAGCGATCCAAGATTAATAGTATCCCAAGTCCTCCAACCACTATTATTGTCTCCTTATCAATCTTTCCGTTTTCAACTTCAGAAAACAGTCAGTTCTACCATCATCAAAACATTGATAATTAAATATGGTATACATTGAAGTAAGTTAATTGAATTTGCTATTAAGTAAACTTAAATCAATATGCTTTTCACTTCATTTATAATTTGGTATTTTATTGGTGAAAAAGCAAAGGTAAGGTAATAAGCATCTTTACTCCTAATCAAAATGTATGTCCTTATAAATTAGTCTACAAACATATAATTTCCATAAGCTTTTGGGTCCTTCGAAATATGAATTTAATTACAAACTAATAATCCTAACCACCCTTTTCTCAAATTTCTAAGTCAATTAAGAATTTAAATCCGAAAATCTCTTAATATTGAGAAGAGAGGACCAATCGTAAGAAGCATAACCTTATTTTTTCTTTGAAGCCAATCAATGAGTTGCAATTTTATATATGATATTATTATTTAATTAATAAAAGTATTCTTTATTTTTTATGTATTTTGTCAATTACAAGTATACACTCTTAATTTATGTCTTTGAAGCCAATCAATTAGTTGCAATTTTATATATGATATTATTATTTAATTAATAAAAGTATTCTTTATTTTTTAGGTATTTTGTCAATTACATTTGATATTTTAATACAAAAAATAAACTCCTTTGATCGTAATTATGATGATATCATAATTATAAGATTCAATTTGTATTTATTCATTATTGTTAAATTGTTCTTAGTTATAGTTTCATCAAGACTGGATATTAATATAATGGTAAAATTAGTACACGTTATGTTTCTTTTTTATAAAAAAAGTAATTTTCACAAATTAAAGTATGAAGATAATTAAATAAACGTGTGAGCACTTATTAGAGAATAAATATCTGATTATGAAGATTCCAATTATGGAATATTGCTTATGTGTCTATGGATTTCTTCATTATGACAATTGTATAGTTGATCCTTAGACTTAAAATTACTAAAGTATCTGGTATAGGAATTACTATATTTTGATGCAACTTATGAGCTATTTTATTAATTATGGTAGCTTAGTTGATACTACTTAGATATAGTATGGATCATAAGAAAATAGTTGAGTAAGATAATAAAGAATTCATCACTCTAAAATAATTAGAGAGAATGTTTCACTATTCTTGATTCGTAATAGTTTAAGAAATTCTTTAGTCAAAGTGAATTGACATTTAAAAATACTTTTAAATATAAAATATAAAATAATTATTAATTATTAAGAATGAACATGATTGAATTTAAAAGAGTAGGCATTAATTTCATAATTTTTGTTCAGATGGAATATTAGATGACGAAAGGATTAAATTAAACATTGTGACTATGTATGGATAAGTTGATTTAAACTCCTTTAACATTCTTAATATTTTGATGATTATAAAATATTACTAGACGTCGATCTTGATCTATTATAATAAATTGTTTAATTAAAGAAATAAAGATAAATTGAGAGAAGTTTTTATTATCTAACTATGATTATAAATTAAAATTAAATTTTATAATCATTGTCGGCATATTATGAACCTAATAGCTCACATAAAAAAGAACAATTAGAAAGAGACAAAAACCAATTTAAATTAATTAATTGTGAAGTTTGAAAAACTTCAAAAATAAAAATGAGATAAAATTAAATTGTAATTATAAGTAAAGTCAGATTTTAATTATAATATTGAGTTTTAATATTAATAAGAAACAAGTTATATTGTCTTTTTCTATAAATAGGAAAAAAAGGCATAAGAGAGAGCACCCTTCCTTTTACTTTCAAATGTTAAGCCCTTTTTTTTTTAAATTCTATAGATACTGTTAGAAGCTAGACACTTAGACAAACTGTAGTTGACAATTCAAGAAATTTTTTTGCAGGAATCCAAACTAGGTATGATTCACTATGTTATTTATTTTTCAAATTATTCAATTAATAAAATCTAATCAAGAAATTGTAAAATTGCATTTTTCTGTTACGTAAGTAATCGAATCATAATTTATTTTCTAAAAGTGGTATCAAAATCTCCTTTAATTATTTAATTTAATCAAAGTTGCTTGATTGTTATTAATTAGATAAAATTAAAACTTAAAAACATTATTTTAAAGACTTGCCTGATAGTGATTAAGGCATTACAAATTAGGGTTTGTTTTGGTTAATTAAAACCAAAACATGGGTGGCCCCCCCAGTAGTTATGAAACTTATGGAAATTTTGTTTTGTATTCAAGAAAAGTCTATAACACCTCTTTATACTTTGGAACTTTTAGATATATTTATTTAAAGTTTTGATTTTATTGCTTTTGGTTTTGATAAAACCATGAACCCCTTTTCTTGTTTACGGAAACTACCTAATAGAAGATTATGATTATTGTTTAGTCACTAAAAATTTGAATCATACGCTCCTCTTGAATCTGAAAAAACTTTGATATGTTTATCTACTTCTAGAAACACAGTTTGCATGTCCCCCTAGATTAGGTTTCTAGAAAAACGCCTTTCGAGTTCTTGATTTTGGTTGAATGTAGTTATCTGGGGATTATGTTTTGGTTCTTGCTTGTGTGTTTTTTGTGTCATATGTGAATGGACTGATGGATGAAACTTAGAAGCCTCATCCCACTACCAACAAAAGGTGGTTTTTCTACCAGTGACTAAGTCGCCACTATTAAGGGCGACAATCGCCTTTTAGAGGAGAAGAATTAAACCAGGAATGATGGCGTGGCAATGAAGACTACGAGAGGCTACAATTAGAGGAGAAGTAGTGACGACACCAGAAAAAAAAAAAGGGCAACGGTACGAGAATAGGAAAACCTAAATCGAAGAAAACGATGAGATGTGTGACGCATCCGTAGCATATGTAACACACATTAGTCAACACCATGGCATTAATTTAGGTGCGTACACTGCACGTGCCTCGTAGAAAATGTCGAGCACATGCACTGCACACACTTGACAATCCCTTTCTATATGTTTACTTTTAACTTTCCTTTTAATTAAATTATTTTAAATAATATTAAATTAGTTTAAATTCTATATAAATTTAAAAACTTGTTTTTCTAATTGTTTAACAATTATTTTAAACAGGGTAAAGTTTATTATGAATTTTTTAGAATTTAGTTTAATTTTTAAGAGTTGAATTATTAAGTTAACTTAGTTATCAAATCACTAATTAGAATTAAACAATGTTTTAAAGGATTTTTTTTTCATAATTTGATTATGTTACATATATTTAGTATAATGAGATTATATTAATATTGATGAGACTTAAATTTTTAAAAATTTAAATCCATCAATTAAGTAATATGTACATGTTGAGAACGTGGTAATTGTCTTCCATTATTTAACAATAAAACTAGAATTCTCTTTATTGTAAGACTTGGTAAGCAAACTTAAAGCCCCTTTAATCCGAATATATTTTAGCTTAAATTAATGAGTCATACTTAAACTAAATTTATATGAGCAAACTCATGATCATATAAATTTAGAGGCAAGATTTGGACTAATATATAAGATATATTTTGGTAAAAAGTTGTCACTAATCAAATCTATAACTCATATAAGATGTGGTTGGTAAAGTTGTTATTTACCTAATCTAAATTCAGTTAGTTTTTTAAGCAAACTTACGATCAACTTAGTTTAAATGAAATTCTAGCCCACTAGGAAATTATTTGACAGTTTCTTGATTTTATTGTGAGGACTATTATTTTGAATGAAATAGTGAGAGCAACCAAATATTTATTAAAG
This sequence comes from Erythroxylum longipes, assembly GCA_027563885.1. NCBI lineage: Eukaryota > Viridiplantae > Streptophyta > Magnoliopsida > Malpighiales > Erythroxylaceae > Erythroxylum > Erythroxylum longipes. The sequence continues at coordinate 20,860,635 of JAOQMS010000180.1, read as the reverse complement.
TCATTGTTTTATTTGGCTTTGTGACATAGGCTAATACTTGCTCTTTTTATATGTTTTGGTTGTTAAATAATATAAGTAGCAATCTATCCCTGAGGATAGCTTGAGAATTGTTCTCAGTAAAGAAAAGAAACTTTATGTTTATGACAATGTTATTCTACCAGAGACTCGTTCGGATGCAACTGATAAAGTTTGGAAGAGATATGTTGATGATGATAAACAAGGTACCTATATGATTTTGATTAGCATGTCTCTTGAGCTTCAGAGGCAAGATGAGAATATGGATGCTCACGCTGTAATTTTGCATCTTAATGAGTTATTTGGTGTATACAGTAAGGTGGAAAGATATCAGATCTCCAAAGCATCGTATCAATGTAAGATGATGTAAGGATTTTGAGAAACGTTTCATGTACTAATGATGATTAAGTATATTAAAAATTAGGCAAATTAGATTTTTTCGTAGACTATGAGTTATATTTGGTGCTACATTTTCTTAATTCGAGCTTTTACTATTATAAACTTGCATATGAACTAAAAGTATGTGTTATTGTCAAAACTATTGAATATGCTCAATAACGTAGAGGGATGACCTTAGAAGGATCTCAATTCTGTTCTCATTTTAGATTATTCTAAGAGTAAGAAAAAGGGCTTTAAGAAGAATAAGAATAAGAAACAAAAGGCTTCTACTAAAGTGGCACAGCCAAAGGTTGTTTCAGAAGAAGAATAATCAAAATGACATGTTTTCATTATGGATTCGATGGACACTATAAGAGGAATTGCAAAACTTATCTTGCTAACCTAAAGGAAAGCTTAAGGAAGTTATATCTTCAGTTATGTTTATGATTAAGATTAATCTTTCTACTTTTATTTCACATTCTTAGGTATTAGATACTGAATGTGATTCTTATATTTATATTAATATGCATATGTTAACAAGGAGTACATTGTTAAGGAAAGACGAAGTGGGCTTGTAAGTTGGAAATAGAGCAAGGGTTGCTGTATTAGTTGTAGGAATTTATAGTTTCACTTTGCCTTCTAGCCTTATACTAGAAGTAGATAATTTTTATTATCTTTCAGACATTACTAAAACAATTATTTTAATATCTTATTTAGATTTGAATAGATTAGTCTTTATTGTTAAAAATAAGAATTGTTCTTTTTACAAAGATGATTTCTAATATGCATCTAGATTGCTTACAAATTATTTGTATAAATTAGATCTTAAAAGGTCAATTCTTAACATAAATAGCAACAAAAGAAAGTTAAGAGACTAAAATCCATTATATTTATGGCATTGTAGGTTTGTTCATATCAACAAAACTAGAATCACAAAGTTGCATAAAAAATGGTATTTATATCCTTTTGATTATAAATCATATGAAACTTGCGAATCTTGTTTGTTGAAACAAAGACTAAACTACCCTTTAGTGGAAAAGGAGAGCATGACAGAGAGTTATGAGATCTTATAAATTCAGATGTATATAACCTTATGTCTACTTGTGCTAAAGGTGGATACTCATATTTCATCACATTCACCGATGATCATTCTAAATATGGTTATGTTTACTTAATGAAACAAAAGTCTGAATCATTTGAGAAGTTCAAAGAATTTAGACTTGAGTTTGAGCAACAAACTAGCTAAAATATTAAAATACTTATATTTGATCGATATGTTGAGTACTTAGACTATGGGTTTTTTGGTTACTTAAAAGAGAATGTGATTCTCTCACAATTTACTCCTTTTGAAACTCTACAATATAATGGAGTGTTTGAGAGGAGAAATCATACCATATTAGATATGGTACGTTCAATGATAAGTCATATAGTCTTTCCTATCTTCTTTTTAGGAAATTTCTTTAAAATTGTTGTTTGCTAAACAATTTAATAATGTTCCATTTAAATCAGTTGACAAGATATTATATGAGATATATAGTGGTAATATAGCAAATTCATCACACCTAAAGATTTATAGATGTCATGCTTATGTGAAGCATGCAACATCTGATAAGCATAAAGATAAGTAAGATAAATGCAAATTTATGGGGTATCCAAAAGAGAATTTGATATCAATTTTATCGTTCTCTCGAGAAAAAGGTCTTTGTCTCAAGACATGCTATATTATTAGAAAGAGAAGTTATTCTTAAGGAAAGTAATGAGAGTAAGGTTGAACTTATAGAAGTTAAAGAATCACAAGTTCACATCTAAATGGAACAAGAACCTTAAGTTGATACATATGATGACAACCAAGGTTTAAGAGGCACAAAGTCTGCAAAACATTAATAGGATGCATCATCCCTCCACTAAATTAGATCTATATCTTGAAAAGGAAAAATACAACGAATCATTCATAGATGATAAGCTTACTACTTTTAAGGAAGTAATTTTTAACATTGATTCTTTTAAATGATAAGAAGCTATGAGATCTAAAATGAAATCCATATACACTAAATAGTACAGACTTTGGTGGATACTCCCAATGGCATTGTACCTAAGTGAGTTTTTAAGAGAAAAGCTGACATAGATGGCAATGTACACATGTCAAAGCAAGGTTGGTGGCTAAAGGTTACAAAATAATAATAATAATAATAATAATAATAATAATAATAATAATAATAATAATAATAATAATAATAATAATAATAATAAAGGAGTTGTTTTTTATGAAACTTTTTTTTTGTAGTTATAATTAAGTCCATGAGGATCTTATTAGCTATATCTGCATATCATGATTATAAAATCTAGCAGATAGATGTCAAAATAATATTTTTGTGGCACAACCTGAAGGTTTTGAATATAACAGATTCCATAATCAATCATGAAAAGTGTAAAAGTTTTTTTTATGGACTTAAACAAGCGTCACAAAGTTAAAACTTTTATTTTGATGAGACAATCAAATAGTTTGATTTTATAAAACAATATAAATGAACCATGTGTCTATAAAAGATTAGTAAGAGTGAAGTCATTTTCTTAGTGTTATATGTAGATAACATATAACTCATTGAAATGACATACCAATACTCTAATTGATAAAGATTTGGTTGTCCAAGAACTTTTATATGAAGGATATAAGAGAAATAACCCATATTATAGGAATAAAGATCTATAGACATAGATTAAAGAGGTTGTTTGGCTTATCCCAATTCATTTATATAGATAAAGTGCTAAAAAGGTTTAGCATGGAGAATTTCATAAGGAGGTTTTTAGCCATGCGATTTCTCTCTCATAGAGTAGGTGTCCAAAGATACAGGAACAAAGAGATAAATGGATTGTGTTTTATATGTTATGACCATTAGATCAATCATGCATTTAATGTTATATACTAAACTAGAGATCTTTTATGCTTGGAGCATAACAAGTAGATTTCAAACTCTTAGTGATGGTCACTAGTTGGCTATGGAAAACATCTTAAAGTACTTAAAAAGGATTAAAGATATTTTTTTTGTTCTATAGAGAAGTTGAATTAAAAGTTTAGGGGGTATTAAAATGCTAGTTTCTAGTATGATCATGATGATAACAAATCATAGTCAGGGTAGATCTTTACTTTGAATGGTGATATAGTAAGTTAGAAGAGTGCTAGTTAATGAACTATTGTGAATTCAGTGACCGAGGTAGATTACATTTTAGTGCTAACGGTGATATAGGAAGCAATTTGGATCAATAAGTTCATCATCAAACATAGAGTTTGTTGAGATAATAATATTGTATCGTGACAACAATGGCGCCATTGCACAGGTCAAGAAACTAAGGCCTCATCATGGTTAAACATGTACTTATAAAGTTTCACTTGATTACAGAGATAGTAGAGCCGAAAGACATAACTTTAAAGCAAGGTTCCACTAAAGGGAATCTTGTAATCCTCTTATAAGTTGTTATCTCAAAAAAGACATGATCAATATATAAATGATTATGATATTAGACAAATAGGTGATTGAATTCAGTGTATGTGGGAGTTTTTTAGTTTATACCCTTGTAGCCAATTGGTTAGTCGTAATTTTATTTATGACATTACTATTTTAATTAATAAAGACATTCTTTATCTTTATATATTTTGCTAATCACATTTGACTTTTTCATTCTAAAGGTGATAGATGCATAATAGACCACAATTTTACCTCATATTTGATGTTTTTGCTTGATATTTGATACTTTTGTTGTATATTTAGTGTTTAATTTGGTCCAAGTGTGTTTATAGGTTATAATTTCCTTCACGAATTTAAAAGGGAAGAATTTAGACAAAAATACAATATAAAATGAAGAAATAGAGCATGAAAGTGATGCACTGCCGTGCACTTCTCACAGGTCATACACAATAATGATTTTAAATGTTTTTGGACATACATGGTCTAATACATGACTATGTAATAGACCATGTATGTCTAGAAACCCTAATTTTCAATATAAAAAGATGTGTTCGACGATAATTGAGTAGAAGATAGGAAGAGGCAATTTCCATACGTGGATTTCATTCTCAAGGGATGATTTTAGTCCAGAGAAGTAAAAAACACGAAGATTTCATCGAAATATCCGTCAGAATGCAAGATCAAGCCTCTACATCACAATAATATTCAACAGAAGACAATTAGGGAGATTTAAAATTATGAACCCATAGTTTTCAATTCATTTTTCTTCCAGTTTATGTTTGATTTCATGTTCGATAACATGTCAGTAAAAGTCCAATTAGTGCCTAGGTTAGATATGTTGGAATTTTATAGCTTAAGTGCTACAAATTCCATTTAACATACCAAGATATATTTGAAAGTGCTTGGGTTTCATGTAAGGAGCTAACCCTTAGCTCAAGGGAGCTCATGTAAGCTATAACATGACTTTCACTTAGCTCAAGTGTCTAAAGCTAGCTTAAGGTGAGCTCGAGGGAGCTCATTAAAACTAGTTAATAGCTAGAAAGCTAGGGATAAGCTCAATTGGACTCAATTGAGATTACCCCAGCTCATCTTTGGTTCTTGGGAATTGAAGCTAGCTATAAATGTGTTCACACTAGTTAAGCTAGAAGAGCTAATTAAGGAGCATAAGTTGGAGTTGAAACCTAAAGCTTAATTGTTAAAATTGGTGGTGCTAGATGAAGGAATCTAACGTGCTTGAGTGTACAATGGACATTAGGGTGTACCATGAGCTGTAGCACGCTATAATGCATCTTCCCATGCATGCACTTAGAGTAAAAGTTCATTGTCTCCATATGGATACATGAATTTGTCTAAGGAAGGATGAATTCGGCCAAGATGTTAAATTTGGCCAAAGGGGAAGATTCATAATGTATCAGGCCTTAGAATGAACATACATGACACCCTTTCACCAAGGTATGTGTATTTTGGATGAAAGGATATGTTGTTTCGGCCAATGGTTGTGACCATTCAACTAAAAAGGGGTTCATGTACAAGAATGAATGGTCATGAGTATACCATCATGAATTTAAGTGAAGATACATGACTCTTTGCCGAAGGATGTGTCCTTTGGCCAATAGTCATGATGTTTTACTAAGAGACATAACTGTTGGAAGAGTCAGATGTTTCGTCAAGAGACATAACTCTTGAAAGAGTCATGACTCTTTAAAGGCACCTTTTGATGACCTATAAAAGGGAATTTCGTAGTTCCTTTGATTCAATTTTTTTAATCTTTGGTCGAATACTACACTCTTCTCCCCATCGAAAGCACTCCCTTCTTTCAAGTCTTCATACGGTGAATCTCCCATAAAATAGTTGTTAAGCTTATTAAGAGCATTGTGGGTGAAACATAAGGATTGCTACTTTCACAAGTTAGCAACTCTTCCGACCTTAGTGCATTGTGACGAGATCAGTCTACTCCATCCATTCCAACCATAACGAGTTGGAGAAGAAGGAGAAGATATAGTGGATCTCCACAAGGGAGGCAAAACATCAAGCATATAAGGAGTTATTTCATTGCATTTCAAGTTACCATATCATCTTACCCTTCTTAGTGACATGCATAAGATCTTGTATGCTTATTAAATCATGAGATTTCTTGTTTGAGTTATGATTTAAAATCAACAAATGGTATCAGAGCAAGGTTGAAAGCATGATTTGAATTGATTTAATGATCATAAAATTGACATACTAATATGTTGGTATATATTTTTTAGTGCAATCATGATAATGGCATCTGAACGTACTTGTTGCTATATGTTATATGTGTGATAATTGCCATGCTAAACTGAAGGCTTTATTGAGAGCATGTTTTGTGAAACAATGAAAGCATGTTGAAATATTTCTGATTGAATGCTATATGCATTTCTTTTGCTATGTTTTAGCATGAAATAGTTGTTTCTCATGCATGTTTCTTGATTAAGTCTTGTTGTGCTAAAAATGCAACTATATGTGATAATTGCATCAATGTAGATGGCATATAGAATATTGTTGCTAAATTAAATAAAGACCTCAAGCTTGATGGATATAATTACTTTATTTGGCAACAAAAGGTTCAATTCATCTTAATTGAGCAAGATACACTTGATTTGCTCGTCTATACGGTCGAGTCACCAGCGGTGGGTGGAAACTTTAATGCCTATGAGGTATATAAGAAGAAAGCTTATGTGGCCTGTGTTACCCTCTTGAGCACCATGGTTGATGAACTCATGGTGGATTTCTCTATGCTTGAGTCAGCCAAAGCCATATGGGATTCAACCAAGACTAAGTATGGAGATGTTTCTTTGGAGAAACAAAGAGTTATGATTCTCAAGTTTGAGAATGATAGTAAGAAGGCTAACCACACCATGAGTGCCCACTTACGTGAGATGTCAAGCATGATTCATCAACTTAAATATGCTCGTCATATGTTCACTGATGAGCAATAAGTTCAACCAATAATTCGTTCCTTGCCTGATGACGAGTGGCAATTGATAAAGGTCAATTTAGGCCACAACTCTCAAATCAAGTCATTTGATGACATTGCAAGGCACCTTCTGCTAGAGGCAGAGGTGATGGCCATCTAGAACCATTCAAAGGCATATGTTGCTGGAACTTCCTTTCCCCTCAAGAACAAGTTCAAAGGGAAGAAGAAAAGAAAGAATGGTCAAGACAATGGGAACAGTGCTACCTTGAAAAAGTTCAAGAAAAAGCGCAACAATGCCAAGTTCACGTGCTTCAATTATGGCAATAAGGGACACTTTGCAAATGAGTGCAAAGTACCTCCTAAGGTATATGATCCCTTTTTTACTTCATTTGTTCATGTTGTGTCATGCACGTACTTAACTGAATCTGATTCTTTGTGGATTATAGATTTCGGAGCAACAGAGCACATAGCCAAAGAAAAGTCTTGGTTCATGGCCTTTAAGAAGTTGCCAAAGGGAGCAAAGCATGTTTCTGTGGGGAACAAAGCAAGCCTTGAAGTAGAAGGGATAAGAACTTGTAGAATTCATCTAAACAATGGACATTTGTTGTTAATTGATGTTCTATATGTACCTAAGATTTGTAGAAACTTGTTTTCTGTATGTCCCTTGTTAAAGTTCAGATATTGCTTGAATTTCTTTAATAAATCTGTAGATATTATTAAAGATAATGCAGTCATGTGTTCTTGTTTAGTAAACAACAGGTTGTTTGAATTGAACACCAGTGTTGCTACTTCTAGTTGCTATGTAACTGAGGTTACTATTGAGATGACTTGGAATGAGCGTTTGGGACATATTGGACAAGAAAGGATGACTAAGTTAGCCACATGTGTCTTACTTGGATCATTGTCCAAGGTTTCTATACCAAGTTGCCAATCATGTATTGTTGGAAAGGCCACAAGAAAGCCTTTTGGCAAGATAACTAGAAGTCAAGAAGCTTTACAATTAGTTCACTCCAATCTTTGTGGACCAATGAGAATTGTATCTAGACCTAGGTTTATATACTTTATCACATTCACTAACGATTGTACTCGATTTACCCATGTGTTCTTAATAAAGCACAAGTGTGAAGCATTGAGGTGCTTTGAAACATACTTGCACTTAGTGGAGAATCAATTAGGTAAGAAGATCAAGTCATTGAAGAATGATCGTGATGACAAGTACATGCCAAATGATTTTAAGGCATTTTGTTACCAAAAGGACATTATGAGGCAACTCACACTTCTTTGGACTCCACAACAAAATAAAGTAGCCGAAAGGAAGAATATGACTCTTATGGATATAGTGCAATCCATGATGGCTAAAGCCAACTTGGATATTGCCTATTGGGGTGATGCATTGCTTAATGCATCACATATTTTGAATAGAGTGCCATATAAGTCTATTGATTCTATGCCATATTAGTTATGGTCGAAGAAAATCCCTAACTTAAGCTATATTCATCATTGGGGATGTGCAGCTTATGTATATGCTATAAATTACCCTCTTAGGAAATTAGGCCCTAGAGGGAGGAAGTGTGCCTTCCTTAGTTATTATGAGCATTCTAAGGGGTATGTGTTCTTAGATGTAAGTCACAAGATTGGAAATGTCTTTGAATCAATAAATGCCAACTTTATTGAGGATGAGTTCCCTAAAGTTAGTGAATGTTAAATGCGTTGGTTGAGACCTTTATACAAGGTCAGTCTAGTGCTTTGGAAGCACCATTGACTACAACTTCCGAGGTGGAAGTTCCTTAACAAGAGGCTATTCAAGTGCCTCCTGCATCCCCACTTGTTAATGAACAACAACAAGAAGTTCTTTATGAACAAGTTCCAAAGAGGGCTAAGGGAGTTCAAGAACCACATGTTCAGGCTATAGGGCAAGATCATGATGAGCCTCCTCCTATGCCTAATATAAGACATTTAAATAGGCAATTTGGACCACCAAAAGAATGGTGGATTTTGGAGTGGATTTTAGAGGGAAGTGAGGAAAACTTAGTGTCATCTAAGATTGATGAACTAAGTAATGTGCAAAAAGCTCTTGAAGGTGTTCACAAAGAGAAGTGGCTAATGGCAATACAAGATGAGATGAATTCGATGCATCTTAATGAGGTTTAGGACTTAGCTGAATCACCTCCTGGCCAGTGGGCTGTTGGGAACAAGTGGGTTCTCATGATAAAATTAAATTCTGATGGTACTATTGAAAAGTACAAGGCCCAATTGGTGGCCAAGGGATTCACATAGAAGGAGGGTATAGATTTTAAGGATACCTTCTCTCCTGTTGTGAAATTCAATTCCATCAGATTATTACTTACTATTGTGGCTTATTTAGACTTAGAATTGCATCAAATGGATGAAAGACCGCCTTTCTTTATGGTGATTTGAGATAGGATATTTACATGCAATAATCGGAGGGGTTTGTTAAAAAGGGTCAAGAACATAAAGTATGTATACTTAAGAAGTTTATATACGTTCTTAAGTAAGCTTCAAGATAGTGGTACTTGAAGTTTCATGATGCAATCGCAAACTTCGGTTTTGTGATGATGTATGAAGACTATTATGTTTATATGTACACTTCTGGGTCCAAATTTGCCATTATGACTCTATATGTGGATGACATATTGATAGCAAGTAATGGGTTAAGTTTGTTGAAAACCATGAAAGGATGGTTGTCTTCCACCTTCGACATGAAGGATATGGTAGAAGCTACCTATATCCTTAGTGTTAAGATCCTAAGAGATAGGAAAACTAAGATGTTGGCCTGGTCTCAGGAACTTTATATTGATAAGATTCTTGCAAGGTTCAACTTGACAAACTCAAAATCAATGAGTACACCACTTGCATATGGTTGTAAGCTTGGGAAAGATTTGTGTCCTCGTAGTACTCAAGAAAAGGAGATGAAAAAGGTCCCATACTTAAGTGCCATTGGAAGTCTAATGTATGCCATGTTCTGTACACAGCCTAACATTAGCCAAGCTGTAGGTCTACTGGTAAGATATTCTTCTAACCCTGGAATCGAGCATTGGAAGTGTGTGAAAAGGGTCCTTAGGTATCTCAAGGGTACAAAGGACTATTGGCTATGTTACTAAGGAGAGAATCTTGGTTTGCATGGCTACATTGATGTTGATTGGGGTGGTAATAGTGATTTGTGCAAATCTACATCTGGCTATGTCTTCATGCTAAATAATAGGGCTGTTTCTTATAGTAGCAAGAAATAAACTTGCACAACATTGTCAATAAATGAATTTGTTTCCAATGTCTCAACTGTGCAAGAGGCCTTATGGCTTGGAAATTTTATTCAGCACTTAGGGTCAATTGTGTCTTTGGAAATGCCCATAACTATCTATTGTGATAGTATGGCAGCTTTGGCTTACACTAAGGACCCTAAGTATCTGGAAAGACTAAGCACATTAGCATGAAGTATCATTTTGTTAGAGATACAATAGAAGAGGAGAAATTAAGTTAAAGTACATATCTACGGACCTAATGGTGGCTGACCCTATTACTAAACCATGTCCACCATTTCATTTTGCTAAACATGTAAAGGTAATGGGTCTTCGTAGATTATGAAATGTTGGTGTAATTTTCTCCTTCTTGTGTCACACATGTAAGACATTTGATAAATGAAAAGTTGTTTATCAATTATTAGTGCATTTCACTTTGAAACCGGAACAAAAAATGTACATGTCAATCATAGGCTAAGGTTGGTTCTCTCACATGAGCCATCCGTCCTTGCGTATTTGCGTAAGATCAAGGATTAGACCGCTAAGGTCTTAAATGTATGTTATCTCTTAAAAGGGATATGTGACTTGTGTGTCATACATTTAAGTGGGAGTCATGAACTAACACATGAAAACTTTAGTCTTATGGTAGTCTTGATTATGAATGCATCAAGATAAGGTGATCAAGTATGTATGTCCACTTATACATACTATCCTATGATTTCATTATTAAGAGTGAGAATAAGGAGTATTTCATGGTTGTTTGACATGTCCTCTTATTATTGAGAATAATAGGAGTTACACATTTAAATGTTTTAAGAGGGAGAATTGACACACCCCTCCAAGTGGGAGTAGAGTAGTAAAACATTTAAGGATGTGTTTAGGGAACATCAAAGGGATGTGGTCCAAATGTTCCATAGTTAACCATGAAATCGACCAACTAAAGAAAATAAGCAAGTTGTCTCTTGTCTTTATTATGTGTGAGATTCTTCATTCAAACCCCTTAGTGACTATGGCTTGCTATTAGGAAATTGGGGATTATTATGGTCTTCTTAATTGGTTGTCGAAGGTTTTGGTAGAAATGAAACTGGAGTATTCTCCTTTTAGATGATTGTGTTTTCTTAAATTTTCTAGTAGTTCGAAGCTAAAGGAAAGACATGAATGCATAAGTTGCCTGTATAAGTATAATTGCATAAGTTACATAACTATGATAGCATATGTTACACACTGTAAATGATATACAATCACATTATTCAATCTTAGCACCCACATATTGTTTTGTACAATATGAAAGATTGAGTGTGATGTGAGAAAGAAACCAAGTGCACTTGAGGTTTAAGACATTCATGAGTTTTATGAGTTAAAACTCACAAAGGAGACTAAATGTGATTAAACTTGTGTATCAAAATGTCTTGGGGTTTAAAAGGCATAACTTGATTTGTTCAAGTAAGTTTGATTTGTTCAAACATGAGGAGAGTAACAATCTTTCATTGTGGGTCTAACAACCACAATGTAAAGAGATTTTGTTTACATGCCTAAGGTTGCACCTACAACTCAAAATTATGTGCTTCAACTATTATTTGTTTTCTGCTTTTTATGTTCACTTGTTAAGTATTTTCTATTTGAGTGGGAGCATTTTTTTTAAATATATCTTTGTGTGAGTGGGAACTTGTTGGAATTTTATACCTTAAGTGCTATAAATTCCATTTGACGCACCAAGATATACTTGAAAGTGCTTGGGTTTCATGTAAGGAGCTAACCCTCAGCTTAAAGGAGCTCAACGAAGCTCATGTAAGCTATAAGTGGCTTGACATGATGTTCCCTTAGCTCAAGTGTCTAAAGCTAGCTTAAGATGAGCTCGTGGGAGAGCATTAAAACTAGTTAATAGATAGAAAGCTAGGGATAAGCTCAATTGGACTCAATTGATATTAACCCAGCTCATCTTTTGTTCTTGGGAATTAAAGCTTGCTATAAATATGTTCACACTAGTTAAGGTAGAAGAGCTAATTAAGGAGCATGAGTTGGAGTTGAAACCCAAAGCTTAATAGGCGAAATTGGTGGTGCTAGATGAAGGAATCTAGCGTGCTTAAGTGCATAATGGACATTAGGGTGTATCGTGAGCTACAACACACCATAATGCATCTTCCCATGCATGCACTTAGAGTGCAAGTTCGTTGTCTCCACATGGATATACGAATTCGGCTAAGAAAGGATGAATTCTTCTAAGAGGTTGAATTTGTCCAAAAGGGAAGATTCATCATGTACCTTGCCTTAGAATGAACATACATGATATCCTTTCCCCAAGGTATGTGTACTTTGGATGAAAGGATGGGTTGTTTCGGCTAATGGTTGTGACCATTCAGCCAAAAAGGGTTTCATATACAAGAATGAATGGTCATAAGTGTATCATCATGACTTTAAGTGAAGATACATGACTCTTTGCTAAAAGATGTGTCCCTTGGCCAAGAGTCATGATGTTGTGCCAAGAGACATAGCTCTTGGAGAAGTCATGATGTTTCACTAAGAGACATAACTCTTGGAAGATCATGACTCTTCAAAGGCGCCTTTTAGTGGCCTATAAAAGGGACTTTTGTAGTTCCTTTGATTGAGTTTGTTTTTTCTCTTTAGCCAAATACTACACTCTTCTCCCTATCTTTGAGCCGAAAACACTCCCTTCTTTCAAGTCTTCATGCGTTGAAGCACTTTCCTATAAAATAGTTGTTAAGCTTATTAAGAGCATTTTGGGTGAACCATAAGGATTGCTACTTTCACAAGTTAGCAACTCTTCTGACCTTAGTGCATTGTGACGAGATCGGTCTACTCCATCTATTCTAACCACGACAAGTGAGAGAAGAAGGAGAAGCCATAGTGGATCTCCATAAGGGAGGCAAAATATCAAGCATACAAACAGTTATTCTTTCAAGTTAGTATATCATCCTACCCTTCTTAGTGACATGCGTAGGATCTTGTATGCTTATGAAATCATAAGATTTTTTATTTGAGTTATAATCTAAAATCAACAAATGGTACCAGAGCTAGGTTGAAAGTATGATTTGAAATGATTTTATGATCATAAAATTGACATATTAATATATTGGTATATATTTTTTAGTGCAATCATGATAATGGCACGTGAACGTATTTATTGCTATATGTTTTATGTGTGATAGTTTCCATGCTAAATTGAAGAGTTTATTGAGAGCATGTTTTGTGAAACAATGAAAGCATGTTGAAATAGTTCTAATTGATTGCTATATGCATTTCTTTTGCTATGTTTTAGCATAAAATAGTTGTTTCTCATGCATGTTGCTTGATTAAGTCTTGTTATAGTAGAAATGCACCTACATGTGGTAATTGCATCAATGTAGATGGCATGTAGAATATTGTTGTTAAATTAAATAAAAACCTCAAGCTTGGTGGAGATAATTACTCTATTTGGCAACAAAAGGTTTAATTCATCTTAACTGAGCAAGATACACTTGATTTGCTCGTCTATACGGTTGAGCCACCAGCAATGGGTGGAAACTTTAATGCTTATGAGGCATATAAGAAGAAAGATTCTGTGGCCCATGTTACTCTCTTGAGTACCATGGTTGATGACTCATGGCGGATTTCTCAATTGAGTTGGCCAAAGCCATATAGGATTAAGCCAAGACTAAGTATGGAGATGTTTCTTTGGAGAAACAAAGAGTTATGATTCTTAAGTTTGAGAATTATAGTATGAGGGCTGACCGCACCATGAGTGCCCATTTACGGGAGATGTCATGCATGATTCATCAACTCAAATCCGCTCGTCATGTGCTCACTGATGAGCAATAAGTTCAAGCATTAATCCATTCCTTGCTTAATGAGGAGTGGCAATTGATGAAGGTCAATTTACGCCATAACTCTCAAATCAAGTCATTTGATGACATTGCAAGGCAACTTTTGCTAGAGGCAAAGGTGATGACCATCCAAAACCATTCAAAGGCATATGTTGCTAGAACTTCCTTACCTCTTAAGATCAAGTTCAAAGGGAAGAAGAAAAGGAAGGATGGTCAAGACAATGGGAACGGTGCCACCTTAAAAAAGTTCAAGAAAAAGCACAAAAAAGGTAAGTTTAAGTGCTTCAATTGTGGCAATAAGGGATGCTTTGCAAATGGTTGTAAAACACCTCCTAAGGTATATGATCCCTTTTCTACTTCATTTGTGCATGTTATGTCATTCTCGTACTTGACTGAATCTGATTCTTTGTGGATTATAGATTCGGGAGTAACAGGCGACATAGCCAAAGAAATGTCTTGGTTCGAGGCTTTTAGAAAGTTGCCAAAGGGAGCAAAGCATGTTTCTGTGGGGAAGAATGCAAGCCTTGAAGTATAAGGGATAGGAACTTGTAAAGTTCCTCTGAACAACGGACATTTGTTGTTAATTGAAGTTCTATATGTACCTAAGATTTGAAGAAACTTGGTTTCTGTATGTTACTTGTTAAAGTTTAGATATTGCTTGAATTTCTTTAATAAATCTGTGGATATTATTAAAGATAATGCAATCGTGTGTTCTTTTTTAGTAAACAACGGGTTTTTTGAATTGAACTCAAGTGTTGCTACTTCTAGTTGCTATGTAATTGAGATTACTACCAAGATGACTTGGCATGAGTGTTTGGGACATATTGGATAAGAAAGGATGACTAAGTTGGCCTCACGTGGCTTACTTGGATCATTGTCCAAGGTCTCTATACCAAGTTGCCAATCATATCTTGTTGGCAAGGCCACAAGAAAGCCTTTTGGCAAGGCAATTAGAAGTCAAGAAGCTTTACAATTAGTTCACTCCGATCTTTGTAGAGCAATGAGAATTTTATCTAGACTTGGGTTTGGATACTTTATCACATTCATTGACGATTGTACTCGATTTACCCATATGTTCTTACTAAAGCACAAGTGTGAAGCATTGAGGTGCTTTGAAACATACTTGCACTTAGTGGAGAATCAATTGGGTAAGAAGATCAAGTCATTGAGGACTGATCGTAGTGGCGAGTACATGTCCAATGATTTTAAGGCATTTTGTGACCAAAAAGGCATTATGAGGCAACTCACAATTCCTTAGAATTCACAATAAAATGGAGTACCCGAAAGGAAAAATAGGACTTTTATGGATATGGTGCAATCCATGATGGTTGAGGCCAACTTGGATATTGCCTATTGTGGTGATGCATTCCTTAGTGCAACATATATTTTAAATAAAGTGGCCTCCAAGTTTGTTAATTCTATGCTATATAAGTTATGGTTGAAGAAAACCCCTAACTTAAGCTATCTCTGTCCTTGGGGATGTGCAGCTTATATACATGCTACAGATCACTCTATTTGGAAATTAGGCCCTAGAGGGAGGAAGTGTGCCTTCCTTTATTATTCTGAGCATTCTAAGGGGTATGTGTTCTTGGACGTAAGTTACCAGATTGGAAATGTCTTTGAATCAAGAAATGCTAACTTTATTGAGGATGAGTTCCCTAAAGTTAGTGAATGTTAGATGTGTTGGTTGAGACCTTTATGCAAGGTCAGTCTAGTGCTTTGGAAGCACCATTGACTACAACTTCCTAGGTGGAAGTTGCTCAACAAGAGGCTATTCAAGTGCCTTCTGCATTCCCACTTGTTAATGAACAATAAGAAGAAGTTCTTGATGAATAAGTTCCAGAGGAGTTGAGGGAGTTCAAGAACCACATGATCAGGCTATAAGGCAAGATCATGATAAGCCTCCTCCCATACCTAATTTAAAATGTTCAAATAAGCAATTTGGACTACCAATAGAATGTTGGATTTTGGAGGGAAGGGAGGCAAACTTGGCGTCATCTGAGATTGATGAACCAAGTAATGTGTAAGAAGCTCTTAATGGTGTTCACAAAGAGAAGTGGCTAATGGCAATGCAAGATGAGATGAATTCTATACATCTCAATGAGGTTTGGGACTTAACTGAGTTACCTCCTGGCTAATGGTCTACTGGGAACAAGTGGGTTCTCAAGATAAAATTGAATTCTGATGATACTATTGGAAAGTACAAGGCCCGATTGGTGGCCAAGGGATTCACTCAGAAAGAGGGTATAGATTTTAAGGATACCTTCTCTCTTGTTGTGAAATTTAATTCCATTAGATTGTTACTTATTATTGTGGCTTATTTGGACTCGGAATTGCAGTAAATGGATGAAACAATACTTTTCTCAATGGAGATTTGAGAGAGGAGATTTACATGCATAACCCAGGGGTTTGTTGAAAAAGGTTAAGAGCACAAAGTATGTAGACTTAAGAAGTCTATATACCGTCTTAAACAAGCTTCAAAACAGTGGTACTTGAAGTTTCAGGATGCAATCACAAACTTTGGTTTTATGATGATGCATGAAGACCATTGTGTTTATATGTACACTTTTGGGTCCAAATTTACCATTATAACTCTATATATTGATGACATATTGATAGCATGTAATGGGTTGAGTTTGTTGAAAACCATGAAAGGATGGTTGTCTTCCACGTTCGACATGAAGGTTATGGGAGAAGCTGCCTATATTATTAGTGTTAAGATCCTAAGAGATAGGAAAACTAAGATGTTGGACTTGTCTTAGGAACCATATATTGATAAGATTCTTGCAAGGTTCAACTTGACAAACTCAAAATCAATGAGTACACCACTTGCATATGGTTGCAAGCTTGGGCAAGATTTGTGTCCTCGTAGTACTTAAGAAAAGGAGGAAATGAAAAAGCCCATACTTAGGTGCCATTGGAAGTCTAATGTATGCCATGTTGTGTACACGACCTAACATTAGCCAAGCTGTAGGTCTATTGGCAAGATATTCTTCTATGGAATCGAGCATTAGAAGTGTGTGAAAAGGGTCTTTAGGTATCTCAAAGGTACAAAGGACTATTAGTTATGCTATCAAGGAGAGAATCTTGGTTTGCATGGTGATGTTGATTGAGGTGGTGATCTTGATTCGTGCAAATCTACATCTGACTATGTCTTCATGCTAAATAATGGGGCTATTTCTTGAAGTAGTAAGAAACAAACTTGCACAATAATATCAAAAAATGAATTTGTTGCCAGTGCCTCCACTGTGCAAGAGACCTTGTGGCTTGGAAATTTTATTCAGTGGCTTACACTAAGGACCTTAAGTATTATGGAAAGACTAAGCATATTATTATGAAGTATCCTTTTGTTAGAGATGCAATAAAAGAGGGAGAAATTAAGTTAGAGTACATATCTATAGACCTAATGGGGGCTGACCTTATGACTAAGCCATTGCCACCATTTCATTTTACTAAACATGTAAAGGCAATAAGTCTTCGTAGATTATGAAATGTTGGTGTAATTTTCTCCTGCTTGTGTCACACATGTAAGACGTTTGATAAATGAAAAGTTGTTTATCAATTATTGGTGCATTTCACTTTGAAAGCATAATGAAAAATGTACGTGTCAATTATAGGCTAAGGTTGGTTTTCTCACACGAGTCATCTGCCCTTGCGTCTTTGCGTAAGATCAAGGATGAGACCGCTAAAGTCTTAAATGTATTTTATCTCTTAAAAGGGATTTGTGACTTGTGTGTCATACATTTACCTAGGAGTCATGAACCAATATATGACAACTTAGTCTTACAGTTATCTTGATTATGAATGCATCAAGATAAGGTGATCAAGTCATCAAGTTTTTATGTCTACTCATACATACTATCCTATAATTTCATTCTCAAGAGTGAGAATAAGGAGTATTTCATGGTTGTTTGACGTGTCCTCCTATTATCGAGAATAATAAGAGTTACATATCTAAATGTTTTAAGAGGGAGAATTAACACACCCATCTAAGTGGGAGTGGAGTAGTAAAAAATTTAAGGATGTGTTTAGGGAACATCAAAGGAATGTGTTCCAAATGTTCCATATTTAACCATGAAATTGACCAACCGAAGAAAATAAGCAAGTTGTCTCTTGTCTTGCTTATGTTTGAGATTCTTCATTCAAACCCCTTAGTGACTATGGCTTGCTATTAGGAAATTGAGGATTATTATAGTCTTCTTAATTGGCTGTCAAAGGTCTCGGGAGAAATGGGACCGGAGTATCCTCCTTTTATATGATAACGTTTTTTAATTTTTCTAGTAGTTTGAAGCTAAAGGAAAGACATGAATGCATAAGTTACCTATATAAGTATAATTGCATGAGTTGCATAACTACGATAGCATATGTTGCACACTATAAATGATATAAAATCACATTATTCAATCTCGGCGCCATATATTGTTTTGTACAATATGAAAGATTGAGTGTGATGTGAGAAAGAAACCAAGTGCAATTGAGGTTTAATACATTCGTGAGTTTTATAAGTTAAAACTCACAAAGGAGACTGAATGTGATTAAACACGTGTATCAAAATTTCTTGGGGTTTGAGAGGCATAACTTTATTTTTTCAAGTAAGTTTGATTTGTTAAACCATGAGGAGAGTGACAATCTTTCATTATGGGTCTAACAACCACAATGTAAAGAGATTTTGTTTACATGCCTAAGGTCGCACCCATAACTCAAAATTATGTGCTTCAACTATTATTTGTTTTTAGCTTTGTATGTTCACTTGTTGAGTATGTTTTGTTTGAGTGGGAGCATATTCTTTTTAAATATATCTTTGTGCAAGTAGGAGCTTATTGGAATTTTATAGCTTAAGTGCTACAAATTCCATTTGACGCGCTAAGATATATTTGAAAGTGCTTGGGTTTCATGTAAGGAGCTAACCCTCATCTTAAGGGAGCTCAATGAAGCTCATGTAAGCTATAAGTGGTTGACATGACTTTCCCTTAGCTTAAGTATCTAAAGCTAGCTTAAGATGAGCTCGTGGGAGATCATTAAAACTAGTTAACAGCTAGAAAGCTAGGGATAATCTCAATTGGACTCAATTGAGATTAAACCAGCTCATCTTTGGTTCTTGGGAATTGAAGCTAGCTATAAATATGTTCACACTAGTTAAGGTAGAAGAGCTAATTAAGGAGCATGAGTTGAAGTAAAACCCAGAGCTTAATGGGTGAAATTGGTAGTGCTAGATAATGGTATCTAGCATGCTTGAGTGCACAATGGACACTAGGGTGTACCATGAGCTACAACACGCCGTAATGCATCTTCCCATGCATGCACTTAGAGTGCAAGTTCTTTGTCTCCACACGGATACATGAATTCGACCAAGAAAGGATGAATCAGCCAAGAGGTTGAATTCGGCCAATAGGTAAGATTCATTATGTACCTTGCCTTAGAATGAACATACATGACACCCTTTCACCAAGGTATATATACTTTGGATAAAAAAATATGTTATTTCGGCCAATGGTTGTGACCATTCGGCCAAAAAGGGATTCATATATAAGAATGAATGGTTATGAGTGTACCATCATGAATTTAAGTGAAGATACATGAATCTTTACTAAATGTTGTGTCCGTTGGCTAAGAGTTATGATGTTTCGCTAAGAGACATAACTCTTGGAAGAGTCATGATGTTTCACCAAGAGACATAACTCTTGGAAAAGTGATGAATCTTCAAAGGCACCTTTTGGTGGCCTATAAAAGAGTATTTTGTAGTTCCTTTGATTGAGTTTTTTTTTCTTTGGTCAAATACTACACTCTTCTCCCCATCTTTGAGCTGAAACACCCCCTTCTTTCAAGTCTTCATGCACTGAAGCACTCTTCTATAAAATAGTTGTTAAACTCATTAAGAGCATTGTGGGTGAACCATAAGGATTGCTAATTTCACAAGTTAGCAACTCTTCCGACCTTAGTGCATTAAGACGAGATCGGTCTACTTTATCCATTCCAACCACAACGAGTTAGAGAAGAAGGAGAAGCCATAGTGGATCTCCACAAAGGAGGCAAAACATCAAGCATACAAGGAGTTATTCCACTACGTTTCAAGTTATTATATCATCCTACCCTTCTTAGTGACATACGCAGGATATTATATGCTTATGAAATCATGAGATTTCTTGTTTGAGTTATGATCTAAAATCAACAAGATGAACTCTATGTTAATACTTTGATATGATTTGATTATTTTATTAATGCAATTGGTTTGATTGATTATTGTGATTTGATTACGTGTTTCATTTATGTTCTAATAAACATATAAATATTATATCATAATTTGGTTTCATACTTAGTGATTGAGAAATCCTAAGTTTGAATATATCTATCGGAATTGGAAGGAGTTGATTGCAAACCTAGAGATAGGATGATATAAATCTTCCGGATTAGGGGCAAATCTAATAAAGAGATTCAAAAATTGATAAAGTAATCATATAAACTTTAACCTAAGTAATTTGGTTGAAAAGCTTAGGATTAGTTATTAGTAGACTCAAGACCAACTTTTTGCATACCATATGAATCTCTGTGGTTTAATAAATCAATAAAACAATTGCATAATAAGAGATTAATCTATTAAGGGTTTAGGGGAATTCGAAACCTAGACACTAATTCTCAATATCAATAATTTCCTAAGTGTTTCCTTAATCCTTTGTTCTACTTCATTACCTATTTTATTTTACTTGCCTTAGTTTTAGTTTCTTTTTATTAAAAATCTAAAATCAATCCTTAGACTAGATAATAGGGGAAAGGTAGTTACTAGTATTCACAGTCTTCGTAGAATCGACCCATAATTTCTTGTACTAGCTATAGTTATACCGTATATTTGTGCTTATTACAATATTGGCTAACTCATAAATAAGTAAATCAAGTTTTTGACATGTTGCCAGGGACTTTGATATTAGGAAAGCTTGAATGCTATTACTCTAGTCATTTTCATTTTATTTTGTTTTATCTTTGTTCTCTTTTATTTTGTTTTGTTTGTTTATTTTATTTAATTGTATCTTACTGTATTCTTTTGGCTTGTTCATTCAATTTATTTTTTTTAAATTTCTACACTGACATTATGTGCTGGTTTATTTTAGGAATTAGGATTTAACATCATAGCCATAATGCACAATGAAAGGATGGAGTAAACAGTACTTTTGTGGGAGCCAGAATATATCTTCGCAAATTAAAACATACACTATACGAGAGAGAGAGGTGTTCTCCCTTGTTTTCAAAGGTTCAACAAATATCTAGGTCATGCTGTAACGTTTATGGCAGTTATCATTGTAATCATGAATGTTCAGCACCAATCTATATGTGGCAGAGACCAAACGTGTACAAGCAATCTTAAGGCATCATTAGTTCTAGTGGCTTTAGCTTCCACCTATTTGGAAACACAATTAACTGCATGTAATATATAATTAAAACCAGAAGATGGAAGAAAAGGTCCCATAAAGTCAATACGCCAAACGTCAAATATTTCATAGAAAAGAATAGGAGTTTGTGGCAGTTGATCCTTATGGGACAAGTTACCTGACCGTTGGCACCTGTTATATGACTTGAAGAAGATGTATGCATCCTTGAACAATGAAAGCTAGTAGAAACCACTCGCCAAAACTTTATGGGTCATCCTTTTTACTCCAAAATGTCCTCCATAAGCATACGAATGGTAGAAGACTAAGATCGAAGGTGTTTCACTTTTAGGTACACACCTCCTTATGAATTGATTCACACAGTGCCTCCATAGATATGGATCATCCCAAACACAATACTTCGCTTCATTCTTCAACTTATCCCTCTAATCCGTTGACAAACTAATAGGTAATTTGTTAGTAAATAAGAAATTTATAATATCTGCATACCGTGGTGGTGTCAAATCGGCATAAAACAGTTGTTCATCTGAAAATGTCTTTCAGAAAGGGATGTCATCTTCTTCTTTAATCAACGCTGAGGTGATCGACAACCACATTTTCTGCCCTCTTCTTATTTCTTATCCCTAAGTCGAATTCTTGAAGAAGGAGAATCCATCTAATCAACCACGGTTTTGCTTCGTTCTTTGCGAGTAAGTATCGTAATGCTGCATGATTAGAATAAATAATCACTTTAACACTAAGAGAATATGACCAAAATTTTTATAAAGCAAAAACCTAAGGTAAAAGTTCTTTTTTGGTTGTCAAATAATTCAATTGAGCTGGATTAAGGGTCTTCAAAGAATAATAGATTACATGCAAAGCTTTACCCACTCTTTGTCCTAAAATTGCCCCCATTGCATAATCGCTTGCATCATACATGATCTCGAATGGGAGGCTCTAATTCAAAGGTCGAATCACTGGTGGGGATGTTAAGAGCTCCTTAAGTGTGTTAAAGGCTTCCTTACACTTATCATTAAACTAAAAGGAGACATCTTATTGTTACAAATTACATAACAATGCGGCTATCTTCAAAATATCCTTGATGAATCAATGATAGAAACTTACATAACCAAGAAACGAACATACTTCTCGGGGTAAGATAAAGAAGAAATGAGATCAACTTTAGATTTATCTACCTCTATGCCCCTCGTAGATATAACTTACCCTAAAACTATACCTTGATCTACTATAAAATGACATTTTTCCCAATTAAATACAAGGTTAGTTTCAATGCATCGTTCTAAGATAAAAGTAAGATTCTCAAGGCATTCATCAAAGGAAGAATCATACATGCTAAAATTGTCCATGAATACCTCAATGATTTTCTCAACATTCTCGAAAAAATGCTCACCATACATCTTTGGAACATGGCAAGTGTGTTACATATTCTAAAAGGCATCCTTAAGTAAGCAAATGCACCGAATGGGCATGTGAAGGTGGTCTTTTCTTGATCTCCCAATGTGATCAATATTTGAAGATAACCTAAAAAACCATCCAGAAAATAATAATAATCATCACCAAACAATGTCTTAAGCATTTGATCAATAAAGGGAAGGACAAAATGGTCTTTACGAGTCACTGAGTTTAGTTTCCTATAGTCAATACAAACTCGCCACCCAGCTTGCACTTAGGTGGGAATCAACTCACCTCTTGATTGGTCACAATTGTGATTCCAAACTTCTTTGGAACCACCTGAATATGACTTACCTACTTACTGTTGGAGGTCAAGTTAATAACCCCGAGATCGAGAGCTTTAGCACTTCTTCATCGGAGGATTCAGCCTACGTTGAGCATACCTTGTGCACTTGGCATCTTCCTCCAATAAAATACGATGCATGCATATAGAAGGGCTTATTCTTTGGATATTTGTGATCATCCATCCGATGGCCTTCTTATGCTCCCTCAATATTCAAACCAACATATCTTCTTTATCTGAAATCAACTCTGTCGAAATGATAACTAGGAGAGTTTGCTTATCTCCCAAATGGTCATACTTGAGGTGTGTGGGGAGTGGCTTTAATTCCACTTCAGGTGCCTGCATATCAGAAGCTAACAATTTTTGGTAAGATTCGAGTAAATGCATGGAGGCCAAATCATACATTTTTGGAGAGTGCTCCAATGATTCCAAGGTAGCTACCATTTCAAACAACTCTTCTCCCACTTCAACATCATTGTTGTCTTATGATTCCATACGCTCAGTCAAAACTATTTCTAATAGATCCTTGAAACTCAATTTAAACATTTAATGTACCAGAGGATCAATCACATCAATAGAGGAAACAAAATTATCATTATGAGGGTGTTTTATGACATAAAAAATGTTAAAATGAATCACTTCCCCACCAAATTCCATTATGAGTGTGCCCTCATGAACATCTATCTTTTTTTTGAGCTGTATTGAGAAATGGTCTCCCCAACAAGATAGCTATTGGATTGTACGAAGCTTCATCATTCATACCAATAACATAAAAATTCACAGCAAATACCAACTTATTTACTTGCACCAAAATGTCCTTAACTACTGTAATAGTCAGTTTCAAAAACATTACTGAGGGTTAGAGTCTTAGGCTATTTAGTCATATAAGTTTTATCATTTGAGAATTTATGACGTGCATTTCATTCACATGCATAACATTAGCATGCACACATGAATTATGATTTTGTACATATTGCAAAGATACTATATGCACTTAATTGACATATTCCGGGATATGAAAAGTTTAAAATGATTATGATTTGATTGTATATTGCTTATGTCTTGAATTTTGGTTTGATAGATTACAATTAGTATTTTGGAATTAATTGTTACAATTTGCTATTGATGAATTAATTGGTACATTTGGACTAGGAAAAATGTCAAGTGACAAAACAAGTTAACATATGGCAGTAGAAATAAGTGACATATGGCAGTAAGATTGAGTGACAAATGGCTTAGATAGTTGGGTGACAAATGGCTTAGGGAATTAAGTGATAAGTGGACTAGGTTTAAGTGACATTTGGTAGTTTAAGAAGAGGACATATAGCATGGTCCTTTACTTGACAAGTGTTTTAACACTCACTATACACCTATGCCCCACAAAACCCACGTACATGGAAGACTATTTTCTCTTTCATTTTGCTACATGCTATCTTCTTCTTCCTTCTCTCATTATCGAAACACACACAACCCTCACAACCTTGAATTTTGCCTAAAATTATACACCTTGCCACTCCAATATTTTGTTGTCTTCATCTTGTTGGTAAAAACCCATCCAATTCCCACCTTGAATTTGGGATGATTTTGCATGCATGAAGGGCTAGGTAGACTTAATGAATTGAGATAGAATTGGAAGCTAAATAAGTAAGTAAAGTTTTATTCTTTATAGCATGTTTTAATAGAAAGATTATGATGATTGAATTGTGATGGATTGTATATGATGTTAATGATGAAGTGTGCTGGAATATGATACATGAACTTGGATACTTTTATGCTTTGTTCTTGATGTATAAAAACCATGGGTTATAAGTTGTTATATAGATGAAATAGATTAGGATTTGAAGTATAATGAAGGTGAATTTACGATAAAGAAAGGTGCTAGTTTAGTTTTCTTGAAATAGGAAAGAACTAAGACTACATATAAGATAATGAATGATAATTTCTATTTTGTTTTGATGGATGAAAGACAATAGTTTATAAGCTACCAATTGAATAATTTTGAGTTGGAATTGGAGATGAAATTGATGAAGAATTGAAGTATAATTAAGGTATAATTGAGGTATAATTAATTTTTTTTTGAAATAATATGAAGATGTTTTGAATTTGGTATGAAGGTGTTAGAATCTAGAGAAATTGAAGGAAAATGGAGAGTGAACACTCGGTTCACTCATCCCACGATCATGGGAGGGTCCTGCACGATCGTGGGCACTGCTTTAAAGTGAAAAAATTTTGTTTTGTGTGATTGTTGAATTAACTAAGAATAAGTCACTTTACTTTAGAGCATTTGCATTTGATTGAGTTTTAAAATAAACTTAGATAGTTGCTTGATTAGTTGGTTAAGGGTTTGATAAGTTTAGGTTGTTAATTGATGTTATAGCTTAAGAAATGGATTGTTTTGATATCAAGGTATCTATATCTGGAAATTATCAGTTGTTAAAGGAATAAAGATGTTCTTATGAATACAAATGTGATCCAAAGGATATGAGTAATGTATTAGGAATGAATGAATGAGAATTGGGAAATTGTGTGAATATATAATGCTAGAAAAGGGTTGGTGAATGTATAGTTGATGAATTTAGAATAATCAAGTTTACTTAAGGTATAAACCTAATTGCAAACTAGTTACATCCAAGCTATAATGTATTAAAGGTTAAGATTTGTGAATAAGGATACACCCAGAAAGTTAATTAAGCATGCATTGAACATGACACATATACATATGTATGATTGAATATTTATATGAATGATCAACTTCATAATGTGGAAAATATGTGTGTATTGAATGACTAAAGAAGAATAAATTGATCGTCAGCATCAAGACATTGCCGGGTCATCAAGGCAATAGCTTATCTAGAGCGTACTGTGAGTTAACCTAGATATTTTCTCACTATGACTGAATTATTTTTGATTAACTTTTATATATTGAACTGTTATTGATATAATTGTGATAATTTCAGACATTGATGATATGAGAGGTTTGATATTCGAGATTGTATTGGAAGTGCTTTCTAATTGTATATGAATATGGAAAATGTGTACTCAACTAAATGTTAAGTGCCGGACTCAAATCCGATGGATGTGAAAATGACATGAGCATATTGAACGAAAAGTATTGACATTAAATTATGTCAATTGATGCATTCTATTATATTGTTATGCATGATCAGATAAAGGAGTTATGATAGAGCTTAAAGCTTACGAACTGTGCACAAAGAACCACAGGCTCAGTTATTAATGAGCCCGATATTCATAATAGGTATGGGACATAATATGAAATGAGCCTGGAATACACAACAAATACGGGACAGTAAATAGGCGTTCGGTCACAACAAAGTAAAAAGAAAAGTGAAGTCACATGTGCATTTGTGTGTGTATATATATATATATATATATATATATATATTAATTGTGTTGATATAATAATATGAAATGTTTGTGTACATATTGATGATATGAATGATTACGATAAATGATTGGATTATTCTGAAATGATTATATGAATGTTTGTAGTTCATGATGTATTGTTGAGATATGTATCTTGTGATTTGGTATTTAATATTGAATGATGTGATACATATGTTGAATTGGAAAATACATTTGTGAATTTTGTTTATACTTGTTATATTTGTATTCTGACTTGAGTGAACACATCGATGATGTTTTACTTACTGAATTCGCAAACTCATCAAAATTGCAACATTGATTTTCAGGTACAAAGGAGACCTAATTTGTAAGGCGATATAATAGAAGTCTAATACTAATTTTGGAAACAAAAACGACTCAAAGGTCTGATCAATTGATACCTGTAGAGTCTAGATAGAATAATTTTGTTTAGTTTCTCCTTTCATATTGAACTTTTTGTATAGAACTTAGCTTCTCCTTTCATGTTTAACTTATTTAAAATGATATTTAATTTTGACTAATATCAGTATTATACACATATAGTGTCAAAGGTGGCACGATTTTTGAATTTTGATACGATAATTGTAACATTTATTTGACTGCCTCTAAAATTATTAGAATCAAAGATTTACGAATGATCCAATAAAAACATATGCTTGGGCCTCAGTGCAAAGTGCATGACAAGCTTTACGGGGCCCGATATTTGGTTTGATCATTCACCTGCTTCTTTAGGCCTTATCTGGAGTAAAGAACAGGCTTCCGCTTTTGGGTTTTTCATTTTGCTACGTCCTTACCTCATTATATTCCACTTGCCATTGAGTATCATCTCATAAAATAGTAAAATAGACTACTACTACTTCTTTGTACTTTTCGGTATCTTTTGTCCGTAAGGCTACTGAACATAACCGCCAGCATCACTAAGCAGCTCACAGATCTCTACGGTGGTCGGTGTTCGATTATTCGTTTAGCCACAGCATTGCCGGAGAAATATCACCGACCATTTCCCCCTTTCTTCTCTCTTTCTTAATCAATTCAAAGGGGAGGAACAAAAAACCGTATCTGGTCCTTGTTCCAACGGTCCTGATTTCATCCAATTTCTCGTAAACCAGGTACACTTCCTCTTTTTGCTCACTTCGGATCCGAATCTATAAATCTTCCTACGGTGGTTTGATGTCATCGGAGCTGGGATTTTCCAGTTAAAACAACGGGATCTATATTATAGGATTGTTGACCTGGAGGTGGATAGTAGAAGAAGGGGATAGAACTGGAGGAAATGATTTGAGCTACAGTCGTTGATCGTAAACTGAGTTTGGCCTTGTGACTTTTAATTTCGAATCTTTTGTTGAGTTTCTCCGAACCTGGTTGACTGTTCGATTAGGAATATATGTTGATCGATCTAGACAGTCAAGTTACTTTGTTGTTACGTCTCAACTCTTGCTTTGGAGTGGAAATTGTGATTTCCAAATTGACAAAGTTGTTTCAAAATTGACTATTTGTCCCTCTGCTTTGATTAACTATGAGCAGATTACATGGGAACAGAGGAGACTAAGGACTTGGATACTGGTTGTTGGTTTTCTCAACTGGTCTATGATCAGTGGATAGCAGCCCCTGTCAGTGGTCCACGACCTTCCGGTCGTTACAAGGTGATCTTTGTTTTTATAATTCACAATTGAATTCTTGAATAGAGAAGGATTCTCGATTGTTATCTAAATTACCTGGTTTCTGTTAGTTTTTTCTTTGTGAACTATGATGATGATTAAGAGAATACTGGTCATGCTGTTTTGTCCTTATTCTAGCATGCAGCAGAGGTCATTTATGACAAATTATACGTCTTTGGTGGAAGTCGTAATGGGCGATATCTATCTGACGTCCAGGTATTTCACATGACCATATGCTCATGCATTTGAAAATTCAATCTTGATTATTCATTTATCTGCATTTGTTGTCTTTACAGGTTTTTGATATTAGAAGATTGGCTTGGTCTGGTCTAAAGCTCAAAGTTCAACAAACAGATGCTGATATTCAGGAAAATGGTTCACAGAATGTTCTTCCTGCCATCTCGGACCATTGCGTGGTAGTAATTAATCACACATTTTCCATTTAGCTACCATTTTATTCACTGCACACAGGCCTTTATCCTTTTTGTTTTTTTACCAACTCATCTCTATTTTTCTATATCTCAAAAAATATCTCTATTGTTCACCAAGACAGTTTACTTTTTTATTGGTAGGTTAAGTGGGAAAACAGACTCCTACTTATTGGTGGGCATTCCAAGAAATCTGCTGATACTTTAACAGGTTTGGGTATTTTAGTTCTGAATAGGTGATTCCTAAGTTTCTTTAATCTAGTTGATGACACATAGGCAATGAATCTGATTCCTGTCTAAAATTTTGCAGTGTGGTTGATTGACCCAGAAACACTTACATGTGATATCATTGAGACTTCTGGAAAAGCTCCGGTAACATCCTTCTCACTATCTTTTTTATCCCTCCCAGAAACATCTTCCGTACTTAAATTTTGCTTTACATTTGAATTGTTATCAATCTCTAGAAAAGTAAATGCTTTTCTTGCTTCTGGACTTTGGTTTAATGCAAATAGGATTATATTTCAGGTAGCTCGAGGTGGGCATTCGGCTACCCTGGTTGGTTCGAGACTCATTATTTTTGGGGGAGAAGATAGGAGCAGGAGACTGCTCAATGATGTCCATGTCCTTGATTTGGAGACAATGACTTGGGATGTGGCAGAGTCAACGTAAGAGTATGATCAACCTTTTAGACACTACCTGAATGATTTTGGATGTCAACTTCATCATCTTTTTGTGTATTGATAGGCAGACTCCAGCTCCTAGATTTGATCACACAGCTGCAATACATGCCGATCGTTACCTTGTAATATTTGGTGGCTGCTCTCATTCGATCTTCTTCAATGATCTTCATGTACTTGATTTGCAATCAGTAAGTGGTCTCAATAACTTATTGCTGTTGATAGACCGTTTTCATGTATTCAAATTTTCACTTCAAAATTGTCGGGAGGGAGGTGTTGTGGTCTTTACTTTCTACATCAGAAGTGCAATTGCCAATAGGTGGAGTTTATATGCCTTTTTTTTTTTTTGGGTTGAGAAAAGGGCTGTTAAAACTTAAATCATAAGTAGTAAATGGTTGTGTTTACCACTGGACTGGTATGAAAAAAAATGATTATTGCCATGAATGTTGCTGTGGCTTGCTATTAGGTAGTACCAGTACTGATTAATTCGCTGAATTCTGTGAATATGAATCTCTTGCTTTCTTCACTTAAATATGTCTGCAGTGACACATTATTGAATGGACTGCTGGAGCAACAGCCTTCCACTAAATTTCAGATTCTTTGCACTTTTTAGATTTTCAACACAAACTTAGCTCTCTCTTGAATGCATATATGTATATATACATAGTATGTTCATAATTACTGATGTTGATGATGCAGATGGAGTGGTCGCAACCAGAAATTCAAGGTGATCTAGTGACACCTAGGGCTGGGCATGCTGGTATAGCCATTGATGAGAACTGGTATATTGTTGGTGGTGGCGATAATAAAAATGGTACAGCAATTTTTTCCCATCTAATTGTCATAGGATCATATGTACTTAGGATTCCTACTTGGTTACAAGTTAAATTTTATTCCAGGTTGTGCAGAAACAATTGTCTTAAATATGCCTAAGTTAGTTTGGTCAGCGTTAGCAAGTGTAAAGGAAAGAGATCCACTTGCTAGTGAGGTCAGTTGTTTCTGCCTGTACTCGGTGTTTAGTTTACTTCAGTACCATGAAAGATTTCTGAGCATCAAGTCGAATGCAGGGACTTAGTGTTTGCTCGGCATTAGTTGATGGAGAGAATCATTTGTTCGCCTTTGGTGGCTATAATGGGGGATACAACAATGACGTATGGATTTTATACTGTTGTAACTTGCAATGCTACGCGATAATTACTTTCTACACTGTCCTTAATGCTTTTGATTTCTAGGTGTTCATTATGAGATTAAAACCAAGAGATTTATCCCGACCCAAGATTTTTCTGTCACCAGCAGCGGCTGCAGCTGCTGCTTCTGTTACTGCTGCATATGCCTTGGCCAAATCTGAAAAGCTAGATTTTTCCAACATAGCTTTAAATTCTAAAGATGTTCAGCTTGTTCCATCTGAACAAGATCAGGCATTGGAGATTGATGCAATTAAAGAGGAGAAAAATGCGTTGGAACTGACACTTGCTGAAGTCACAGCAGAAAATTCAAAGCTCAATGAAAAGATTAATGAAGTAAATGGTACTCATGCAGACTTGTCCAAGGTACATCATGCTGGCTGTTTCATACATTAACAACTTCCTTTCTTTATGACTGTCTTAACATCATTGACAACTTTTATTTCAGGAACTCCAATCTGTTCAAGGTCAACTTGTTACTGAGAGATCAAGATGCTTTAAACTGGAGGTTTTCCCATTTTCACATATCTTGTTTATTATCATCTTTGTTATTTGGGTCAATATTTTCTTTTTATTGTAAGCTGGTCCAACGGTTATTCACGTCTGAGATGATGGTTTCCAGGCACAAATTGCTGAGTTACAAAAGACGTTAGAATCGCTGGAGTCCATGGAGAAGGAAGTACAATTACTTCGAAGACAGAAATCTGCATTCGAACAGGAGATAGAGTTGAATGCAGCAGTCCAGAGACAAGGTGCTGGTGGTGTCTGGGGATGGATTACTGGCTAGCTCACCTTTTGAGAGAAGCTTCATGGTTATTTCGTTAATTTCATTGAAATCTTAGTAGCCATGGCCACTGTCAGGTTACAAGGCTTGACTCAGCCGAGAACAGAGCAGCATTTTCTTTAAAGAACCTGTGGCTTGATGTGTTACTCAAAATGAGAGAGATCTGTTAGTTTTGTCCGTAGGTTTTTTAAAAAGATAATGCTGAAATGGTGCCGCGTATAGTAAATGCCTTTTCGTTAACAGTAAAGAATGGTCTTTCTTTTTTCATCTTACATTGATTTCATTTGTTTTTGTACAATTCAAGCAGTCGTAACATTCCCCACCAATATAATTTCTTTTTAATAAAAAGATTAGTTTAGTAGAGTGATTTGAATGTATGTTACCTTGAAAGGAGCATGCGTTGGCTGTTATCGACGGAGCTACTGCTAGACAATATTAAAGCCTCAGGGCCTATAGATATGTTACCTTGAAAGGAGCATGCGTTGGCTGTTATCGACGGAGCTACTGCTAGACAATATTAAAGCCTCAGGGCCTATAGATTACGCCTTGAGCTTTCTTAATTACTTTTAATGCTCCTTATGTCTATTTTCTTTTTTGTTGACTTTGTGAAAAGCAATTATTGATCAACTTGCATTTGGTAGTCCGCCGGACAACTTTGATGTGATGTGATGTGCTGCTAGAATTAGGACTCTTTAGTTCTATTTTTAATTTTCTGTTAATTTTTGTTTTTTATTTAAATAAAACAAAAACGTTTGTTGTTAATGCCGGTTATATTTTTATTATTGATGATGAATATATATTAGATAAGACTTTAAAATACATTATTTTTAATTAATTAAATTTATTTTAATTTCATATATGATATTTATTAACAAAACATTTATAAATTATGTATTTTATTTTAATTACAAAAGTTAAATAAATAATTAAATTGGTCTTAATTTTAATTAATTAAATATAATATAATATAACATTAAATTATATTATTCATAATTCTTATTAATATTTAATATATTAAATAATTAAATAATATATATTTAATTGACAATAAATAAAAACAAAAATTATTTTTTGTGATTTTCATAAATTTTAAAAACAGGAAAAAAAACTAAAATGAAAAATAGAAACCAAAACACTCCATCAGACTTTTTTTGTAAAATTAAAAACAAATACAGAAAAAAGGACAAAATCAGGCCCTAGTTGTAAACTTATTCATCGAGGAGATTTGACCCAGACGTGAGTTTAAATTTACAAGGGAGGTGGATTTGAGTTTAAATTTCATGCTTTTTCAAGCATAATTGAGCTTTAGAAGCATTTGTTTCATGGATGACGTTGACGTACCATAAGTTTCTAGGTATCCAATACATCAATTGAATATCAATAGAAGAAGTTTTTGGCTTTGAAGTATGTGCTGCTGAACTGGAGTAGGGAAGCTTTTGGTAACATTGAGATTTACACTAATTTTCAAACGATAAGGTGACCCCATGGTTATACCGGGCATGAGCCCTCACAGACATACTGATGGTCTTGAGTCTTAACCCCCTAATTTTTTTTTTCCAGAAAAATTGGGCTCAGTTCGCTCCATGGTTGCTAAAAGATTCTATGGAGAAGGTCCCTTCACTTCAAGCCTAAATAACACTCTGATCACACCCATTTCTAATGTTCAGTACCCAATCCATCAAAGATATTCTCCTTTTCACAATGTTTAACAGAAGATTATCTCCAGACTTCTTGTCAACGTATGCCACCAGTTATAGAAAATCCCATCAACTACTATATCACTCGGGTTACGTTCTCAAAACATGAATAGAATGAACAAACCCTTTCTCGTGACAATGACAACTTATGGTCAAAGAGTCCTTTTTGCTATATACTTGGCAAGTTCAATTGCACCCCTGTTCTCTTTGGAGACATATATTAGAGGATAGAATAGCAGTTATCAAAGTAGGAAATTGGTGTATGAAAGATGGTACCAAAACAAGATTTTGGATTGAAAACTGGCTCTTAGTGGGCTACTAATCAATCATATTCTACTTTCAATCCCTTTGCCTATAGCCGAGGCTTGTTAGAGAAATGCTCCAAAGGCAATCATCTTTAGCACTTATTATATAAATCTTTATGATTAATAAAAAGACATTTTTGTTAATTTGATTTTTATGTTCTTTATGGATTGATAATGATCTTAAATCGAATTAATGAAGTCTTTGATACATTACATAGCATGAAGGAAATCATGATGAGATCAAGATAATGAAATTCCTATCATGTGTAATTGTGTAAGTATCTAAATTATCCTTGGTCATAGGATTAATGAGACGGGACATTATTAATCTGGAAAGACTAGCACATGTATGCTCCTTGATTAGATCAAGTAGTAGATCTCATAAGCTGTAAGTATGAGTTGTTTAGAGTTACCATGTTGATGCTTGCTAAGAGTAGTAAGTACATTGGATAGCCTGCTATGACAATCATATGGATAATCTATTCTAGTGTCTATCCTTAGATTTGATGTGCTCAAGGATATCTTGGATATTGATTTTGTACTTTAACTCCTTTTATCGTTGCCTCTTAAAGGTTGGTCATAGGGGGTGATTGGGTACAACTTGAGGTATTCGAAGGTAATTGAGTAGCCAATAAAGAATTCACCACTCCTGATAAAAGGAGATGATACCTATGGCCTCTTATCGGGGTTATTGCTCGGGAATCTCAGACCAGAGTGGAAATGTCAAGAAGATAGTCTTCAGTGACATATCCAATTGAGTAATGAGCCTCGGGGACATGAACTAACATCACTTGAGATAGATGTGATGTAGTTAGACTAGTAGGAGTTTACACTTTAACCATACTCTAAAGCAAGTGAGGTATCGAATGTTTGCATACTAAATTAAGCGGGATTAAAAGTCACTTAATTCCCACTAACTCTTCATTGATGTTGGAGGTTAGAGGGAGGCCAAAGGGTGTCGAAGATACTCCATTTTCGTGCAAAAGTTGTAAGAAAACAAATTGTTCTTTTGTGAATTGTTCACCATCTTCTAAAATCCTCTCTAAAAGAACACTCCACAAAGCTAGCAATTTGTGTGTGTTTTAGTCATTCTTCCTAAGAGATTTTAGGCTTCACTCTTTGTGTGGATATCATTAGAGACGTCATCCTTTGGTTGTTGTAGTTTACGATAACTCGAAGAGGTGAAGACAACGAAGAACGAAGGAGATTGTAAGGTACACATCTTAAGTTCATGTTTAGTTTTACTACATCTAATGGCACATGTTTGATTATGTTTTTTTTGGGTTTCGTTTTATTTTCCACTACGTATTCTGATAGGTGATGCATGTGATGTATGATCGAAACCCAGTAGTGGTATTAAAGCCATCTTGTGCCTATTAAATGTAGTTTTTATTACATATGCAATAGGATTGTGGCTGTGACAGATGTGGGTCTGCTACTAGAAAATTCGAAATTAAATTATGAAAAGTTGTTTTCACTATTTTCTTTCACTGATCTTCTTGTGAGATGTTATTGGATGGTTTTAGTGATTGAAAACTGATTTCAATGTGATTGACCTATTTATTGTTGAATTTCTAACAATATTTGGAAAGCTTTTTTCTGCTTAACATATGTTGTTGGTTGCTTAAACTGATGAGTTTTAAAATGTTTTTCATGGAATTTGATTATGTAAATTTTATGTAAACATATTTAGAATGTTTTTCATTCTCTTGAATTTTTTCATAATTAATTAAAAATATTTTAATTAATTTTTCAAATAGTAAACAGATCTGGTCGATTTTGTTGAAATTGATGGAATTGTTTTGTTTGATAACTTTGCATGTGTATGTTTCGGTTCCAGAACCTTCAAAAATTTGTATGTGATAAAAATTTGTTATTTTGATGAATGAAGCATGAAAAAATGATTTTTCTTGAATTAATATTTCTGGAAAAAATTTTAGATGTCAAAATTTCAATTTTTAGCATCTCAATGGTGTTTCGGTTATCTTGATAATTTTTGGGTGATTATAAAATTATTTTAATGAACTTGAAATGAATTGGAAATGCATGGAATGATGATTTGATGTTCTAGAAATTTTGGAAATTAATTTTGAATTATTTTAAATAGAGCATTATTTTCTAGTAAGATTAGAAATTGGCACGTGACAAAATTAAAATGTTTAATTTTGACATCAAATAATCAATTTGACAGGTGAATTAATTTTGTATTAATTTTTGAAACTAAGAGTTTAATTTAATTTGATTTGATTAATATTAAATTCTAAACTGAAATGACATACTAGATTAAACTTAGCCAAGATAACACTTAGGAAGAAATTCGATTCAAGAGTTGAATTAACTTCCAAAAATGTAGAATCCATAACTTCTCACAACCAGATTTGATGTGTTTAATATTATACATTAGAGGATGCATGTTAGGAGTATATGTGAGTTTGCATGATAGATGGTTATGGATTTAATCCAAATATGATTGGGGTGTCTATATCATATCATATAGTTATAGTAACTATTGTGTGTGTGTGTGTGTGATATATACAAGACCATCCTAGTTAGATGAGACCTAAGTAGAAATCCCTCACTTAAAATATTAAAACTAACGCCTTCCATTAATATGATGAGAACCAGAGTTCTTTCAAAGTTAGGGTTGTCTAGCAAACTTAAGCCCATTCTATACAAATATGTTCGATCCGTAGAAATATGATTTTCAAATTAATGAGTCGATTTTAACTAGAAGCGTTGATTTGTTGGCTAAACCCAAGGTCAACGTGGATAGAGGCGAAGTTGGGTAGTGTACAGGAGATGTACATGGATCAAGAGTTGATAGCCTAATGTTTGTGTACACATCAATAATTTATAACACTAGATTCGATAGTTGTATTATAAATGCAATTGTTATGACCGATGCCTATCGATTGACTTAGGGTGACTTATTGGACATACCCAAGGTCATTCCTAGAAATATTGGATATCGACCCACTAAGAGAACTTCTATACAAGTTCTCTTGGATTTATATTAAGGGTTATGGATTCCCAAGAAAATAGTGAGAGTCATACTGCATGTTATTAAAGTCCTAATTGACATGCATTTACGTATAGTCTAACACTAATTTTCTCTTTGACATTAGGTTGTAAGAATCTACACCATGACCACTAGTGTGAACCTACGCTCACTTATGGAAGCCAATAAGTTGACTGGACCTAACTTCCTAGACTGGATTAGGAACTTGAGAATAGTTCTCAAGTCGGAAAAACTAAGCTATGTCTTAAAAGAACCACTTCCTGATCCCCTTGCTACTGATGATTTTGATAGCGATCCTAAGGCATACAGAAAGCATCTCGATGATAGTGAGATGGCTAGCTACATAATACTAGCCACTATATCACCAGATTTGCAAAAACAGCAAGAGGCTTTGGATGCTTATACTATAGTCTATCATATGAAGGAGTTGTTTGATGAGCAAGCTAGGTCCAAAAGGTTTAAGACCTTAAGGTTGCTCTTCCGCTCCAAGATGGCCGAGGGGACATCTCTAATGTAATATGCACTGAAGATGAATGACTATATTGAGAGGTTGGCCTCCTTGGGCCTGATGGATCATGAATTAAGTATAGACTTAATTCTAACTGGTTTGGCTAATAGTTATTCACAATTTGTTCTTAAATATAGGATGAACTAGATATCCACCATGATTGTTAAATTGATGAACTTGCTCAAAACAGTTGAGTTATTTGTCAGGAAGGATAGTAAGGCTATGATGCTGGTGGACTCTTCTAGTTCGAGAATGAAGAATGAAAAGAAGAAGAAGTCCACAAGGCTTAGGGGAGGTGTGGCCAAGAAGAAAGCTAAGGAGACTACCCTTAAGGGAACATGCTTCTACTGTGGCAAGGATGGCCACTAGAAGAGGAACTATAAGGCCTATCTGGAGTCACTGAAGAAAAAGAAGGCATCAGACGCCCCACCTACTTCAGGTATGTTTGTTATTGATATTAATACTGTTTCTAATAACAAAATATGGGTATTGGATACTAGTTATGGTTCACACATATATACTGATATGTAGGGCCTCAAGAACAGTAGATAACTCAACAAGGGAGAGTCGGACCTGCTTGTGGGCAATGGAGCAAGAGTTGCTGCATTAGCCACAGTAACTTATGTATTGACACTACCTAGTGAGCTTGTAATAGAATTGGATTATTGTACCTGTATTGACTAAGAATATTATTTCGGTTTCTAGTCTAAATAAAGCTAGTTTCTATTTAAATTTTAGTAACAATGGTTGTTCTATTAGTTTGAATGGAATGCTTTATGCTATGGGTACGTTATGCAATAGAATATACATATTAGATATGTCCAATCCAGTAATGTCAATGAAAATAAAAGACAAAAATGAGATAATGTGAAATCATTGTACTTATGGCATTATCGCTTTGTCCATATAAGCGAGAGACGTATGACAAACTACACAAATGTGGTAGTTTAGGTCATTTGATTATGAATCATATGACATATGTGAATTTTGCTTTTTAGGTAAGATGAAAAAGTTACCCTTTGGGTGAACGAATTACTAGGCTATTGGACTTATTACATTCAGATGTGTGTAGTCCGATATCCATACATGACAAAGGTGGTTTCATATACTTCATTACCTTTATCGATGACTATTCACAATATAGGTATGTGTATCTTATGAGATACAAATTTGAAGCCTTTGAAAAGTTTAAAGAATTTAGAAATGAGATAGAGAAGTAACTGGGCAGAAGTATTAAAACATTTCAATCAAATCGAGGTGATGAATACTTAAACCAAGAGTTTCTAAATTATCTCAAAGATAATGGGATAGTATCTCAGTGGACTCTACCGTATATACCGCAACACAATGGTGTGATAGAAAGGAGAAACTGAATCTTGTTGGACATGGTGAGGTCAATGATGAGCTTAGTAGATCTGCTAAAACCCTTTTAGGGATATGCACTTGAGACTGTTGTTTATGTGTTAAATAGAGTCCCTTCAAAGTCAGCTGATGTTACTCTATATGAGATGTAGACTAACAAGAAACCCTATCTTTTTCATATGAAAGTTTGGGGTTGTCTAGCTTATGTGAAGTGGATTCAGTCAGATAAGCTAGAAGTTAAATCTGACAAGTGTCTGTTTATAGGATATCCTAAAGAAAAGATGGGATATCAGTTCTACAAAATTTTGGAATAAAAAGTGTTTGTTTCAAAGCATGTTGTCCTTTTATAGAAAGATTTTCTTCTAAAAGAAGACAGTGAGAGCAAAATTGAACTTATGGAGGTTCAATATGCTCAAACAGATGCAGATCAACCGCCTAAACCCGAGATTGTTGTTCATACTAATGAAACAATAGTTCAATCTTCTGATACATAAGAAGTTCGTAGGTCAAGTAGGATACGTCATGTTCCAGAGAGATATGGATTTTTCATAAGTGAACATAATGACGTATTGCTCATAGAAGACGATGAGCCTACTATCTATGAAGAAGTTCTAAAGAGTTCAGAATCTGACAAATGGCTTCAAGCTATGAAATCCAAAATAGATTTTATGTATGAAAATCAAGTATGAACTTTGGTTGACCCACCCAAAGGGATAAAACCCATAAGGTGAAAACTAATTTTCAAGAAGAAAATCGACTTGGAGGGTAATGTAGTTACCTATAAAGGTAGACTTATAGCTAAAGATTATCATCAAAGATAAGGAGTTGACTATGACAACAAATTTAACCTGGTAGCCATGCTTAAATCCATTAGGATACTCCTGACCATTTTTGCTCATTATGGTTATGAGATATGGTAAATGAATGTGAAAATAACTTTCCGTAATAGAAACCTAACCAAAGATGTGTACATGACACAATCCGATGTTTCATATCCAAAGATGGTGAAAAGGTATACAAGCTTAAAAAATTCATTTATGGATTGAAGCAAGCATCCAGGAGTTGGAATATCTGATTTGATGAGACAATCAAAGAGTTTATTTTCTCACAAAATTTGGATGAACCTTGTGTGTATAAAAAGGTTAATGGGAGTGCAATCATATTCCTTATGTTGTATGTAGATGATATACTATTAATAGGAAATGATGTCTCAGGTTTACAATCAGTTAAGATTTGGTTGTCTAAGAATTTCTCTATGAAAGACCTTGGAGAAGTAACTTATATTGTGGGGATAAGAATCTAGATCTAGGAAGTTGCTTGGTCTTTCTCAGTCTACATAAATAGACAAGATGCTAAAGAGGTTTAGCATAGAGTAGTCCTGTAAGACCCCAAATTGTAGCCTAGTTGGAATGTTTCATTGAACATGTATTCCATATGACTTACTTATATTTTTAAAGAATCATACTTGGAGAATTGGAATTAAATTGGCATCATAGAGATTTAAGGTATTAATGTTGAGCCCAAG
>JAOQMS010000180.1:20807424-20820996 GCA_027563885.1 Erythroxylum longipes | reverse complement strand
GCTTTATATAGGCACTCCACCGCGTAAGACAACTGCCTTGCAGCTGTCTTTTGCTTATTTTCAACAATTACGATTGCGGCACCAATTTCGGTGCCGCAATATTGGAATGATGAAGTCCCTCCATGTGAGAGGGACCCATCTCCAACACTAACACCCAATTCAATTTTGATTTTCTTGTGTCACAAAACTGAGTATTCGGTTCAGCCTAAAAAATATCTCAAAACCGACTGAACCGGACTGTGCTCGCTCCTAATTGCCATCCAAAGGAGTGAACTCTTTGGAAGTGTTCGTATTGCCAGCTTTACAAATATTAATGCTTACTGGGGCCGTATGGTTTTATTTTTAATATATATTTGATTGATATTTTGACAAAAAAATAAAAATTAAAAGAAATATCTTTGTTCGGTAACAATCATACAAATAGAATGGTGTTTGTTTGTTGATCGAGACGGATCCCGGCCTTGATGTTTTAACTTTTAATGGAAACTGGTCATTGTTACTGAATTCCAAAATTTTACTCTGGAAAAATTACATCAAATCACGAAATGAGAGGATAATTACAACTATACTTATGGGTCAGGATATTCACGAATTGTGTGGTCGAGGCTCATGCCACGCGTTTCAAACTTTCAATCCCAGGTCTGATAGGGCTTTTAATTAAGTCATTCATATTTTGGTCCTTAATTGTGATTAGTTCTACTCAGCTACTACCGTCATATTATTTTGGGCCTATTCCCTTTTAAAGCTCATTAGCAATAAACCTATTTATAAATAAGAAGATAAACGTATAATACTCGTTACTAAATATTTGAATACAAATTTTAAGTCACTCTACTCTACTATATTTATATTTGTAAGAGAAAAATATAATAAAGAATATTCTAATCGTTAAGGGCAAATACATAAATTATGCTAAAATGGTCTCTATATGATATGTTCATGTAATTGTTGAAATCTAAAGGTGAGAGTGACTATCTTTTTTTCTTTTTTACACTGCTAGTCAATACATTTAATATCTGTATAATGTACAAAAAATACTAATATTCGCAAAATATAAGCACCATATACACTTTATAATTAAATCATCTTTTCTAAGTACAAACCATATGCTACTTCAATGCAAATTATACTAGTACTTTATTTATCTAATACCACACTTCTATGTTAAAAATATCATCATCCATTATAAATAAGCAATATTTACACTTCTAAATGAAAAAATATTGACTAAATGGAAAGAATACCATGTATCAATATAAACTATATTCACACATAGTAAATCCAATACCACCAATACACACAAAAGTTATCACCGTGCATTTGGAAAATTTTACTATATTATATTTTTAATACCATATTTAGGTACAAAAACTACCATCACTTATTACAAATAAGCAAGACATATTTTTAATACCATATTAGAACTCAATGCCTTTAATGACAACATTTAAAGCTAAAATTACAAGGGCTCATTTAAAATAAGTTACATCTTTAGTGAAAAATGGGAAAAAAATCTATTTTAATTATTTTACTACGAGCACACGGTACAACTACAATTAGTATAAAAGAGTACGAATTGATTCTACGAGGATTATTGATTAACTACCTATTACTCACAAACGTAATAAGCTAATTCAACCGTTATAATCAATCAAAGAATATCAACATAAAAACAATAAAATAAAACAAGATAAATAAATCATGTTCTTGAATCTTTAAATCTCCAAACAATTGTTAGTTTTCCTCTCTCCCTAAAGAATGACAAACTCTTGATAAAGACTAATGCAAAATAGCTTCAAAGTGACTTTAGGATGTTTCTTGGCGAAAAACTCCCTCTTTTTTATACCTCTTCTTTCCTTTAAAACCTAAAACCCTAACTTTTGATGAGCTACGTAACCCCCAACATGAGTCCGTATAATTGACCTTGTCTTATATGAATTTTTTCATAAATAACAACATCAACGCAAGTACTTACACAAGAACACATAAGGTACCATTTTCTTCTTTCAGAGGGCAAAGTAGGGGTGTGTAGGTGTTAGAGAAGTGCTCTAAAGACAATCACCTTTAGCACTTATTGTACAGATCTTTATGATTAATAAAAATGTATTTTCGTTAATTTGATGTTCATGTTCTTTATG
Organism: Erythroxylum longipes; assembly: GCA_027563885.1. NCBI lineage: Eukaryota > Viridiplantae > Streptophyta > Magnoliopsida > Malpighiales > Erythroxylaceae > Erythroxylum > Erythroxylum longipes. The sequence goes on along the minus strand of JAOQMS010000180.1, from coordinate 20,818,858 downwards.
AATTGATAATGATCTTAAATCGAATTAACGAAATCCTTGATAAATTACATAGAATGAAAGAAATCATGATGAGATCATAATAATGAGATTCCTATCATTTGTAATTACATTAGTATCTAAATTATCTGTAGTCATAGGATTAATGAGACGGGACATTATTAATTTGGATATATTAGCACATGTTATACTTCTTGATTGGATCAAGCAGTAGATATCATAAGCTGTAAGCATGAGTTGTTTAGAGTTAATATGTGGACGCTTACTAAGAGTAGTAAGTACATTGGATGACCTGCAATGAGACAATCATATGGATAATCTATTCTAGGGTCAATGATAGTCTCATCATAGTAATGGTGCAAATATCCTTAGACTTGAGGTGCTCAAGGATATTTTAGATACTAATCCTGTACTTTGACTCCGTTTCTTGTTGCCACTCAGAGGTTGCTCAGAGGGTAGTGATTGGGTACAGCTTGAGGTATTCGAAGGTAATTGAGTAGTCAATAAAGGATTCACCACTCCTAATATAAGGAGATGATATCCACAGTCTCTTATCGGGGTCATTACTCGGGAATCTTCGGACAGAGTAGAAATGTCATGGAGATAGTCTTTAGTGACATATAAAATTGAGTAACGAGCCTCGGGGACAAGAACTAAGATCATTTAGGCTAGGTGTGACATAGTTAGTCTAGTGGGAGTTGACACTTTAATCATACTTTGAACCAAGTGGGGTATAAATGGTGAAAAGATGAATAGCATGGGAACATTATTTATGAAAGGGTTCGTAGTCAAACCACTGACTTTTCAGTCAATTAGGGTCATGACGTGTTGCTGAATACCACTCATGACTTGCTTGAGTGTTGATTCAAGTAGTCAATATAACCGAGAACCTAATGGCTTACACGTATTGGAGATGCAAAGAATGAGTAAAATGGTTTTGGATAGTGATCCAAGATATGAGAGAATGTTTCAAGATTGCATCGCAATATGTACGTGATAAGAAACGTCGCAAAGGAATGAAAGAAAGCAAATGTTACATGGCTTCTAACCTGGAAAATTTCCAGATTTCTAGTAATCATTTCAAGCCAAATTAAGTGGCATTCATGGTCACTTAATTCCCATTATTCCTCCATTCATGATAGGGGATAGTGGAGGCCAAAAGTTAGCCAAAAGTCACTCATTTTTGTGCATAGTATTGTAAGAAAACAAGTGAGAAATGTGAAGAGTTTATCTTACATACACTTATTCTCTAAACTATTCTCTTAAGAACATACATAAAAGCTAGCACTTTGTGTGTCTTCTAACCATTCTTCCTAAGAGGTTTCAGGCTTTGCTCTTCGTGTAGTTTACGATAACTTGAAGAAGTGAAGACAATGAAGAACGAAGGAGTTTGTAAGGTACACATCTTAAGTTCATGTTTTTTTTTACTACATCTAATGACAAATGTTTGATTATGTATTTTCTGGGTTTCGTTTTATTTTCCGCTACATATTTTCAGATATGTGATGCATGTGATGCATAATCGAAACCCAACAGTGGTATCAGAGCCATCTTGTGCCTATTAGATGTAGTTTCTATTACATATGCAATAGGATTGCATGGTTGTGACAATTATGAGTCTGTTTCTAAAAAATTTGAAATTAAATTATGAAATTTTTTCATGATTTTCTTCTACTGATCTGCTCATGACATGTTTTTAGATGGTTTTAGTGATTGAAAATCGATTTCAATGTGATTGAAATATTTATTATCAAAATTTTAACAATATGCTGGAAAACTGTTTTCTATTGAACATATGTTGTTGGTTGGCTAAACTGATAAGGTTTAACATGTTTTGCATGGAATTTGATTCTGGAATTTTTATGTAAACATATTTAGAATGTGTTTATGCCTCTGGAATTTTTCCAGAATTTGTTTTAATAAATTTTCAAACAGTAATTAGATTTAGTCGGTTTTGAAGAAATCGATGGATCTATTTTATTTAATAATTTTGTATATTTATGTGGAACCTTAACAAATATTTTTATGTGATAAAAATATTATTTTGATGAATGAAGCATGCCAGAATGATTTTTCTTGAATTAAGATTTTCGAAAAAAAATTTAGATGTCAAATTTGTCATTTTTAGCATCTCAATGGTGTTTCAGTTATCTTGATAATTTTTGGCTGAGTCCAAAATTATTTTGTTTAACTTGAAATGACCTGGAGATGCATGGAATGATGATTTGTTGTTTTGAAAATTTTGAGAAATTAATTTTGAATTAATTTAAATAGAGCATTATTTTCTAGTAAAACTAGAAATTAACACGTGAAACAAAATTAAAATGTTTAATTTTGACATCAAATAATCAATTTTAAGGTGAATTAATTTATGGAATTAAGAGTTTAATTTAATTTTATTAATATTAACTTCTAAATCAAATGACATATAAGATTAAATTTAGCCAAGATAACACTTAGGAAAAAATTCAATTCAAGAGTTGAATCAATTTCCAAAATGTAGGATCCATAACTTGTCACAAAGAATTTTGATGTGTTTAATTTTATGCAATAGAGGATGCAAGTTGGGAGTATGAGCGGCTTGCATGATGGATGGTTATGGACTTAAGCCTAATATGATTGGGGTGTCCATATAATGCTATATAGTTATAGTAACTATATAACTATATAACTATATAACTATATATATATATATAAGACCATCCTAGTTAGATGAGACCTAAGTAGAAACCCCTCCCTTAGAATAGTAAAACTAATGCTTGCCATTAATATGGTGAGAACCATAGTTCTTTTAGAGTTAGGGTTGTTGGGCAAACCTAAGCCCATTGTACACGAATATGTTCAAGCATGAAAATATAATTTTCGGATTAATGGGTCAATTTTAACTAGAAGCGTTGATTCGTTGTGCAAACTTAAGGTCAACATGGACAAAGGTAAAGTTGGTTAGTGTACATGAGATGTACATACATCAAGAGTTGATAGCCCAATGTATATGCACATATCAACAATTGATAACACTAGATTCGATAGTTGCATTATAAATGCAATTAGTATGATCGATACCTACCGATTGACCTAAGGTGGCTTGTTGGGTAAACCCTAGGTCATTCATAGAGATATTAGATATCGACCCACTAGGAGAAATTCTATACAAGTTCTCTCGAATTCATATTGAGGGTTATAGATTCGCAAGAAAATAGTGGGAGCCATAATGCGTGTTAGTAAAGTTCTAATTGATATGCAATTACGTACAATCTAACACCTTTTCTCTCTTTGACATTAGGTTGTAAAAATTAACACCATGACCACTAGTGTGAACCTACGCTCACCTATGGAAACCAATAAGTTGACTGGACCCAACTTCCGAGACTAGTTTAGGAACCTGAGAATAGTTCTCAAGTCGGAGAAAGTAGGCTATGTCTTAAAAGAACCACTTCCCAACCCCCCTGCTGTTGATGTCTCTGATAGTGCTCAGAAGGCATACAGAAAGCATCTCGATGATAGTGAGATGGTTAGCTGCATAATGCTGGCCACTATATCACCGAAATTACAAAAAACGATATAAGGATATGAATGCTCATACTATAGTTAATCATCTGAGGGAGTTGTTTGATGAGCAAGCTAGGTCTGAAATGTTCGAGACCTCGAAGTGGCTCTCCTGCTCCAAAATGGATGAGGGGACATCTCTAATGCAATATGCACTAAAGATGAATGGATATATTGAGGGGTTGGCCTCCTTAGGTTTCCTGAGAGACCTCGAAGTTGCTCCCCTGCTCCAAAATGGCTGAGGAGACATCTCTAATGCAATATACACTAAAGATGAATGGCTATATTGAGGGGTTGGCCTCCTTGGGTTTCCTGATGGATTATGAATTAAGTATAGACTTAATTTTGATTGATAGTTATTCACAATTTGTGCTTAATTATAGGATGAAGCAAATATCCACCGTGATTTATAAATTGATCAACTTGTTCAAAACAGTTGAGCCATCTGTGAGGAAGGATAGTAAGGCTGTGATGTTGGTGGGCTCTTATGGTTCAAGGAGGAAGAACCAAAAGAAAAAGAAGTCTATAAGACCCAAAGGAGGTGTGGCCAAGAAAAAAGCTAAGGAGACTGCCCCTAAGGGAACATGCTTTCACTGTGGCAAGGATGGCCATTGGAAGAGGAACAGTAAGGCGTATCTGGAGTCACTAAAGTAGAAAAAGGCATCAGATGCCCCATCTACTTCAGGTATGTTTGTTATTGATATTAGGTATGTTTGTTATTGATATTAATACTATTTCTAATAACAACATATGGGTATTGGATACCGATTGTGGCTCACACATATGTACTAATATGCAGAGCCTTAGGAATAGTAGACAACTCAACAAGGGAGAGTTGGACCTGTGTGTGGGCAATGGAGCAAGAGTTGCTACATTAGCTGTAGGAACTTATGTATTCACACTCCCTAGTGGGCTTGTAATAGAATTGGATAATTGTTTTTACGTACCTGTATTGACAAAGAATATTATTTCAGTTTCTAGTCTTGATAAAGCTGGTTTCCATTTAAATTTTAGTAATAATGGTTCTATTAGTTTGAATGGAATGCTTTATTCTATGGGTAAATTATGCAATGGGATATAGATATTAGATATGTACAATCCAATTTTAAATATCAATAATAATAAAAGAAGAAAACGAGATAATGTAACATCATTGTACTTATGGCATTGTCGCCTTGGCCATATAAGTGAGAGATACATGACTAACTACACATGTGTGGTAATTTAGGGTCATTTGATTTTGACTCATATGACATATGTGAATCTTGCTTATTAGGCAAGATGACAAAGTTACCCTTTAAGGGAAAAGGTGAATGAATTACTAGGCTATTGAACTTAATACATTCAGATGTATGTGGTCCAATGTCCATACATCATATACTTCATTACCTTTATTGATGATTATTCACGATAATGAGTATGCGCATCTTATGAGATACAAATATGAGGTTTTTGAAAAGTTCAAAGAATTCAGAAATGAAGTAGAGAAACAGTTGGGCAGAAGTATTAAAACATTTTTATCAGATCAAGGTGTTGAATACTTAAGCCAAGAGTTTCTAAATTATCTCAAAGATAATGGGATAGTATCCAAGTGGACTCCACCTTACATGCCGCAACACAATAGTGTGGCATAAAGAAGAAACCGAACCTTGTTGGACATGGTGAGGTCAATGATGGGCTTAGCAGATCTGCCAAAATTAGTTTTGGAGATATGCACTCGAGACTATTGTTTATGTGTTAAACAGAGTTCCTTTAAAGTCAGTTGATGTTACTCTATATGATATGTGGACTAACAAGAAACCCTATCTTTCTCACATGAAAGTTTGGGGTTGTCCAGCTTATGTGAAGCAGATTCAGTAAGATAAGCTAGAAACTAAATCTAACAAGTGTCTGTTTGTAAAATATCCTAAAGAAATGATAAGATATCAGCTTTAAAATATTTTGAAACAAAAAATGTTTGTTTCAAAGCATGCTATCTTTTTAGAGAAAGAGTTTCTTTTAAAAGAAGTCAGTGAGAGCAAAATTGAATTTGTGGAAGTTCAAGATACTCAAATAGACTTAGATCAATTGCCTGAACACGAGATTGTTGTTCATAGTGATGAATCAATAGTTCAACCTTATGACACACAAAAAGTTTGTAGGTCAAGTAGGATACGTCATGTTCCAGAGAGATATTGATTTCTCATAAATGAACATAATGACGTATTGCTTATAGAAGACAATGAGCCTACTACCTATGCAAAAGATCCAAAAAGTTCAGAATCTGACAATTGACTTCAAGCCATGAAATCTGAAATGGATTCCATGTATGAAAACCAAGTATAGACTTTGGTTAACCCACCCAAAAGGATAAAACCCATAGGGTGCAAATGGGTTTTCAAGAAGAAAATCGATATGGAAGTTAATGTAGTTACCTATAAAGCTAGGCTTGTAGCTAAAGGTTATCATGAAAAATAAGGAGCTGACTATGACGAAACATTTAGCACCGTTGCAATGCTTAAACCCATTAGGATACTCCTGACCATTGTTGCTCTTCATGATTATGAGACATGGAAAATGAACGTGAAAATAACTTTCCTTAATGGAAGCCTAACTAAGGATGTGTACATGACACAACCTAATGGTTTCATATCTAAAGATGGCGAAAAGGTATAAAAGCTTCAAAAATCTATTTATGGATTGAAGCAAGCATCCAGGAGTTGGAATATCCGATTTGATGAGATAATTAAAGAGTTTAGTTTCTTACAAAATCTGGATGAACCATATGTGTATAAGAAGGTTAGTAGGAGTGCAATCTTATTCCTTGTGTTGTATGTAGATGACATACTACTAATAGGTAACGATGTCTCAGCTTTACAATCAGTCAAGATTTGGTTGTCCAAGAATTTCTCTATGAAAGATCTTGGAGAAGCAACCTATATTTTGGGGATAAGAATCTATAGAGATAGATTGAAGAAGTTGCTTGGTCTTTCTCAGTCTACATACATAAACAAGATGCTAAAGAGTTTAGCATGTAGCGGTCCAAGAGACGTTATCTTCCCATGACGCATAGGATTACACTCTCAAAATCTACGTATCCAAAGAGACAAGATGGGAGGACTTGCATGAATTTGATCCTTTATACTTCAACTGTATAATCAATCATATATGCTATGTTATGTACGAGACACGATGTATCATATGCTCTAAGTGTTACGAGCAGATACCAGTCAGATTCTGGTGAGGGTTACTGGGTGGCTCTTAAGAATATCCTTAACTACTTGAGAAGAACTAAAGATGTATTATTAGTATATGGATAAGGAGATCTTATTGTAGGCGGATATATAGAAGCCAGTTTCCAATCTGACAAGGATGACTCTAGATCTCAGTCAGGATATTTTTTCACACTAAATGGTTGAGTAGTCAATTAGAAGAGTTCCAAACAAGAGACAACTACAGATTCAGCAACTGAAGCAAAGTACATTGCTGCTTCAGAAGTAGCAAAGGAAGTAGTTTGGATCAGAAAATTCATTATGAAACTTGGAGCGGTTCCTAGGATTATTGACCCAGTAGATTTGTATTGTGATATTAGATATAAAGGCGATTGACTTTAGTGTAAGTAGAAGGTTGTTAGAGAAGTGCTCTAAAGGCAATCACCTTCAACACTTATTGTACAAATCTTTATGATTAATAAAAAGACATTTTCGTTAATTTGATGTTCATTTTCTTTATGAATTGATAATGATCTTAAATCGAATTAAGTAAGTCCTTGTACATTACATAGCATGAAGGAAATCATGATAAGATCATGATAATAAGATTCCTATCATGTGTAATTATATTAGTATCTAAATTATCACCAGTCATAGGATTAATGAGACGGGACATTACTAATCCGGACAGACTAGCACATGTTATACTCCTTGATTAGATCAAGCAGTTGATCTTATAAGCTGTAAGCATGAGTTGTTTAGAGTTGACATGCGGATCCTTACTAAGAGTAGTAAGTACATTAGATGAGCTGCAATGAGATAATCATATGGATATTTTATTCTAATGTCAGTGATAGTCTCATCATAGCAATAGTGCAAATATCCTAAGACTTGATGTGCTCAAGGATATCTTGGATACTGATCATTTACTTTGATTTCATTCCTTGTTTCCTCTTAGAGGTTGCTTAGAGGGGGGTGGTTTGGTATAGCTTGAGGTACTCGAAGGTAATTGAGTAGCCAATAAAGGATTCACCACTCTTGATAAAAGGAGATGATACCGACAACCTCTTGTCAGGTCATTACTCAGGAATCTCTGGCTAAAGTGGAAATGTCATGAAGATAGTCTTCAGTGACATATCCAATTGAGTAATGAGCCTTGGGGATAAGAATTAACATCACTTAGTCTAGTTGTGACATAGTCAGTCTAGTGGGAGTTGATACTTTAACCATACTCTGAATCAAGTGGGGTATAGATGGTGAAAGGATGAATTGCATGGGAACATTGTTTATGGAAGGATTTGTAGTCAAACCATTGACTTTTTGATTAATTAGGGGTCATGATGTATTGCTAGATACCGCTAGTGACTTACTTGAATTAAGTGTTAATTCAAGTGACCAACATAACAGGGAACCTAATGGCTCACACGCATCGGAGATGCAAAGAATGAGTAAAATGTGTTTAGATAGTGATCCAAGATATGAGAGAATGTGTCAGGATTGTATCACGATATGATCATGATAAGAAACATTGTAAAGGAATGAAAGAAAATAAGTGATGTATGGCTGTTATCTTGAAAAATTTCTAGATTTCCAGCAAACGTTTTAAGCCAAATTAAGGGGCATTCAAGGCCACTTAATTCCCATTATTCCTCCATTCATGATAGGGGTTAGTGGAGGCCAAAAGTTGGCATAAAGTCACTCATTTTTTTGCATAGTATTGTAAGAAAAAAAGTGAGAAATGTGAAGAGTTTATATTATACACACTTATTCTCTAAACTATTCTCTCAAGAACATAAATAAAAGCTAGCACTTTGTATGTGTTCTAACCATTCTTCCTAAGAGGTTTCAGGCTTTGCTCTTCGTGTGGATATCATTAGAGACATCCTTCTTTGGTTGTTGTGGTTTATGACAACCCGAAAAGCTGAAGACAACGAAGAACGAAAGAGTTTGTAAGGTAAACATCTTAAGTTCATACTTTTTTACTGCATCTAATGGTACATGTTTGATTCTGTATTTTCTGGGTTTCATTTTATTTTCCACTACGTATTTTCTGATATGTGATGCATAATCAAAACCCAACAGTAGGGTGCACTAGAGAAACAAAAGCAACCATATTTTAATACAACCCTCAACACAGTTTTGTACAGAGTGTTGTGTTCTACAGTGCTTCTCTAAATCTCTTAAAATTGTTCCATTTCAATCTAATTCTTCCAATTTTGTTTCTTTTCCTTGTATAGGTAGAAATCAAACCAAAAATGACAAAATTCTCAAATTAAGTACTAAAATCCTTCAAAATAATCTAAAATACAAGCCATATAACATGAAAATAGTAATAGAAATAATATATGTCCAATATAAATCAATCTCTCCCACACATAAGAAATTGCTTGTTCTCAAGCAAATTGATCCATCGTTCAATCTCAAATAGAAAATAGTTATGAAAAATGATAAACCAATCAAATATACTAATGAAAGTTCTTTATTACTCATTTAATCATAAAGGATCATAAAAATGCTATGTAACCAACTACTTGGTTCAATTAATAAGCTAATTCATTTCACTTTATGACTTTTTAAACTTCAACTCAAGTCATAAAAGTTAATTCTATGTACAAAATAAACATACAAAATATACCTGCTTCAACTTTCAAACACGTTCACCTTTTTTTTCTATAGCTAAGACATAAATTTAAATAAGAACGTTAAATGCTTATTTACCCTTTCCTTTTTCACAAGTTGGGCAATGGTCACAATATTTCGCTATGATTTGATAATTGGACTGATTTTAGTCCACTTTTTAATAGAGATGAGTCAGCACACCTCAGGGGTCGAGTTCCCCTTAATGTCAGAGCTTCATCATTCATTGCAGAAGGGCAATGGTCTAGTTCTTTTCGAGGTTTCAACCTTCTATGTCAATATTTTCCAAACATCATTAACAATAGTTACGCAAATACGATAGTATGAAACCTCATCCTAAAGGTCTCTTTGCGAATAAATCTTATTATAGCACTCTTTAAATTGAAAACCAATCAATCCCTTCGTTCAAGCTTTTTGGGAAGAAAAGCCTTAGCCTTAGAACTTTTTGATCACATGGCTAGAAATCAAAAATCGTTTAAGCATTAAGGATAGATGGTATGGAAGTTATGATCCAATTTGTGACCTTTGCAAACTGGTCGCTAAAGATAGGCATCACCTGTTCTTCAATTGCATTTACTCCAAATCTACATGGAGCCAACTGATCCACAAATTGGATGTTTTCTGTAGTTCCTACGACTGGTCTACTATGCTCAGTTGGCTGATCAGTGTTTGCAAGCAAAGGAAGAAGGATGTCATTTTGTTGAAAATAGGTTTTACACTCAAAATTTACAATATCTAGAGGGAGAGGAATAGAAGCTTATACAAAAAGGAGCACATATGTAAATACCAATTAGCTGCACACATCATCAACGAGATCCGAGCACTTGTCATAGCAAAGGATGAAGTCCATAACTTGTTTAATGGAATGAAATTAAACTAGAACTTATAACTCACTACTTAGCTTTTCCACTATCCTAACTTTTGTGTATTGGCTATAGGAATATATTTTGACTTTCCTAGTGGAGACCTCATTGTAATGTTGAACAAAGTTTCACTATAGTAAACACCTTGTCATGAACACCCCTTGTTACTCAACTAGGTCACTATCTCAAATGGATACTAACACCACTCTTTAACTTCGACCTTTTTATTAATACAAGGACACTATATTGAATTTATTATGATTATTGATTCACATTTTTCATTTTTTTTGGATAATAAAGATGTTAAAAAGAAGTTACAATTACTTATGCACAAATCAAACTCACTTATTCATAGCACAAATCAAACTCACTTATTCATCAACACTAATAACTAGTTACATAGGCAATCCAATTAAACAAAACAATTAAATTCATAATGAATTGTCTCCAATAGCATACTTTCAATGAAAAACATATCGCTAAGAATTATCTCCGATTGGGAAAGTCATGAAAAAATTGATAAGCTTGAGTGTACTCTTATAAATCCCTTCCCGATACTTAAACTAAACATTAGCCTTAATGTTTCCAAATATGCAAGATAAAAATAAAATAAAAATAAAAATGGCAAAGAGATAAAAAGGAATTGAACTTTCCAGATCTTTGAGTCATATGTGTCGAGTCAAGATGTGATTCCATTCCATAGATGTGTTATCAAAGCACTAAATGGAATAAAAAAGAGTTTTGGCAAAAAGATAAGTAAAAATGAAGTGATAATATAAAAATGTAAATACATGATTAAGAACATTCACATAAACAAAGAAAAAATAAAATACAAAAGGCAAGTTAAGGTCTTAAGGAGGTGGAGGCATCTGGGGTGGCATATATAACATTATCGCCTGTTTCTCCTCTAGATCTTTAAATAATATCATCTCCATGAGGCTTCTTAAAGAGGACTTTGTCACTAGCAACCTTGTGTTTTCATCAGGAATAACGATCTCCTTTTTAGCTGGGGAGATAGTCTTCTCTGACTCTTCAAGATCAATATCCTTGAAATCTTCCTCTCTACTCAGGCCTAGTTTAGGGGAGCGGTGGCGGTTGGTAACCTGCTGAAATCAACCTGTTAAAATAATAAGTACTTATTCTCAATAAGTACTTATGTGTTTGGGATTGCTGTTTTGGTAACTGCTGAAACGTGAAAAT
>JAOQMS010000180.1:20793391-20807324 GCA_027563885.1 Erythroxylum longipes | reverse complement strand
TATATATGTATGTATGTATGTATTATAAACAAGACTATCCAAGTAAGATGAGACCTAAGAAGAAACCCCTCACTTAGAATATTAAAACTAACACCTTCCACTAATATGGCGAGAATCAAAGTTCTTTTAGAGTTAGGGTTTTTGGATTAATTGGTCAGTTTTAACTAGAAGCATTGATTTTTTGGGTAAACCTAAGGTCAACATGGACAGAGGCGAAGTTGGGTAGTGTACATGAGATGTACATGCCTCAAGAGTTGATAGCCTAATTTGTGTTCACACATGAACAGTTGATAGCACTGGATTCGATAATTGCATTATAAATGCAATTGGTATGATCGATACTACCGATTAAACTAGGGTGGCTTGTTGGGAAAACCCAAAGTCATTCCTAGAGATATTAGATATCAACCCACTAGGAGAACTTTTATACAAGTTTTCTCGGATTTATATTGAGGGTTATGGATTCACGATAAAATAGCGGGAGCTATAATTCATGTTAGTAAAGTCCTAATTGACATGCATTTATGTACAGTCTAATACCTTTTCTCTATTTGACATTAGATTGTAAGAATCGACATCATAACCACTAGTGTGAACCTACGCTCATTTATGGAAGCCAATAATTTAACTAGACCCAACTTCCTAGACTAGTTTAGGAGCTTTAAAATAGTTCTCAAGTCGAAGAAACTAGGCTACGTCTTAGAAGAATGACTTCCTGACCCCCCTGTTGCTAATGTTTCTAATAGTGATCAGAAGGCATACAGAAAGCATCTCGATGATAGTGAGATGGCTAGCTGTATAATGCTAGCCACTAAGTCACCAAAATTGCAAAAATAGCACGAGGCCATGGATACTCATACCATAGTCTATCATCTGAGGGAGTTGTTTGATGAGCAAGCTAAGTCTGTAAGTTTTGAAACCTCAAGGTTGCTCTTTTTCTCCAAGATGGTTAAGGGGACATCTCCAATGCAATATGCACTAATGATGAAGGGCTATATTGAGATGTTGGCCTCTTTGGGTTTCCTGATGGATCATGAATTAAGTATAGACTTAATTTTGACTGGTTTGACTAATAGTTATAGTTATTCACAATTTGTGCTTAACTATAGGATGAACTAGATATCCACCACGATTCCTGATTTGATCGACTTGCTCAAAACAGTTAAGCCATCTATCAGGAAGGACAGTAAGGCTATGATGCAGGTGGACTCTTTTGGTTTAAGGAGGAAGAATCAAAAGAAGAAGAATTCACAAGGCCTAAGGGAGGTGTGGCCAAGAAGAAAGATAATGAGATTGCCCTAAGGCAACATGCTTCTACTGTGGCAAGGATGGCCATTGGAAAAGGAACTGTAAAGCATATTAGGACTTATTGAAGCAGAAGAAGGCATCAGATACTATCTACTTCAAGTATGTTTGTTATTGATATTAATACTATTTCCAATAATAACATATGGGTATTGGATATCGGTTGTGGTTCACATATATGTACTAATATGCAGGGCTTCAGGAGTAGTAGACAACTCAACAAGGGAGAGTCAGACCTGTACATGGGAAATGGAGAAAGAGTTGCTGCATTAGCCGTAGGAACTTATATATTGACACTCCCTAGAAGGTATGTAATATAATTGGACAATTGTTTCTAATGCTAGTTTCCATTTAAAGTTTAGTGACAATGGTTGTTCTATTAGTTTGAATGGAATGTTTTATGCTATGGGTACATTATGTAATGGGATATGCATATTAGATAAAGTGAAATCATCATACTTATGGCATTGCTGCCTTGGCCATATAAGTGAGAGATGCATTACTAAACTACATGTGTGGTAGTTTAGGGTTATTTGATTTTGACTCATATTACACATATGAATCTTGTTTATTAGGCAAGAGAACAAAGTTACCCTTTAAGGGAAAGGGTAAACAAACTATTGGGATATTGGACTTAATATATTCAGATGTATATAGTCCAATGTCCATGCATGCCAAAGGTAGTTTCATATACTTCATTACCTTTGTCGATGATTATTCACAATATAGGTATGTGTATCTTATGAGATACAAATATAAGGTTTTTGAAAAGTTCAAAGAACTTAAAAATGAAGTAGAGAAATAGCTGGGAAGAAGTATTAAAACAGTTCGATCAGATCAAGGTGGTGAATACATAAGCTAAGAGTTTCTAAATTATCTCAAGGAAAATGGGATAGTATCTCAGTAGACTCCACCTTACACACCCCAACACAATGGTGTAGCAGAAGGGAGAAACTGAACCTTGTTGGACATGATGAGGTCAAAGATGGGCTTAGCAGATCTATCAAAATTCTTTTAGGGATATACACTCAAGACTTCTTTTTATGTGTGAAACAAAGTTCCTTCAAAGTCAGTTGATGTTACTCCATATGAGATATGAACTAACAAGAAACCCTATCTTTCTCATATGAAAGTTTGGGGTTGTCTAACTTATGTGAAGTGGATTCATTCAGATAAGCTAGAAGCTAAATTTGACAATTATCTGTTTATAGGATATCCTAAAGAAAAGGTAGGATATCAGTTCTACAACATTTTGGAACAAAAGGTGCTTGTTTCAAAGCATGTTGTCTTTTTATAGAAAGAGTTTCTTCTAAAAGAAAACAGTGGGAGAAAATTGAACTTATGGAGGTTTAGGATTCTTAAACAAACTCAGATCAACTACTTAAACTCGAGACTGTTGTTTATAATGATGAAACAATGGTTTAACCTTCTGACACACTAGAAGTTCATAGGTCAAGTAAGATACATCATGTTCCAGAGAGATATGGATTTTTAATAAGTAAACATAATGATGTATTGCTTATAAAAGACAATGAGCCTACTACCTATAAAGAAGTTCTAAAGAGTTCAAAATCTAACAAATGGCTTAAACCTATGAAATCTGAAATGGATTCAATGTATGAAAACCAAGTATGGACTTTGGTTGATCCATCCAAAGGTATAAAACCTATCAGGTGCAAATGAGTTTTCAAGAAGAAAATCGACATGAAGGGTAATGTAGTTACCTATAAAGCTAGGCTTATAGCTAAAAGTTATCGTCAAAAATAAGGAGTTGGTTATTACGAAACATTTAGCCCAGTAGCCATACTTAAATCCATTAACATACTCCTAGCCATTGCTGCTCATTATGATTATAAGATATGACAATTGTATGTGAAAACAACTTTCCTTAATGGAATCCTAGTCGAGGATGTGTACATGACACAACTTGATGGTTTAATATCCAAAGATGGTGAAAAGGTATGCAAGCTTCAAAAATCCATTTATGGATTGAAGCAAGCATCCAGGAGTTGGAATATCCAATTTGATGAAACAATCAAAGAGTGTGGTTTCTAAAAAAATATGGTTAAACCTTGTGTGTATAAGAAGGTTAGTAGGAGTGCAATCATATTCCTTCTGTTGTATGTAGATGACATACTACTAATAGGAAACAATGTCTCAACTTTACAATCAGTTAAAATTTGGTTGTCCAAGAATTTTTCCATGAAAGTCCATAGAGAAGCAACTTATATTTTGGGGATAAGATTCTATAGAGATAGATCTAAGAAGTTGCTTAGTTTTTCTCAGTCTACATACAAATACAAGATGCTAAAGAGGTTTAGCATAGAGTAGTCCAAGAGATATTCCCATGATACATGGGATTACACTCTTGAAATCTATATGTCTAAAGACACAAGATGAGAGGACTCACATAAATTTGATCCTTTATGCTTCAGCTATAGGATCAATCATGTATGTTATATTATGTACAAGACCCGATGAATCATATACTCTAAGTATTATGAGTAGATATCCTTGTGAAGGTCATTGGATGGCTATCAAGAATATCCTTAAGTACATGAGAAGAACTAAGGATGTATTCTTTGTATATAGAGAAGGAGATCTTATTATGAGCAGTTATACAGATGCCAGCTTCCAATCCGACAGGGATGACTCCAAATCCAAGTCAAGATATATTATCACACTGAATGGTGGAGCAGTTAGTTGGAAGAGTTGTAAACAAGAGACAACTGCAGATTCCACAACCGAAGCAGAGTACATTATCACTTCAGAAGTAGCAAAGGAAGCAGTTTGGATCAAGAAGTTCATCATGAAACTTGGAGAAGTTCTTAGAATTATTGACCCAGTATAGTTATATTGTGACAATAATGGTGCCATAGCACAAGCAGAAGAACCAAGGTCTTATCAAAAATCCAAACATGCACTCATGCAATATCATTTGAATAGAGAAATCATTGGTAGAAATGATATCAAGTTAGAGAGAGTGCCCGCTAATTACAATATTGCTAATCCTTTAACTAAGCCAATTCCCTAAAAGAGATATGAAACCTATGCTACTAGATACAAAGACAATTGACTTTAGTACAAGTGAGAGGTTGTTAGAGTGGTGCTATAAAGACAATCTCCTTTAACACTTATTGTACAAATGTTATGATTAATAAAATGCATTTTGTTAATTTGATATTCATGTTTTTTATAAATTGATAATGATCTTAAATTGAATTAATGAAGTCCTTAATACATTATATAGCATGAAGGAAATCATGATTAGATAATGATAATGAGATTCCTATTATGTGTAAATATGTTAGTATCTAATTATCCTTAGTCATAGGATTAATTAGATGAGACGATGAGACATTATTATTCTGAGTAGACTAGCACGTGTTATACTCCTTGATTGGATCAAGCAATGGATCTCATAAGTTGTAAGCATAAGTTGTTTTGAGTTAACATGTGGATGCTTACTAAGGGTAGTAAGTACATTGGATTAACCTACTATGAGACAATCATATGGATATTCTATTCTAGTGTCAATGATAGTCTCATCATAGCAATGGTGCTAGTATCCTTTCACTTGAGGTCCTCAAGGATATCTCGGATACTGATCCTATGCTTTGACTACATTCCTCATTGTCTCTCAAAGGTAATTCGAAGGTAATTGAGTAGCCAATAAAGGATTCACCACTTCTGATAGAAGAAGATGATATCCACAGCCTCTTGTCGAGGTCAATGCTTAGGAATCTCCAGCCAAAGTGCAAATGTCATGAAGATAGTCTTCAGTGACATATCCAATTGAGTAATGATCCTTGGGGATAAGAACTAAAATCACTTGGTTTAGATGTGATGTAGTTAGTCTAGTGGGAGTTGACACTAACCACGCTCTGAACCAAGTGGGGCATAGATGGTGAAAGGCAAAATTGCACGGGAGCATTGTCTATGGAACAGTTCATAGTCAAACCACTAATTTTCAGTTAACTGGGGGGCAAGATGTGCTAGGCACCGCTCATGACTTGCTTGAATTAAGTGTTAATTCAAGTGGACAACATAATTGGGAACCTAATGGGTCACACGCATTGGAGTTGCAAAGAATGAGTAAAATGGGTTTGGATAGTGATCCAAGATATGAGAGAATGTTTCGGGATTGTATCGCGATAAGATCGTGATAAGAAATATTGCAAAGGAATGAAATAAAGCAAGTGATGCTTGACTGCCTACCTTGAAATTTTCTAGATTTCTAGCAAATGTTTCAAGCCATTATTCCTCCATTCATGATCGGGATTAGAGGAGGCCAGATGTTGATAGAAACTCACTCATTTTCGTGCATTGTATTGTAAGAAAACTAGTGAGAAATGTGATGAGTTCATCTTACACACATTTATCCTCAAAACTATTCTCTCAAGAACATACATCAAAGCTAGCAACCTATGTTTGTTCTAACCATTCCTCCTAAGAGGTTTTAGGATTTACTCTTCATGTGGATATCATTAAAGATGTCCTCCTTTGTTTGTTGTGGTTTACGACACCCAAAGAGGTGAAGACAACAAAGAATGAAGGAGTTTGTAAGGTACACATCTTATATTCTTTTTCTTTTGCTACATTTAATGGCACATGTTTGATTCTATATTTTCTAGGTTTTGTTTTATTTTTTGCTGCATATTTTCTAATATTTGATGCATTTGATCCATAATCGAAACCCAACAGTCATTTGTTTAATACTTGAAAATTATTTGTGGAAAAATATCACACATAGTAACTCTAATTGTCAATCTTTATTGCTCCAATAGCCATATCATTAAAATGTCAATAAAAATAAAATTTAAAATTGAGTTCTATGATTACTAAAAGTTTGGAAACTTATCTGAAAATTTTAAAAGATTAAAAAATGAAATAAAAAATCTAGTGAGGTTTGAAACGTGATAATTTATTATCCATTTTTAATAATTTTTATAAACTTTTATGAATCTTTAATTCTATAAAAGTAATTTCATAATAAGTCCACTTAGAAAAGTTCTATCCTTCTGTTTCATTTTACAATTCTAATAGTGAATTTATGTATATGGTGGCCCCAAAGGTCTACAATTAGGCAGACAACTTAAGATGGCTAAGTGATTGGAGTTATGTTGTTTGATTAATTTTATCCCATACCATTAATGGATGTCTTTAGGTGTGCTCGCCTTCTTTATAAGTAATCAAATATTTTTTTATCTGTTTTTTTATTTCTCTTCTTTAGTTTACATTTGAGAATTTTTAGCCAATTAAATCAACTAGCTATCAATTGGTACTGACCTAGCATGGGAATATGAATGGGAAAGCCTCCTAAGGGAACTTACATTTAAAAAAGGAAAATTCTCTTAATTTCTTTAGAGGATAGTAGCGAATAGAATGTCAAGCCTACAAAGAGGCAGCCAAATATTATATTCAATAAGAGAGATAGGTCCAATGGCTTTTCATTTTCTTAGACATATGTTTTAGTTAAGTGTGGTAAAAATCTTTCTTCAGAGGACATAAAAAATAATCTATTCTTGGAGGTTAGAGTTTTAGAGGAAAATAACTATGAAAACATTTTTAAGAACAGATATGTAGACTTACCAATTGACATGCTAGTTATCTCAGCGATTCGAAATCTCTTGACCATTAATCATAAACCAAAGTCTATTTTAAAGAAATCATATAAGTGTACATATCTTCTATAGTAGACTAGTTGAGAAGTATCAATCCTACATAAACCATGACTATTAGTAATGACTATCCTTCTATTTTATAACATAATAAAACAATTGATTAATTGGAAAGAAATAAATAAACTATTTTAAAGTACTTAAAGCAATTATCAAGATTAAATCAACTGATGAATAAACTAGTAAGATTTTCTTTAGAAAGTTTTTGTGCTTTAACTTCACTCTAACTTAATGAAATAACTATAGTTTCTTAAACTGGTAAGAATTTATAAGTTTCTGATTATATTATCTCTTAGGTAATAAAGTTCTTATTCCTAAATTAAACTAACCAAAATCTCTTTCTAATCAAAGCATCTTAAGAATGTATTAATTCACTTTGTAAAATCTCATAATAGGTTTCACCTTAACCCAAAAAGATTTTGTGGTTCTCTCTCGAGTAAACTATTCAACTTATGTTATGATCTAAACATACAAAATAAAATCTTGATATTAATGTATGAATCTGATTATTGAATCTTTATCTCTTGCTCCTTCAATCCAACAAAATATAAAAGCATAACAAAATATTTAAAAACTACAAATTTTATTAAATCAAAGAATAAATTTAATACATCAAATCCTAAGGTCCATCCCACTAAGATTTATATCCTAATTAATTTATAGTAAAATAAAAAACCACATAAAAAAGAAGAACAAAATATGAAAAAGTCAACCTCATAGCTCTTAAAGTTCTTATTAAATCTTGATGACCTTATTGTTTCTTCTCCTAATATTGCCTTTCTTTTGATATTTAGATGTTTTAATTGGCTTTTAATGAATTCTTTCCTTTAGAACTCCACTGCCAACAAAAGCTCTTTTTTCTTTTTTTTAGCCACCTTTTTTTAGAACATTCAAAACTTTGTTTTTTTTTGCCTAACATGACACTAAAATAGGATTGTATTGGGCTTTCTGTTGCTTTCTATAATTTGTATATAACAATTCACGACCAATACTAAAATGAACATGGGTTTATGACACCATTACGTTGGTAAATATTAAATGGACACAGGGGCATATTGCATGCACTTAAAGAAACAAAATGCCCCTACTTTGAACATGCTCCAATCATGGGGGCATGTTGGTGTCTTAAAGAATGTTACTGTGTTGCCTATGTTGCTTCCATTTATGAGTCCTTTGCCCAAATATACTAATTAAATAGCTCCAAATTAACTCAAATCTTCTACAAATTCATTCCTTTTCATTAGAGAGGTTAAAATAAGACCTAGAATAAAATATGAATAATTTTGAGCACCAAATCCCTGTGAATATACCTAAAACACATAAATGATTTTCTCAAAATCATGCTAAAAATAATTTATTTAACACATATAAAATTCCCTACACTTAATCATTTGCCTGTTCTCAATAAAATTACTTTAATTATTCTAACTTATATAGGAGGCAATTTTAGAAAAGTATTAAATAAATCAAACATGTAACTCTAGATTTTATACCACTCATTCAATTATAGAGGTCATGAAATTGTTAAGAAACTAGCTACTTCTATAAATTCATAAACTAACTCAATTCATTTTATAATTCTTCAAACTTCAAATTAATTCACAAAATTTAACTTCATGCATAAACTGAACTTGTATGAGAAAAATATTTCAACTCTTGAAAATATTTATAACAATTATTCAATTAAAGAAAAAAATCATACTTAAATAAAATAAAAGACTTTAGAAGATTGTTAAAAGAGTCACTTAACCTTTTTACGTGAAAGTGAACACATTTTCATGAATTCTTTATTTAATCAATTAGGTCATTGTTTCAAATTGCTATTAGTACCACTCCTTAGACTTGAACGTTTTATTATTATAAAACTATTATAGTGAAATTAATTAATGTTTAATTATTCTCACTTTTCCTCATTACTTTTCACATGGGATAATGAAAATGCTTAAAAGAAATCACATTTACTCAATATATGTAAAATTAGTAAAAATATCATTATTCAAATCAAATATCCATTCTCCAAATTTATGAAGCAAATTGAATTCATTTTAGTCACTGAAACTCATGGCTCATTACCTAACACTTCAAATCACAATGACAATTAAACTCATAGTAGGAATTATCTCAATCAATATCCTTCAAAATTAAAAAGAATTTCGTAGAAGTTTCTCACTAGTAAGAAATTTATAATGAAACTAATAATAATATGTATCGGAAAACAAAAGAAGTTTCTCCCCCACATTTAGTTTTCCTAATTGTATATGTCATGCAAAGGAAACAAAAATGAATAACATGGGAGAGAAATAAAGTAAAGGACTGATACTTCCTGATATATCATAAAAGACACGTCTAAGTCTTATCAAATTTTTGATGAAATAATTTTTTCATTAAAATTATATCCAACACAAATAAGAAATTTGACAAAATAAATGCCAAAATAGAATAAATAATATAAAAGATTAAACATGTCAGTCCTAGGATAAGGGATCTAATGGTGGTACATAAGGGATTATTACATATGGGTTAATGACATCATCTACAAAGATCATAGTAACTAAGTCTCCTAGGGATGACCCTATGGTAGTTATCATAATCTTTACTTAATCCTCGATTTCATTTATGAACAACATCTGTAGGCTCGATCCCTCTTTGGTCCACTGCTACTTTAGGATCCTTAATCTCCTCTTTAGGTCCTTACTCCACTAGTGCTAGCTCTCTTTGTTGATTTGATTGTTTCCCAGGCACTACAAGTTTGAGCCCTCCTTGTGGCTCTAATTATTGTTCAGACATTACAATTATAGGCTCTCCTTAAGACTGTAGATCTCAGTGCATAACTGTTATGCCAACTCACTAGCATATCATCAATTTAGCGCATGTATTGCTCTATGTTGATTGAAGTGGGTTTTAGCACTCTTGCCTACTCCTCACCTAACTTGCTCTCTTTATTCCTAGGCTTTCTCCATTACTCATTGTTTTGTGTTAATAAGCTTAACCATCATCATTACCTATAAAATGTCAATGGTAAGTGGTATGGGACTGCACAAAAATGTTAGCTCATTTTTATTCCTGAGTGCTCCCAAACTCCTCCCTAAATATATGATAATCAAATATCAAGCCAAAGTTAGACCAATGCAAGTTACATTGGATAAGCAGAATGATTATATTCCATAGATATGTCCACACCTGATGAAATATACATTGGATGAAGAATAAATATTTATAGGTGACAAAACCTATGTTATCATATTGAGCACACAAAAAGTGAACAAGTAGCTTGTGCACATATGACATTGATGAAAATAAAAGTTGGATGCTTTTGATCATGTAAGACAATATGGTGACACTCAGGCCACATTATGCTAATAATTTTTGGCATAAACGTCTGGGTAATCCAATTCAACTTATATCATGCTAGGATAAAAAGTACAAGCATGCTCCTTATAATAAAGTTTAGTGCAAACACAAAACTAGTTGTAGATGAAGTGGTGAAGTAAACCTCTAAGCTAAAACTAGATCACTGAATCATCATCTTAGGATGTTCTATGCTAGTCCACCTAGAACACGCATATAG
Source organism: Erythroxylum longipes (assembly GCA_027563885.1). Taxonomy (NCBI): domain Eukaryota; kingdom Viridiplantae; phylum Streptophyta; class Magnoliopsida; order Malpighiales; family Erythroxylaceae; genus Erythroxylum; species Erythroxylum longipes. The sequence goes on along the minus strand of JAOQMS010000180.1, from coordinate 20,796,770 downwards.
ATTCTAATTATAAATTTTAACAAATTTGTTTCCTAATATTGAAGAACCAATTCACCAATTAAATCCCATAGTCATCCATCTCTGATAAGATAAGTCGAGCTTCCTTAATACTCACTACTTAATATGTGATAATGGCTCAAAATTATTTTTATGTTGTGGCTAGTATCACTTCAATTAAAGCTTGATCATGAAGTGTAGGTATGGGTGCCCTGACTGGTGCATAGGTGTCACAACTAAGGGAGCATTTTTTGTAGATGGTCACTATAATGAATCTTAGTAGTATCCACTCATAAGGTAGAAGCTATAACTCCTAGTCTTTTATAGTGATGCTACTCCTTCTCCTGCATAGGCTGCACAACCACTGCTTACTCATTGAGTTATAATTAAACAACCTAGAAAATTAACAAATCAACTATCAACTATGGTAAATATAAATGATAAGTTACACTATACATCATACACACACACACACACACATATATCAGGCTATGATGCAACGAGAATGAAAATGTTTAAATGCTCACTTACAAAATCATTAATGAAAAGTGAACTTTGATTAAAATATTTGAGAGAACTTGTTCTTGATAAATTCATAGTTTGCATACTTATAGCCTGATTCCTTTCTGAATCTTTTTTGTACTCACACATTATGGTCTTCTTTTTTCCTTTTTACTCAATGCCTAACCTTCAATCACTAACATATATCTCCTTTCCTATGCTTTCTTCTTCTATTCATCTTTCAAACTTTCCCATCTTTTCACTTTTTTCATTTTGGTAATGTTAGGAAACTTACAACCCTTCCGACCCTTGCTTAATCCCTCACCTACCCATCACAATCTAGGAAACAGTTCATCTTGCTTACTTTCAGCCCCACCTGAAGATTTGATAGTCAACAACTTCCATAACTTCCATCAACTTGAAACACTAAAAGAAAAATGTCATTTTGCGATGGAAATTACCGACAGAAAACTTCAACAGTCTGTCGGTAATATATATTACTGACGAAATTTACCGACAAACGAAAGCATCGTAGATTCATCCATAGCTAATACTTACTGACAGTTCAAGTATATTCTGTCGATAATTTTACCAACGGTAAATTTCCTACCGTCGGTAAATTACCTTGTCGTCGGTAACTATACCGAAGGTTTGCTCTGTGCCTGATCGTCGGAACAATTTAGCGAAAGTTATGTTGTTCCATCGGAATATTTACCGATGGTAACAAGTGTACCGTCAGTATATTTCTAAAATCTTAACCAATGAAAATTCGGTAATTCCTTCTATCTCAGCGACAAAAAAACTTGTGTACCGTCGGTAATTTTTCATATATTTACCGACGGACATGTCTTTCTATTGGTAAATGCGTTACTTAATTTTTTTAAAATATGTAATATATATTGTCATTATATTTAAATTACGATTAATGCGTTATTTTAATAATTAGGATTTTATAGTAAGCATTTAATTTACGAAAATAGAAATTTTGATTAATGATTAAAAGTTAAAATATCTTAATTAATAATAAAAACATTACATTGTAAATAATAAGTATTTGTAACACAAACAAAATGACCAAAAGTACACTATTGATCTGTAGATGGCGGATGCTCTGGTTGGCCCTAGTGCTTCAACTCATCCACCTCTTTACGGAGTTGAGATATGAATTGCATCGACTGTTGTTGCTGTGCCATCGACTGTTGCAATTGTTCCAATGTCTGTTGCAACTGAGTCGACGATATCTGCACTATGCTCTTAAGTGCTTCCCCTTGACTAGTGGTGGACCGCCTAGCAGATGCTGCTATACTGGACGTGGAAGATTGCAAAAAACAAGTGTTCGCAAATGAACCTAAGCCAAATATCGTCCCATGTCGATCCCTACCACCTATTACTTTAAGATAAGTTTCAGTGTCATCAACAGCTTCAGATTGTTGAGACCGTCGTTTAATGCTTTGTTGTATTTGGTCCTATCAGAAAGCAATGTTTATAATTAGTAAGTGATAAGTATTAAGTATTATTAATATGGTTTCAAAATTTTTACATACATTGAGTTCTCTACAACGATTGTTGACGAATGTCACACCGTTATGCTTTTTAGTGTGAGTGTGCAGAAATAGCTGACAGAGCGTAGGCCTCGTGCCAATAGACTTTTCCTACATAAGAATAAAATGTTAATTATAAGAGAAATAGATTTTATAAAAATTTCGGCAGAGTTTCCTCTATTTTTATGAAATCTACTCCCTGTTAAACAAAGAACAAAACTAAAACCACAACCATATATGGCACTAGTATAACTTACAGATTTTAACACAACAAATTCAATTAAAATACAACAAAAAAGAGATGCGAATATAACTGTAAATTGTAGATACTTACAAGTCTCTATGTATTCTCTTAGTGGGTAATAGATCCTCCCGTATGTACGGGAAAACTCTCTACCTTAGGTCCTCCATGTCTGTTGGCCGAATTATACTGTGAAATGGACATGGCCTCAAGTGATGTTCAATACTGCAACCAACGACTCCATACGTCTTTAGAAATGTAAGGCAGTCGTACAGCCGCCCTGCGTATTGCACCAATAAAGTCACAATAACGTGTACGCGCTCTCAACTCCCATACTTGATAGATAATCTCGTCAAATTAAGAATCCCAAAAAAAGTCTTTTTATAATAAAAGGAAAAATATTTGATAAATACTTTTGATGTAATAATATTTATCAAATTAATGTATAAAACTGTTAATTAAGAAAGGACATAATAATTTCTTTCGTACCTCAAACTCGTGAAAGTAAAATGCCTTTGTCGCCTGAGAGATATTCTTCCATGCATAGCCCTTAGGATCAATCTTCTCCTTGAATTTTGACGTCATGTTTCTTGAACAGGGTCCAGATGGAAAAAAACCTAATATAAAAACAAATAAATTTATACAATATTCAAAATTTAAACCTACCACATAATTGTAATATATAATGGTTCATGTATTTTCACTTACATATTATTGACAATTGTGATGTATTTGCATCAATTGGGTCCCTCAGCTCCAAGCTGGCGGGCGTCTCCTTCATCCGCATTATTTACCCCTGATGCGGATGAAGGAGTGGTGGATGATGTATGGGTAGAAGTAAATGGAGTGGTGGATGGTGTAGCCTTATATACTAGTGTAGTAGGTGGAGGGGGTGGAGAGGGTAGAGGGGGTGGAGGTGTATCATCTCTAGCTGTTACACCACGAGATCCTTCATCTGTACAGTAAATACCTCCGAATCATGGTCTGAATCTTACTCCTGGAAAATTTTGTCTTCTCTTTGATGCCATATTTCAACTTGAAATCAATATTTGAATGAAGTTTGTAGAAATATTACAATTTCATTTCAATAATTTATACA
>JAOQMS010000180.1:20774162-20793291 GCA_027563885.1 Erythroxylum longipes | reverse complement strand
ATAGAAAAACAAAAACATGAAATGTAAGATGTTTACATACCTTTCTGACGATCTCCTTCGTTCTTTAATCTTCTCCATGTTAGGTCGTCGTAAATCACAACGATCAACGCAAACCATCTCTAATGAAATTCCACACGAAGATAGAAGGATGAAACCTCACCAGGAGATGGCTAGAATTCTTTCTTTGTGCTAGCAAAGACAAGAACTCTTGAGAGAGCCAGAGAGAAAAAGTGTGTGTAAGAAAAAGAACCTTTTTAATTATTTTTGTCTTACGTAACATGCACAAAAATCATCTCAATTTTCTACACCATTTGGCCATCCATAACCCCCATCACTAATGGAAAGTTATGGGAAAGTTAATGGTCATAAATAGCATACATTAATAGAAGTTATAGGAAGTTAATGACCATGAATAACATGCATTAATGGAAGCCAACAACAATTATTTCTAATCCATTCCATGCAATGTTTTTCTACCACGATTGCATTGCGATCCAATCCCGAAACACTCTCTCATATCTTGAATTACCATTCAAGACCATGTTACTCATCCTTCAGATCTCCTATGTGTGTGACTCATTAGGTTCCGAATTATATTGGCCACCTGAATTAACACTTAATTCAAGGAAGTCAAAAGCAGTATCTAGCAACACGCCCCTAATTGACAGGAAAGTCAGTAGTATGACTACAAACCCTTTCATATGCAATTTGTCCTTTCACCATCTATACCCGACTTGGTTAAAAATATGGTCAAAGTGTCAACTCCCACTAGATTGACTACATCACATCTAGTCTAAGTGATATTAGATCTTACCTTGAGGATCTCATTACTTTATGTATCATTGAAGACTCTCTTCATGACACATATCTGCTATAGTGGGAGACTCCTGAGTAATGACTCCGATAAGAGGCTGTAGGTATCATTTCCTTCTACCAAGAGTGGTGAATCCTTTATTGGCTACTCATTTACCTTCGAATACCTCAAGCTGTACCCAATTACCACCATATGAGTAACCCCTGAAAGGCATCGATGAATGGAGTCAAAGCACAGAATCAGTATCTGAGATATCTTTGAGCACCTTAAGTTAAAGGATACTGGCACCATTGTTATGATGAGACTATCATTGACATTGGAATAGAATATCCATATGATTGTCCCATAGTAGGTCATGCCAATGTATTTACTACCCTTAGTAAGCATCCATATGTTAACTCTAAACAACTCATGTCTATAGCTTATAAGATCTACTGCTTGATCTAATCAAGGAGTATAACATGCGCTAATCTATCCAGATTAATGATATCCCATCTTATTAATCCTATGACTAGGGGAAGTTTAGATACTAACATAATTACACATGATAGGAATCTCATTATCATGATCTCATCATGATTTCCTCCATGCTATGTTTTGTATCAAAGACTTCATGAGTTCAATTTAAGATCAACATCAAATCCATAAACGTATGAACATAGAAATAATGAAAATGCCTTTATTAATTATAAAATGATTTGTATAATAAGTGTTAAAGGTGATTTCCTTGAGAGCACTTCTCTAACATAACCGACTAAAAGAACTTCTATACAAGTTCTCTCTGATTCATATTCAGGGTTATAGATTCGCAAGAAAATAGTGGGAGCCATTCTACATGTTATTAAAGTCCTAATTGACATGCATTTACGTACAATCTAACAAAATTTCTCTCTTTGAAGTTAGGTTGAAAGAATCGACACCATGACCACTAGTGTGAACCTACGCTCACTTATGAAAACCAATAAGTTGACTGGACCCAACTTCCTATACTAGCTTAGGAACTTGAGAATAGTTCTCAAGTAGGAAAAACTAAGCTATGCCTAGATAAGATGGAAGCTAAATCTAACAAGTTTCTATTAATAGAATATCCTTAAAAAATAGGATATCACACTTCTACAATGTTTTAGAACAAAAGTTATTTGTTTCAAAACATGTTGTCCTTTCAGAGAAAGAGTTTCTTCTAAAAGAAGACAGTGGGAGAAAAATTGAACTTATGGAAGTTCAAGATGCTCAAATAGACGCAGATCAACTGTCTAAACTTGAGACTATTGTTCATAATAATGAAACAATAGTTCAACCTTCTAACACACAAGAAGTTTATGGTTCAAGTAAGACACGTCATGTTCCTGAGAGATATGGATTTCTCATAAGTGAATATAATAATGTATTGCTCATAGAAGATGATAAGCCTATTACGTATGAAGAAGTTTTGAAGAGTTTAAAATTTAACAAATGGCTTCAAGCCATGAAATATGAAATGGATTCCATGTATGAAAACCAAGAATAGAATTTTGTTGATCCACTCAAAGAGATAAAACCCATAGGGTGCAAATAGGTTTTTAAGAAGAAAACTGACATGGAGGGTAATGTAGCTACTTATAAAGCTAGGCTTGTAGCTAAAGGTTATCATCAAAGACAAGGAGATGACTATGATGAAACATTTAGCTTGGTAGCCATGCTTAAACCCATTAGGATACTCTTAGCCATTGCTACTCATTATGATTATAAGATATGACAAATGTATGTGAAAGTAGCTTTCCTTAATGGAAACCTAATTGAGGATGTGCACATGACACAACTCGATGGTTTCATATCCAAAGTTGGCGAAAAGGTATGCAAGCTTTAAAAATCTATTTATGGATTGAAGCAAGCATTCAGGAGTTGGAATATCCAATTTGATGAGACAATCAAAGAGTTTGGTTTCTCACAAAATTCGGATGAACCTTGTGTGTATAAAAAGGTTAGTGGGAGTGTAATTATATTCCTTTTATTGTATGTAGATGACATACTACTAATAGGAAACGATGTCTCAGTTTTAGAATCAGTTAAGATTTGATTGTCCAAGAATTTCTCTATGAAAAGCCTTGGAGAAGCAACTTATATTTTTGGGATAAGAATCTATAGAGATAGATTTGAGAAGTTGCTTGGTCTTTCTCAGTCTACATATATCGACAAGATGCTAAAGAGGTTTAGCATGGAACAGTTCAAGAGAGGTTATCTTCCCATGATGTATGGGATTACACTCTCGAAATCTATATGTCCAAAGGCACAAGATGAGAGGACTCGCATGAATTTGATCCCTTATGTTTCGGCCATAGGATCAATCATGTATGTTATGTTATGTACGAGACTTGATGTATTATATACTCTAAGTGTTACGAGTAGATACCAGTTAGATCCTAGTGAGGGTCAATAGGTGGCTATTAAGAATATCCTTAAGTACTTGAGAAAAACTAAGGATGTATTTTGGTATGTGAGAAGGAGATCTTGTTGTGAGAGAGTATACAAATGCTAGTTTCCAATCCAACAAGGATGACTCCAGATCCCCGTTAAGATATATTTTTACACTGAATGGTGGAGCAGTCAGTTGGAAGAGTTCCAAACAAGAGATAACTAAAAATCCAATAACTGAAGTAGAGTAGATTACTGCTTTAGAAGCAGCAAAGGAAGCAGTTTGCATTAAAAAGTTCATCATGGAACTTAGAGTAGCTCCTAGCATTGTTGACTAAGTAAAATTGTATTGTGATAACAATGGTTTCATAGCATAAGCAAAGGAACCAAGGTCTTATCAAAAATCCAAACATGTACTCAGGCGATACCATTTGATTAGAGAAATCATTGGTAGAAATAGTGTCAAGATAGAGAGAGTGTCCACTGATTAGAATATTGCTGATCGTTTGACTAAGCCAATTCCCAAAAAGAGATATGATTCTCATGTACTTGCTTATGGTATTAGATACAAAGGTGATTGACTTTACTGAAAGTGAGAAATTGTTAGAGAAGTGCTCTAAAGGCAATCGCATTTTGCACTTATCATACAAATCTTTATGATTAATAAAAAGACTTTTTTGTTAATTTGATGTTCATGTTCTTTATAAATTGATAGTGATCTTAAATTAAATTAATGAAGTCCTTGATACATTACATAGCATGAAGGAAAGCATGATGAGATCATGATAATAAGATTCCTATCATGTGTAATTATGTTAATGTCTAAATTATCCCTCGTCACAAGATTAATGAGATAGGACATTATTAATCCGAAAAAACTAGCACATGTTATACTCCTTGATTAGATCAAGCAGTAGATCTTATAAGTTGTAAGCATAAGTTATTTAGATTTAACAGGTGGATGCTTTCTAAGAGTAGTAAGTACATTGGATGACCTACCATGAGACAATCATATGGGTAATCTATTTTAGTGTTAGTGTTATTACTCAGGAATCTCTAGCCAGACGAGAAATCTTATGAAGGTAGTCTTCATTGACATATCCAATTGAGTAATGAGCCTAAGGGACAAGAACTAACATCACTTGAGCTAGATGTGATGTAGTTAGTCTGGTAGGGGTTGACACTTTAACCATACTCTGAATCAAGTAGGGTGTAGAATGGTGAAAGGATGAATTACATGGGAACATTGTCTATGTTAGGATTCGTAGTCAAACCACTGACTTTCCAGTCAATTAGGGGTTATGATGTGTTGCTAAATACCGCTCATGACTTGCTTGAATTAAGTGTTAATTCAAGTGGCCAACATAACTAGGAACTTAATGGTTTACATGCATTGGAGATGCGAAGAATGAGTAAAATGGTTTTGGATGGGGATCCAAGATATGATAGATGCATGACTAAGCTACAAAAGTGTGGCATTTTAGGTTCATTTGATTGTGAATCATATGACACATGTAAATCTTGCTTATTAGGTAAGATGAAAAAATTACCCTTTAATAAACAAGATGACAAAATTACCTTTTAAAGAAGGGGTGAATGTTTTCATGCTAAATTAAGTGGGATTAAAAGCCACTTAATTCCCACTAACTCTTCATTGATGTTTGGGGGTTTGAGGGAGGCCAAAGGGTGTGAAAGATACTCCATTTTCGTGCATAAGTTGTAAGAAAACAAAGTGTCTTTTTGTGAATTGTTCATCGTCTTCTAAAATACTCTCTAAAAAAACACCACAAAGCTAGCAATTTGTGTATGTTCTAGCCAATCTTCCTAAGAGGTTTCAGGCTTCACTCTTCGCATGGATATCACTAGAGACATCCTTCTTTGGTCGTTATGGTTCACGATAACTCAAAGAGGTGAAGACAGTGAAGAACGAAGGAGATTGTAAGGTACACATCTTAAGTTCATGTTTTGTTTTACTACATCTAATGGCACATGTTTGATTCTGTATTTTCTAGATTTCGTTATTTTCTACTGGGTATTATGATAGTTGATACATGTGATGCATGATCGAAACCCAACAGTAGGAGGATGTGTAAAACTAAGTTGGAAGGTTCTCAAATTCCTTTCTAATATTTGTTTTGTTATAGAATATTAGGGGTTTTAATTACTCTTTTAAGCAATGTTCTATTATAGATTTAGTGTTAGAAAAAAAATTATTGTTTTAAATCTAGTAGAGACTAAAATAAAGGTTGAAAGGATGCAAGAAAGACTAAAATGTTTGGGTGTAAGCTAGAATTTCATCACTAATCATTTCTACCATTTTAATGGTAGGAGAATTATATCCTATGATTTTACTAAAGTGCGAAATTCCAATATCAAAATGACTAATGAATTGATACGTTTTTCTGGTGACTTATCTTAGACTCGTATATATGTTTTTACTGCTATATATGGCACTAAATTTTCTTTTTAGAGAACTAAACTATGGGAAGGCTTAAGGAGGATTCATAGCAATAGATATAAGCCTTTGATCATAATGGTAGATTATAATCAATTCCTTCACTTAAATGAAGCTTAAAGTTCCAATTTTAATTAAAAAAATCTTACGAAGCAGCTAAGTCAACTTGTTAATAAGATTGGAATTTTAGAGTTAAATTATATGAATTAGCTTCATAACTGAGGCAATAAATAATTAGGTGATTGGTTAATTTGGAAAAACTTGATAGAGTGATGGTAAACCAAGAGTCACTTAATAGTTTCCCTGCTAGTTTCACCAATTTTAGACCTTATCTTTGCTCAAACCATTATTTCATTGAGATTCTTCAACTAAATACCTGCTTCTCAGTTAAAACTCCTTTCAAGTTTCTTTTTTTTTCTCCAAGTTAGAAAATTTTGGTGAGGTGGTAAGGAATGGTATGGGGATTTTTGTTGTTGGTTGTAAAAGCTACCAACTTTTGAGGAATCTCTAAGTAGTAAAAGAGGGAAATAAAGCTCACCAAAGGAAAGCCTATCTAGTATTGAGATTGAACTCATATCATCTAAGAAAAATCTTACATTAACACAAGAAAAATGCTATTTAGACCCTCATAATTTGAAATTAAGGGCTATTGAAACTCATTCACTCAATAAGTACACCTCATCACTTTAGTGGCATAAGTCCTTTCTTAAGCAAAATGTAAGGGTCAATTGGTTTCAAAGGCCCTAAGCCTTAATGGATATAGATGGAAAACTGTGTAAAGACCATATGGATAGGGACTATTGCATTAAATTACTTTTAGAATCTTTTGGGTCAAAGCTCTACCAAATCTCTAGCTATGAAAAATATTAAACTACTTTTAGAATCTTTTGGGTCAATGCTCTACCAAATCTCTAGCTATGAATAATCTATCATATTTCATTGATTCTCCTCTTGATCAAATCACAAAGGTTAATTTATGCTTTCCTTTCAAAAATTAGAAATTAAAGAAGCTTTATTTAGCCTTAATCATAATAAATCACCAAGGCTAGATGGTTACAATGCTTTCTTCTTTCAAAGAATATAAGTTCAGATTGGAGCATTAGTTATAAATACAGTTCAAGAATTTTTATATTCCAAAAAGTGCTTAGGGAGCATAATAGTACTCATATATGCTTTGTCCCTAAGAAGAAAAACCTAATTGTTAGATTTTTTGTCTTATATCATGTTATAATGTAGTGCATATAGTAATCTCTAAACACTTAACAGGTGGATTAAAGGTAGCAGTCCATATAATCAATCCCAGTAACATTTTATATTAGTCTAAGAACTTTTCAAGTACTATGACACTAAAGCTTTTATATAAGGTTATTTCTTAAAAATAGATTTTTGTAAGACCTTCATCTCTATGGATTACAAGTTTATCTTCAATGGTATGAGGGCCTTTGGATTCCATAACACTTTTATTGATTAGATTAAACATTGTGTTACCACTAGCTCCTTTAGTAAACTAATGAATAGCTTGCTTTGTAAGTTCTTCCGTAGTGCTAAGGGATTAAAGCAAAGGGACCCTTTGTCCCCTTTTCTTTTCACAATTGTTATGGAAATTCTCATAAGATTAATTACTTGGAAGATAAATGTCTTTGGATCTTTCAATTTCACCATTAGTCTGAGGAGCTCAAAATTAATAATTTAGCTTTTACGAATGATCTAATAATATTTTATGGTACAGATCCTTTCTCTTTGCATCAATTGGTTAATTCCATTAATTAGTTTTCTAAAATATATGGCGTCACTATTAATGATGAGAAAAGCAAGATCTATATCTCTTTTAATGTTCTTAATGGAGCTATCTTAAGCATTATTTCTAGTCTTAACATCCACCAAGCTTCTTTCAAATACTTAGGGGTACCTATAACCATAAAGAGAAAGGTATATAGATTGTTTAACTCTAATTAAATATGTTAAAGTTAGAATCAATTCTTAGTGAAATAAATTTCTCTTCATTGTTGACATGTTGTAGTTAATTTCTTCGATTTTCATAAACATTCATATTCATTAGATCTCTCATTTGCTTCTCCCAATAATGCTTACTAAGGAGATAGGGAAATTGAGTAAGAACTGTCTCTATTAAGGGGTTGTTGAGAATTTTATAAATGCTAAAGTTAAATGGCTTAACTTATGTACACTAAATTAGGAAGGTGAGATAGGAATTGTCTATATTTATACTATAAGAAATGAAAAAATAAGCCCTTCTAAAAAATGATGAGTAAAATAGGTACTTCATTAATAACCATATGCTCCTCAATGTTTTCTCCAAGTTGAGATGCATAATAGGGCAATTTATAATAAAACACAGAATGCGTCTCCTTCCTTTTTCTCCTTATTAACTTTTTTAAAAAATTTGTTTCATCCATCTTTTATATCCATCCTCCTCTATCATACAATCTTCCCCATTGTCTACTTTCCTAGTGTTCTTCTTGTTATTATTAGTGGTACCTCCTTTCTCCTCCTTTACCTTTCTTTTCAGGTTAGTTTTTTCCTCCGTAGTTAACAGATTACATATTTTTGTTCACCTTTCTCTTTTAGTTCTTGTTTAATTATCCTTCTCCTTCCTTCCATCCTCCTCCAACTCCTCCCAAGTGTGGAGATTCTCTTTTATCACTTTATATTTTTTTATTTCCCACTTAAGTCTATCTTTTACCATTTATGGTAACCAACTTTTGAACCTTTCCTAGTTTATTATTGTAATTGTCTATTTTGAGTATGTTTGTAGGAAAAAAACACTATAGTCTCAACCTTTACTCCTAGTGAGTTCCCCTTACTACCCTCTTACTTTAGGCTTTTTTAGGCTCTAAACAACCACTAATCTAATGTTGGGAAGGAGTATTCTTCTCCAACCATTAGCTCTCAAAGGAGCTAGGAATAGGTCTTGGAAGACCCTAGAGACTCCTTTTTACATTACTTCCCACCAAAGGTAGAAGATGGAATAGCCATTTTTGTGTTAAAGATAGAGGTTCTGAGGGCTAGAGTTATTATGTGGGAAGCATTTCTAGTTGGCTACTTCTTTCAAACTATTTCAAGTTGGGCAAACAAAATTTAGATGAATAAAGGGCTGGTAGATGTTCTTATCTCTGAAGAAAGCTTTATCCTTTTCTCCTTTTCAAGTTAAAATAAGGCCTTCAAAGTGTTAAAGGAGGGTCTTTGGCATTTTGGATAGCACCCTATACTCCTACAAATATGGAAACCATGTATAAATTTAGACATGATCAAACATGAAAGCATAAGAATATGAATTAATATGTATAATGTTTTTCTAGAATATTAGACCACATAAGGATGGAGTTTACATGCTAGCTTCATTGGTAAGCTTTTGTGCGTGGATTCTTATAACTAGGAGGAGGAGAATTGGTCTTGCATGGTGTGTGTTAGTGTGGAGTTACCTAAGGAGCTTCCCAGTTCTAATCCTATTACAAGATTAAGCTAAAATAATTCCCTGTATCAAGATTCAATATTAGTTACTTATAATTAGAAACCTTCCCTTGAGATGAAAGGGAAATAATGGAAACCTATAAGGAAACTTTTCAAAAGGGATGATTATTATGAAGTAATAAGGTTAGAGTCAAGTGTAGAGGGCTTGGGGCTTGTGAGGGAGCAAGTTTCAAATGGTGAGGAAGATGTGGTTCAAACCAATACATATTTGAACCAATTAGATATGCAAGAGCTCATTTGTGAGAAGGAAAATATTTAGCTCAATGAAGGGAATCAAAATTCTCTTAAAGGTTTACGTGATAGTAATGTTATCATGATTAATCATAGGGGCATGAGGAAGTATCTACAGATTCCTTGCTTATCAAGGTTCCAACTTCTAATCAAAATAAAGGAAAAAAGGAGCTAAATAATAATCCCCTAATGGAATCAAGTTAGGATAACTTCCAAAGTGTTGAATAAAGGAAATCAGAGAGTGGAAATAAGAGAGAGCTCTTTCTCTTAAGGTAAATCCATTCCTAAATGACTTTTATAATATGGAATGTTTATGGTTTAAATTACCATGAAAACCTTCAAACTGTAAGGGATTTTGAAAGCCAATATTATATTGGAAAATATGAATAAATTGAAGATTCTATGAGCAAAGCAGATTTTTATCTCAAAACACCAGCATCATTACTATAAGAGAATTGTTTTGACGTTTAACTATAATTTGGTGAAAGTAGATGAATTATGTTCATATGAAGAAGCTATGCATGTATTGGTTAAATTCTTGCATGATAATTATAAGTTGTATGCGTCCATTATTATGGATCTAATCTCAACTTCTATAGGGTGAATTTTTAGGAAAGATTGAATAATGTGGAGATCTTAATGATATTCAATATAGATATAAAATTAAAGGTCACACCAGCCAATGAAACTATATTATTGACTTTAGGGAGTGTGCAGAAGGATCGGGGATTGAATATTTAAGATATGAGGGGTATAGATTTTCATGGAGAAATGAAAAATAGGAAAGAGTTTTTGTAGGAAAAAACTAGATAGATCTTTGGTGAACCTAGCTTGGCTCTCCAGTTTCCATAAAAACAAAGCTAGGTTTTTAGAGCCTCTATTTTTGGATCACTTTCCCATTTTTATTGGTAATATTTCCAAATTTTATGTAAATTTTCCCTTTAGATTAAATAACTATCTTGTTCTTGATGATGGAATCCAAAAGGAAATAACTAAAGAGATGGCAACCTATGCTGATGGCTTTATGCAATTTGTTTGTGTTAAAAAGTTGAAGGGTATTAAGAAGGATTTGAAGGGGCTAAATGATAAAAGGGGGGCAATCATTATACTAGCAATTAGGAAAGCAATTGAAAAACTCTTAACAACCTAATAAAACCTCTTGAATAATCCATAGTGGAGTTACTATTAAAAGAGAAGATTGGCCTAAAAATTTATTTATCCAAAATAGAGGAACATGCTTCTCTTCTCAAGCAAAGGTCTAAGTTTAAATGATTGAAGGAAGGGGTTAAAAGTACTAAGTTTTTCTTCAATTTAGTTAGATTTAATGAACACGTTCGATCACTCGTGTTGGTGTCCACAAAAGGAAAAAGTGGTAGATATTCACCGTGCCCTCCAAGCTGTGAGTTGAAAGATTCCCTGTTAAAACCAATATTCTATTAGTCCGGAATTTCGTTTTTAAATGATATACGATGATGAAAGCATGAGTCCCATCCGCTCATCATGTTTCAGTTTTGAAAAACCGGAAGTGTACAACTCAGTAAATTGAAGAAAAATAATTAAATGGAATGGAGAGAAATGACCTCGCTTGACCAAATGATACGAATCCTCTGCAAGTGCTCTACCAGCTGCCACCTAATTAAGTTGGATGAAACGCGATAAGCATTTCACAAACATTTCTTAGAAGAAAACGTGAACAAGAACCCGAAATGCATAGATTAGAGGTGACAAGAAAGAAAGAATGCATACAGTTCCTATCTTCAAGAAGCCATCGACGGTGAGGTTTAAGAAAGGATTGCCCATGTCGATAGCAACGTTAAGTTTGGGGGATGTTAGAGAACCAGCGAACCTGCTATGTGGCATTTTTTTTCTTCATAATTATTATTATTGAATATTCTGCACGCCTTTACTCTCACTCTTCTAGTTTATCTGCTTAATGCTTTGGCTTTAGTTTCTTTCTGGTTCGTATCTGAAATTTTTTTTGAAGCGTTTCGTTCTCTTATGTAAGGGCGATATTTAGAAGATAAATTAAGAAATAGTGAAAGTTGAAAATTCAATCTCCAAAAGGTCGCCGACGGCAGAGGAAGCAGAGGTGATACATGTGAATGGCACCTATAAATTCATTTGGCGTGAGACTAAACTTACTTTTGGTTATGATCTTGTGCCACGAAACAACAATCTTTTCCTCTCTTTGTTTGGTTGTTGTTGTTGTTAAATACTAACTTCAGGTACCCTTACTCGTTTGACTGATTAAATCAAAGTTAAGATAAGTAGACTTTTGTTTGTTACAGCATCAAAAGTCAAACTTCCCCTGGCACTCAGCTGCTGCGGCAGCTTTAGGAGTTAAAGAAAATATATAAATGTTTAGATTTAGAAATGTTAATCAAAATGAAAGTAAGATTACTGCCGCTGTGAGGTAACGGCATTAGGTATCTTCTTTAGTGATGGAGTATAGAAATAGTGAGATGTATTGCTGTGCTTCATTGAATTAATTGTCAATTGCACAGTTCTTAATATACATGTTTGTAGGTACACGATAAACATGAATTGAGAATTACAACTGAAATGTTAAGGTCAATCATTATAAGTGATAGAAATTTAAATGATATGAATAGTTGAGAATATATCAGATAAGATATTTTATCAACCCCCTCAAGCTCACAATCGAATGAGATCGTAAGGTTGTCTCATAGTTGAAGAAATGTTGAAGAAGATAGAGCTTTAGTCATGACATCTACGAGCTATTCAGAAGATAAAACAAGCTGAATATGGAAAGCCTTACAAGCAACCAAATCATGAACGAAGTGAATATCTATTTTAATGTGTTGGTGCAAGCATGAAAGAAAGCTTAAGGATTATCACATTAAAGAGAAGGTGTAAAGTGAGACAATCTAAGTTCGACAAGAAGAAAAGGTATCAAACAGAGCTCGATCAATAGAAGCATGAGTAATACTTCAATATTTAGCTTCTGTGCTAGATTTAGAAATTGTAGGTTTTTTTTGGCACTCCAAGAAATGAGATTATGATCAAGGCAGATATAGCATCTAGATGGGAAGCAACAATCATCAAGACAATCTACCCAATTAGCATTGTAGTAAGCTTATATGGATAGTGAGGTGGATTTGGTTAACTGAATGCTATGAGAGGTTATGGAGCAAAGAAATCGCAAGATCCACTTGACTGATGTCCAATGAATGTCACTAGGGACTGTAAGAATTGAGACACATTGTTGACAACAAATTGAATGTCAGGAAAGGTAAGACACAGATATTGAAGAGTACCAACAGCATTGCAACATTCAACAGGATCAAGAAGTAGAGTGCAATGATTATTGGAAAATGGAGGAGTGTGAGTGACAGGTGTAGATTTCGGTTTAGATTGATCTAGATACATATAAAGAAGAAGGTCCTTAGTGTATTGAGATTGAGTAAGGAGAAGACTATGGGAAGTAGCTTTGACTTTGATTCCAAAAATGTGATGTACAGAACCTAAGTCTTTAATGGAAAAGGAAATGTTGACAGTGACAATTAGTGTGGTGACAAAGGAGTTGTAAGAACTTGTGACTAAGATATCATTTATATAAACTACAAGGAAGGTGGTGTGAGGGGACATTTCGTCAATAAAAAGAGAAGTATAAATTTTAAAGGGAGTAGATTTAAGATGAGGAAGTTTTTAACTTAGGTAATGAAACCACGCTCGAGGAGCCTATTTGAGATCATAATGAGCTTTATGAAGGTGAAAAATATGATGAGGACAATGTGGCTCTATAAAGCCAAGAGGTTTAGACATTTAAACTGGCTTTTGGATGTATTCATGAAGAAAGAAATTATTAACATCAAGTTTATGAATGTTTATGTTTTATGAGACGGCCAAGATGAGAATGATACAAGTTGTCATGTTAAAAGTAGAAGTGTAACTAATGCTTAAGGTTTGACGACAACCTTTGGCAACATGACACACTTTGGAAAGCTTGATAAAACCATTATAATGTCCTTTTATACGAAAGACCTATTTACTGTCGCTAATTTTGGTATCAAAAGAAATGGTAATTGCACCTAATAGAGTCTCCTTAGCATGTTCCTTGATAGATACATATTTGAATATATTTATACACCCATATTTGATGTATTTTACTTACTATTTTGTAATTTTATTGTAATTTTGGTATTTAATTCGCTACAAGAGCATTTATAGGTTATAATTGTCTTCATGGACCCAAAGGAGAAGAATTTGGATAAAAATGTAACATAAAATGAAGTTTTGAAGAAAATTAGAGAAACTCTATGCCCGTGTAAGTCTCTTAGCCTGTGAAAAATTGAAAATTCTAGAGATTTTAGAATATACACAGTCTAGTAGATGCCCGTGTATCAAAATGTGTATCTCCCATAACCCTAAAATATACTATAAAAAGAAAAATTTTGGAGCCAATTCCAAACATAAATAACATACAGAAGAGACGATATTGATCCAGGAACATAGAGAACGTGCATAATTCATCAAGAGATCCAATAGATTACAATATCAAACTTTAAACTTATAAGAACATTCAATAGGAGAGAAAGGGAGGTTTAGAATTATGAACAATTTGTTTTCTATTTGTTTTTCTTCCTATTTATCTTTGAATTTGTTTTCTTTTATGTGAAACTAAACATATTTAGTTCTATATAGCTTTATTTAATTCTTAAATTCATAGGTTTCTTCCAACTAGAAGCGAATTAGACTAGCTAAATCTTGGTTAATAATGAAGATATTTTCTTCTGATAGTTCACTTATTCCTCTCTTACAAAGAAGGTCTTAGAGTCTAAACCCTGGTATGTACAAAACATAATATTTATACTCCAAACATGGCAACCTGGAGTTAACATTGACAATATTAAGCAAACGAAAATTTTGACTTGGACATGTATTTATGGAGTGCCCCTAAAGTGTTGGATAAGTGGATTAAGTCACATAGTCAATTAAGTAGGGAACCATCTTTACTTGATTAAAGCTAAATCTATAACAAAAAGAATAAATTTTGTTAGGATTTGTGTATTGGTTGAAGCCATGAGAAATCTTCCTGAAGTGACTCCTATCTTAAAACTAAATGATAAGAATGAATTTATTAAAGATGTTATTAAAGTAACTTATTCCCAGATGCCTAACACTTTGAATCCGAAAAAGCTCTAGAAACCCACTAATAAAGTATTCAAAACAAGAGAATGCCAAGACTTGATGGGATATGAAGGAGACAAAGAACAAGAATAGTATAGATCTCCCAATTTTTAATAGGTATGTTGATATTGAGCTTTATGAGAAAGTCAGTTCAGTCAATAACAACATAGAATCTCCCTCAGCGATTGATGCAAATAAGCCACTTATTGAGATTGATCACCAACTTGAAATTCTTGCTAGGAAAACTTTTATCAATCAGGATAATGCAATCAGAGAATAAGCAACATGTTACCCACCTTCCCTTAATCAAAAAGAGGAATTCAAATTAGCTAGCAAAAGAAAATCCAACAAAAAGAAGAAAGGTTCTTCATTTGTTCAAGAAACATAACTATCATTGCATGGAATGTTAGGGGAATAAACTCCCCTTCTAAATAGTTAGAACTTAGAAACTTCATCTTGGAGAATAAGCCTTGATAGGCATTTCGAAATCTAGGATAAGAAGGGATAATTGCAACCTTCTTTAACTTTTTGCCAAAGCAATAGAGATTGATCACCAATTACTTTAACCCCCATAATGGAAGAATATTGGTGCTTTTTACGAGGAAAATATTGAAATTTTCATCTCTTAATCACAGATCAAATGGTTCATATGAAGGTTAAATTGAAACTGAAAAAACTTATTATTCATTCCCCTATAATATATGTTCACAATTAAGCTTTTCAAAAGACCCCACTCCAGTATAAACTCACAGAGTTATCTATTGACATTAAAGCCTCGTAGTTATTTCTTGGTGACTTCAAATCAGTTATACATTTGAATGAAGTAGAAGGGAATAGCTTCATCAGATCTTTCTGCAAGGATATAAGGAATCATGTAAATGAAATCTAAGTTATAAACCTACGTTTTAGAGGTAACTTCTATATATGGAACAATAAATAGAAAGAAAGTTTGTTCTTAACAAAGAAACTGGATTAGAGCCTTGCCAATCTTGAATGGTATCACGCCTTTCCTCAATGCAAAGCTCTCTTCCCTAATCCAAGTTTCTTGGATCACTACCTAATCATAATTCATATGTCATTTATAAATGCTCCAACTAAAACTCCTTTCATATTCAATAATTTTCTATTTGATTTGGCTTTCTTTAATGATCAAACTTAAAAGAGCTTAGCTTTATTGTTTATGGGCACTAAACTATTCACTTATACAAAGAAGCTTCATTGTATAAAGGAGGAACTCAAAACACTATGTAGGTAGAAATCATCGGGGATCAATTGTCCCCTAAATAAATAGAGCTTCTTTATAAACATTTGAAAATGCTTTGACATACTTTAAGTCCATTCAAAGAACTAGGGCTAGACAATTTCAATGTTAATTTTATGGATGCCAATGGGCCGGGCCGGGCTGGGCCCAGGCTGCCCTCGGTTCGGCCCGGCCTCAAAAATGGCTGGCCGCGGGCCGGCCCGTGGCTCGCATAAGCCAGAATTGTTAAAAACAACAGGCCAAAAACAGGCTGGGCCGGAATTGACATCCCTAGTTAATTTTTCCTTATGTGCTAATCACTAAGAAAGAATATATTTGTGGATGCAATTCTTGAAATTTTTCATGAAAAGGAGATTGAAAAAGGAGATAAATTAAACTTTCATCAACCTCATTCCCAAAGGAAAGGAGCAACACACAATGAAGAATTTTCTACCTATAACTTGTTACGATTCCATCTTCAAAGTGATATCAAAGCTATTTATAGACAAGTTAAAAGTGGATTATAAGGATCACTCGTAAGAAGCATATATTTTAGGTGGGCAAATCAGGGATCGTATCATCCTAGTCCAAGAATTGTTTAAGCATTACACTAGGAGAAGAAGTATAAGAAAACATAACCTTAAAACAAACTTTCAAAATGCCTATGATACTGTAGATTGGTTCTTCATCTTGAACACCGTAAAGGCCTATAGATTCCTTGTAATCTTCATTAAATGGATTGAGTAGTGTCTCACAACTATAA
The DNA here is from genome assembly GCA_027563885.1 of Erythroxylum longipes. Lineage (NCBI taxonomy): Eukaryota > Viridiplantae > Streptophyta > Magnoliopsida > Malpighiales > Erythroxylaceae > Erythroxylum > Erythroxylum longipes. The sequence continues at coordinate 20,776,757 of JAOQMS010000180.1, read as the reverse complement.
CTTTTAATATTTTGGTAAATGGAGAATCTAAAAGCATAATCAAAGTGTTTAAGGGACTTAGGCAAGGGAATTCTATATCCCTTACCTATTCTCAATAGTGATGGATGTCTTCAAGAAGTTCCTTAAACTAGTTATGGAAAGAAATAGTTGTTTTAAATACCATTCCAGGTAAAGGAAGCTTAAAATCTTAATCTTGAACTTTACAAATGATTTGTTTCTATTCTCTAAATCTAATGATAATTTTGTATCTTCCCTCGTCACTTCTTTGAACATATTCAATAATCTTTAGAGTTTAGGTGAAAATAAACCCAAAAGTAGTATATTCCTATTTGGAAGTGTTATATATTAGGCCACTCGATGATCTTCTTTCACAAGGTTCACACTTATTCAACTCTCTATGGAATATTTTAGAATACTAGTGTCTTCAACCAAACCATCATTCACAAAATTCAAACCTCTACTTGATAGAATTCATAATATAATCAATAGTTAGTGATCTAAGTCATTATCTCTAGCTGGCAGAGCATAGTTGATCAACTCAATTATGAGCTTTATCAATGTATACTAGGCTTAACATTTAGTCTTCCCTTGATTCATAATCAAGCCTATAGATAAACTACTCAAGAGATTCTTATGGTCTGCTTGCAAGGCAAATGATTCAAAGTCAAAAACCAAATGGTCAAACATCTATCAACTAAAGCAGCAAAGGGGATTAAGTGTTCTTCCACTCAAGGTAACCAATATGGTGATGCTAAGTAGAAGAATTTAGAGGTTGTTTAAAGATAAACATGTTTTGTGGGTTAAGAAGGTACATGTATATTATATTAAAAAAGCACAATTTTTGGAACTTTAAACCACCTTTTAATGTGTCCTCAATCATGAAGTTCCTGGTCAATATAAGAGATAGAATAAGAATGGAGTGCATCAGTGTAATTGGCAATATGAACAATTCCTATTTTTGATCTAATAACTAGTCCTCCTTTAGATTGGAAAACATTGATGTATTGTCTTCACTCTAGGTGTTCTTTAAAAAAAAAAGCCTTAATAACCCAAGTCCTTGCTAATCATGAAATTATCATCAATTCCCTCCTAACATTAAATATACCCACTTTCTTATTCAAATTTGTGCTTCACCTTGACGTTAAGGATAAACTCATCTAGAAAGCAACTATCTCAGAAGTATTCACTAATGCCTCCTGTAGAAAGCTCCTCCGTGTTTTCACTCCAAGAGTTGCATGGTATAAGCTAATTTGGGGCAAAAACTCATTTCCTCTAACATTTTACACTCTATAGGTAGTAGTTAAGGGCAATCTTTCTCCAATGAATAGGTTATCTAAATTATTTCAAATTGGTCCATTCTGTGTAAATTTTCTCAATAAATATTTAACCATCTTTTATTTAATGTGATTATACCAAAAAGGCATGGATTGAAATGTTAAACCTATGCAATTTGGATAATGCACCTAGTAATTAGCATGAAATAGTTGATTGGAGCTTGAAATCAGGCGCAGAAGAAAGGGATGAATGGATTTATCATATGGTATTATCGTATATGGTTACTTATCCATAAGATGACAAAAATAGAAGAATATTTTTCAATCAAAGTTAAAATTGTGAAGTGTCTATGAAAATGTTAATTGATTTGATAAGGTGTCATAGTTGATTTATCAGGATAAGCCAAAATGCAACTTGCGCAATTAGCTCAAATTTGAACATTTAACTCCTAATGTGCTTTATTTTGTGGTATAGAATTATGCAATTGTTGTAAATTATTTGTTAGCATATGTTATGGTATAAGTTGTAGTTGGCAATCTAATATGTTATAGTATGGGTTGGAGTTGGCAATCTAAGTTAATCTCCCTTGCTAATTTTGTATATTACTTCTTGCCCTTAGAAGCTTTTTATATTAAAAAATGGTGGGAAAACATATTAGTCGTCCAAATTTGTCCAACTTACAAATGATACTAATTTTTTCCTTAGTTATTTATTCAATTAAAGTACGAATAGATATTCATCAAGCATACAAGTTTTAAACGGATAAAGATAATTTCATAACACGCAATTTCTAAATTATCTATAGTTCAATCTTGCACTTTCAATTGGGTTAGATAGAGCAACTCAACAAATTTTCCAGACAGCATCCAGCTCTATCTGCAACTGCTAGGATTAAGTGAGTTTGATAGAGTTAAATTTAAGTGCATGTACAAAACTTATTCTTGAAGATTTAAGTGCTAAGAACTATTGAACTTCAGATATTCTAAAGGCCTTCACGTGATCTAGTCTCTAAAAGTTTAATCGGCACTCCCTTGTCAGGCGTGATGCCGCATGGAATGGCAGACGTATTGTAAGGATTTGTCCCTCTCCCAATTCATTAATTAATTAATATTTACCTTTTTAAAAAGAATTGACTGCTAACAGCTTTGTAGTCAAATGCGGACTAAAAGTTCTCTATGTTGCACGCATTTAGGAATGAAAGATAAAAATCATCGACCGGCTTCTCACCAATCAGCATAGGCTTCGGCTACATTGCAACACAGATGGCACTTGCTCTCATTGTGGTGGAGAGGAATCCTCGCTACATGTTCTTCGCGACTG
>JAOQMS010000180.1:20747144-20774062 GCA_027563885.1 Erythroxylum longipes | reverse complement strand
ATGTGTATGCTGTTACATGATTTAATTTGATAAGTTGTCAGTTTATCCATAGATTAGTTATTACTCACTAAGCTATACGCTTAGCACGGTGGATTTGACCTGTGTAGGTTCTGAAGGAGGGACGTAGGAATTGGGACAAGACAATCGCAATGGACAAAGGAGTCTGATTTTTGTTTTGTTCACATGTATTTTGAGATTGTTTTTGGGCTTGTATATGATGTCTATAACTCATGAATTTTTATTTTGAGGGGTTGTAATAACCTAAATTCAGGCTGTTTTGGAAATTTTGACATGCGATGTATGTTTGTTGAGATTCTGGTAATTTATGTATAAAGAGTTTTGTATGTTTCGTAATGCTTCGTGTTCAGTATGTTCTGTGTGTATGTGCACTCGCAATATCCTCCCAGGGGGTATTACGGTGTCACAAGTCCAACAGAGGTTATCTTCCCATGACGTAAAGGATTACACTTTTGAAATCTATATGTCCAAAGACAAAAAGATGAGAGGACTCATATAAATTTGATCCCTTATTCTTCAGTTATAGGATCAATCACGTATGCTATGTTATTTATGAGACCCGATATATCATATGCTCTAAGTGTTATAAGCAGATACTAGCCGAATCCTGGTGAGGGTCATTAGGTGGCTATCAAGAATATCCTTAAGTTCTTGAGAAGAACTAAGGATGTATTCTTGGTATATAGAGAAGGAGATCTTGTTGTGAGCGGGTATACAGATGTCAGTTTCTAATCCGACAGGGATGACTCCAGATTCCAGTCAGGATATATTTTTACACTAAATGGTGGAGCAGTCAATTGGAAAAGTTCCAAACAAGAGATGACTACAGATTTAATAACCAAAGCAAAATACATTGCCTTATTAGAAGCAGCAACGAAAGTAGTTTGAATCAAGAAGTTCATTATGGAACTTGGAGTGGTTCCTAGCATTGTTGACCCAGTTCAGTTGTATTGTGACAATAATGGTGCCATAGCACAAGTAAAAGAATCAAGGTCTCATCAGAAATCCAAACATGTACTCAGGTGATACCATTTGATTAGAGAAATCATTGGTAGAAATGATGTCAAGATAGAGAGTGCCCATTGATTAGAATATTGCTAATCCTTTGACTAAGTCGATTCCTAAAAAGACATATGATTCTCATGTACTTACCTATGGTATTAAATACAAAGGTGATTGACTTTAGTGCAAGTGGGAGGTTGTTAGAGAAGTGCTCTAAAGGTAATCACCTTTAGCATTTATTGTACAAATTTTTATGATTAATAAAAAGGCATTTTTTTTTAATTTGATGCTCATGTTCTTTATGAATTGATAGTGATCTTAAATCGAATTAATGAAGTCCTTGATACATTACATAGCATGAAGGAAATCATGATGAGATCATGATAATGAGATTCCTATCATGTGTAATTTTGTTAGTGTCTAAATTATTCTTAATCATAGGATTAATGAGACGGGATATTATTAATCCAGACAGACTAGCACATGTTATACTTCTTGATTTGATCAAGCAGTGGAGCTTATAAGCTGTAAGCATGAGTTGTTTAGAGTTAACATGTGGAAGCTTGCTAAGAGTAGTAAGTATATTAGATGACCTGCCATGAGACAATTATATGGATAATCTATTATGGTGTCAATGATAGTCTCATCATTGTAATGGTGCAAATATCTTTAGACTTGAAGTGCTCAAGGATATCTTAGATACTGATCCTGTAATTTGACTTCATTCCTCATTGCCTCTCAGAGGTCATTCATAGGGTGGTGATTGGGTATAACTTGAGGTATTCGAAGGTAATTAAGTAGCCAATAAAGGATTCACCACTCCTAATAGGAGGAGATGATACCCTCTTGTCAGGGTTATTACTCAAGAATCTCTAGCTAGAGTGGAAACATCATGAAGATAGTCTCCAGTGACATATCCAATTGAGTAATGAGCCTCGGGGACAAGAACTAACATCACTTAGTCTAGATATTACATAATTAGTCTAGCAGGAGTTGACACCTTAACCATACTCTGAATCAAGTAGGGTATAGAATAGTGAAAGGACGAATTGCACAGGAACATTGTCTATAGAAGGGTTTATAGTCAAACCACTAATTTTATGGTCAATTAGGGGTCATGATGTGTTGCTAGATACCGCTCATGACTTGTTTGAATTAAGTGTTAATTCAAGTGGCCAATATAACTGGGAACCTAATGGTCACACGCACTGGAGATGAGAAGAATGATTAAAATGGTTTTGGATGGGGATCAAGATATCAGAGATGCTTGACTAAGATACAAAAGTGTGGTAGTTTACGATCATTTAATTGTGAATGATATGACAAATATGAATCTTATTTATTAGGTAAAATGACAAAATTACCCTTTAATAAGCAAGATGACAAAATTACCCTTTAAAGAAAGAGTAAATGTTTTCATGCTAAATTAAGTGGGATTAAAAGACACTTAATTCCCACTAACTCTTCATTGTTGTTGGGGGTTAGAGGGAAGTCAAAGGGTGTCAAAGACACTTCATTTTCGTTAAAAAGTTGTAAGAAAACAAAGTTTCTTTTTGTGAATTGTTCACTATCTTCTAAAATCCTCTCTAAAAGAACACTCCACAAAGCTAGCAATTTGAGTGTGTTCTAGCCATTCTTCCTCAGATGTTTCAGGCTTTGCTCTTCGTGTGGATATCATTAGAGACATCCTCTTTTGGTTGTTGTGGTTTACGATAACGAAGAACAAAGGAGATTGTAAGGTACACATCTTAAGTTCATGTTTAGTTTTACTACATTTAATGACACATGTTTGATTCTATATTTTCTAGGTTTCGTTTTATTTTCCGATGCGTATTCTGATAGTTGATGCATGTGATTCATGATCGAAACCCAACAAGGCTTTGAAGGTTAATAAACTAGCAACATTCTTACTGTCTACATGAGCTAATAGAGCTCAATATTGCCTTAGATGACTCATAAAACACACTACATACTAGATTGGCAATAGTGATGGATACTTTCATAACAAATCAGGGGCTAACATCCAACTATAGTAAAAGGAAGTCAATAATAACTTCTTTATTACAAGGAACCAAATATGGAATAACATTTTGTCCTTGCCCAAATGTAAAATAGCATATAACCATCTATGGAATTACAATATGCTCTATCAATGTGTCCTATTCACTACTCAAAAACTATCCTAGACGCAATCATTCGAATGAGAATATTCTCTATGTATTTAGAGATTCTGCTTCTTTTGCTGTACTTTGGATATCCATTATCCCTGCCCTTATTAGAGCATCCTTTTTTAGCCTCAGCTTCTTTCATAGTTTATAAACAATTTAACTCCAACCACCTATGTGAAAATGGCACCCCTTAGACTCTAATATTTATAGAATCTCTAAAGGAACATTTCGTGCTGACAGAACAACCTTATTCATGGGGAGTACTCCTCTATTCCTCTTAGCGTTCCCAAGGTGAAGCTTTAACCTTCCAAAAAGTTGAAGATATACATAAAATAATGAGAAAAAGGAAGGAACTACCCTCTCTTGCAGTCTACTTGGAAAGCCCCAACTAAGAATGAAATAAAACTGAACATTGTAGTAAAAACTATTGAAAGACACACTATGGAGGCAAACTTCAAGACTTTAAATGCAATTTTATACATGGTTTTGGACTCCACTTGTTGTCTAAATCTGTTACAACTGAATTGCTTAAAGGCATGCTCGAAGGATGGACAATGGAAACAAATGTCCATGATCTAATCAAGCTAGCTCTTGTGGGCTAATAACAAATCACTGATGACATTTGTTTAACATGTGATGTTGCTGAATCTTTCTCTTAATTCTTCTCTCCTCTCATTATTACATGAAAAAACCAAATCTTATATATGTTAGGAAATTAGTACAGGATTCGATTATGCTTGTAATAAAATAATTGCAAAACTTTTTACAGTGATTTTTCTAAGCCAAAATCACTTAAAATTCTATAAAATGATTCACTTATAAATCATCATAAAGTAAGAATCATAATTCGTACCTTATTTTGAAGGTTGGATTATATTCTTTTTGTATCTTTTATACCGTTTATGAAAATAGTTTATCTCAACCATCGTACCTCTAATACTATCTACAAAACGATTTAAAAGAACTCTATAACTATTATAGAGAGAGAGTTAAGAAAGAGTGTTCGCTCTCTTAGAGCTTAAGTCTATTTATAGTAGGTTTTGAATATTATAGTAATTTAATTGCACTTAAATTTTAATTAAATACCAATTATGTCCAAATAAGATCCAATATCTCATTTGATTTTTATTTATTAAATATCTCATATTTAATCATAAAGTTTGTTAAACTTTATATTCAAGTCCAACTTGATTGAAACACTTTTCTCTTTTTAACATGTTCTTTGTGTGTGACCCATTAGATTATCAAACACATTAGCAATGGATACAAATTATAATCCTAAATCATATTTAGGATTAGATCAATTAAAATCCTTTAATTTATTTTTAATTCTTTAATTAAACAATTTATATCTATAGATTATTCATGCTTACCTATACATCATAACCACCCAAATATTTAAAAATGTTAAAATAGTTTTTTTGACCAACTTTTCCGTGCATGATTTTTCTGTATAATTCAATCATTTCATCACACATTGTTTTGACTAGATAGAGTATAAAATTAATGTATAATTTATTTGAGTTCAATCATGTTAGTTCTCCATCATTAGTATTTGATTCAATTAATTATATTTATGAATTTTCATAGACATAAAAGTAATGTTCTAATTGAAGTTTTCATACAAGGTCAGCTTTGCAAACTTTTTCTCTAACAAGTATCTACCTTCTTCTTAAAGAAAAACATAATGTGTGCTAGTCTTTTTACATTCTGTTAATGTCCAGTCTCAATAAAACAATGACTAGAAACAATTTAAGTATAATATATAAAGACAATATGAATATCATAATTATAATATCACCATAATTTCATTTGCAATGCATATTTATCTCATACACTTTATCATATACATTTAAGTATGTAAAAAATAAAAAATATCTTTAAATAATTGTCGCTAAACTATAACCACCAATTGATCTTAAGATATAAACCAACAATGTGCATTATAGTCATCATAATTATAAAACGATAATATATACTCATAATTATAAGCATCTATTCATTTCATCTTTGAATCATCTATATATATATATATATATGTACACACACACACACTAATCATTTATAATTCTCTAGTTTTCATATTTTTCTAGATAATTCATGCAAATATAATGTATATCTATTAAGAATATATGACATCTAGAATAGTGAATCAATTCTTGTATATATTTAGTTTTCCATGTCCTAAATCATTCATTGCATCAAAGATAATTTCAATCTTATTATGTAAATACTTTGTATTCATATTGCCTTTACATAAATGGTGAACTCTTTTGAATACATCTTATGTAAACTCGAATAGCAAAAGATCATCTTAAACCTTAATATTTTTATCAAAATGCAATTTAAATCTTAATATTTTAAAAATATTCAATTTAAATCTTAACGTTTCTAAAACATGCAAAGTAAATCCTAAATAGAAAAAATATTTAATTGAATTAATTTTTCATTAGTTAAATATCATGTTAATATTTTATTATCTTTTAAATATGTTGACAGATCCCACTGCCATGCAGCAGTTAAGTGGCACAGGGTGTCCATGCGTTTAAATCCTACTGACAAATTTTAGAAATACCAACCTCTGTTAACTCATCATCTCTCCAAATGAATGCTCAGTCCCTCTAATGCAACCATCAGATTAAACCTCAACTTCCCATGCATCATCATCGACAAGACTAAACCCAAGTAGATAACCATAAGGCTTTAACGATAAGTTGTTACAAACACGTTACCATACAAACCATACACCTGACAACGGCTTTCAGGCTCCGACCAAAACATGTTCCGACTCTTCGTTTGTTATGACCACGTGTACTGTTTCAATTGGCCATTAACGTCCAACTTAAATCTCATCGATGGAGGCCTTAGTGCACTGTCCAGTGCCATCTCAATATAAGGATGTCATTCCCTGCAAGGGTCAATAAAGTGGAAGTCGTAGGTCAATACAACAGTATATAGACTTTCGATTTTGTAATTGTTGAACATTTTGCGATTATTTTCGAAAATCGTCTGCCAAAAGAAAAATCCGCACCAAAAATTGGGAGGGAAACGAAAAAAGTGCGGAAAATGGAAACCCTGAAAGCAAAAACTCTTATATCGCAGCCCTAAAAGCCTTCGGTTATCACAGTTCCATCATCGCTCTTCGCAATGCATTGAGTTGTTGACATGGACAAAAAAGGGACCATATTTGCTTTTGTCTTACGCGTAATTACCATGTTTTTGGTCAAATTTGTGTTTTTCTTCTCTTAAACCAAACTTTGAGGTTTATATCCATCTGGGTCTCTGCTAAATTGCAGGGTTTGCTACCATAACCTTCGTCTTGAGGTCTCTGTCTCACTTCATCGGGTGTATTTCTCGAGTTCTATTTTCTTCTTCTTTTATGATCAACCGAAGGCTTTATGCTGTTCACTTAGTCATTCATCGTTAACTATGGTTTGGTTTTATTAATTTGTTGTAGATCCTTCTACTTTAGTGAAAGGTTTCCTGAACTTCCAAGTGATTTTATTAATTTGCTGTAAATCACAGAATGCTTTGGAAAAGCCCTGGTTAAGTCAAATGTGACTGTCGGATTTTGGATGATATAACTGAAAGTTGGTTTAAAACTGATGCTCAGATGTATCTTCTTGGTGCTCAAATACATAAACGATTTTCATTCTTTTATGTTCTTTCTTATTTGTCCGCGAAAGGCTTTTCCCTTTGCGGTCTTGCAAAATGCATAGGCAAGGGAATGAGACAACAACGTTCTTAGAAAGTGCCATTTTCTCACTTATGTCATCTCCTTTTTTTTTTTAATGTGTCAAAGACATAAATGTAGTGACTGATTTGTTGCAAATTCTCATGTTAAATTGGAGAATCCAGTTGAGAACATTGGTGCTAAGTTAGACAAGTAGCTGCAAAGACAAATGACTTGGCTAGGGATGGAACTATAACATCGGTTGTGCTTGCTCAAGGCCTCATTGCAGAACGTGTCAAGGTTTGTACTATTATTCATGCTAGTCCTTTTTCCGAGGACCTCGACATATTATCGGTAATCCTAATACTGAGTTTGAATTTGAGGGTGGTAGTTGCTGGTGCAAACCCTTTGTTAATTACTAGAGGCATTGAGAAAACCTCAAAGGCTTTAGTGACCGAAATGAGGTCAATGTCAAAAGAGGTACTGCAAATGTTCTTTTTTTTTTTTTTCTTTTGTGTATAATGTGACTAAATTTAGCAAGAACAATTAAGAGTTAGGTGACTGATGAAGAGCAACACTAATCACAGCTGTATTTGAGTTGTATTTACAGCTATATTTGAGCTATATTCATAGCTGTATTTTAACTGTATTCACAATTGTATTTTAACTATATTTACAACAATATTTGAGTTGTTTTCACAACTATATTTCAGTTGTTTTCTAGTTGTGATACGAAAATGTCAAGATAACAAGGTTTTTGAAATCCTCTAATCTTATTGAATCAAATCTCCAATCTTTTTATTCTAAGAATATTCTAGTTCAAACCCTAATTATATGAAATTGAGACTCAAACTCAAAGAAAACAAAAGAATTGAACACGCCACAAGCGATTACCTTGATTAGTGAAGCAATTCTTGAAATAATAACAAGAAAAATATGCCTTTCTTGAAGAGAATATCTTTGAATTTCATTAATTAACTAATGTGAAGTTTACAAGGATAAAATAAGGTATTATACTCTTGCTCACGTCTTAACCCTATAAGAAATAGGTTACAAACTCATTTAATGCTAAAAGCAAGCCTAATCTTAACTAGTTTAGGAGTTATTGCCCAATAATGCAATCTAATCTTAATCTACTTGGGATTGGGCTAAACTAACTTAAATAAGATCAAAATAACTTAAATAAACCTAGGGAGAATGGGCTTAATGGAGCACTCTACTTAGGCTCACACGCTTGGTTGTTCAAAATTAGCGTAAAATAAATTAAGGCAAGCCTATAAATAAATATCCAGTTCATAACAAGTCTTTTAAGCCTAATAAATAAAGGATAAATAACAAGCCTAATGTATTAAATTAAGCTCATAAGAATAATTGAACTTGTCTTGAAATTTGGCTAAATATTAGCCCCTTTACATGCCCTCTCTAGAAGAATCACAAGCTTGACTACTTCACTTGAATTCTCCATTGATGGTTCGGCCTTGTCATCAAGGTGAGATGTAATGTGATTTTGAACAAACTCTTAAAGTAGTTGCTTAAGCCTTGTTGCGCATTGCCTTGTAATAGGTTTGCTTGGCAAAGTAAGCTTGTCTTGGCGTGTGGCACCATTATTGCCGTGGCTTCTTGTATCAAGCTATATTTTAGGTTGTTTTTAGCTGTATTTTACTTATGTAAGGGGCTGTCTAGTAGCTTGTATATATGCATGTATTGCTAATGCTTAGGGGGCATAATTTAATCAATAGAAAAAAAAGCTATTTGTGTGTTCAAAGTTCTTGTGTTTTTTAGAGATTTCGGGTTAAACAACGAATTAATAATTATTAAATATATATTAATAATTATAATTAATATGGTATAATATTTTGTTAAAATATATATTAAAAATTGACTACATTTTATAAAAACATTCTAAAGTGAGAGTAAAACTTTTTGGCGGTGTAGTCATTTTGTTACGTCGGATAATGCAGCTCTGGTCCAGGTTTTGGTGTTCCAGTTTATAAAAGTTTTGGTTTGCAGCCGAAGAATGCAACGGAGATGTTTGACTCATTTTTTTTTATCCTATAAGTGATTCCAAATCCATTAATATGAGAGATACCTGACATGACACTTCTATTGAGAAGGAAACCTTCTCGGTTTTGGCGTTTAAGTCAAGTTGCATTAATACTGCTCATTCCAAAACCTACTGAAAGTCCAAACTCGAATCCATTTACAGCAATATACATCCAACTTTGACCGTATATAAAGAGTAAAATAGGGCAAAATTAATGGTTGTAATTAGAAGAGACTCTTAGCATTTAATTTCTTTTAAGTTTTAATAAGAGTGCTGTTTTAATTTCCAAATTTAACGTTAGATTTTTTATTTTTTCAACAAGTTTTAATATTAACTTTTTATATTAATTTATTCATAAATTTCTTTCAAGCATATGGTTATAAGTCTTACTTTCCTCGACTTAAGAATTGATAGCAAAAGTTTTTCATAATTCTAACTTTTGAGTAATAATTTAAAGGTAAATTTTCTAGTTCTTTTTTTGCAACTTACTGAATACTTAAGTATATTATAATTAATTTGTTTCATTTGACAAAATTTGCTTGCAACGTTTTGCAATGTTTATGCGGACATAATTATATGTTTTATTCACCAGATCCAAATCCTCTTAGTTTTCTTTTTTTCTTTACATATTATTTTCATTAGACTTTTTTTAGTTATTAAATCAACTAGGGGTAGCACCCTGGAGGGGATGAATACCCTATTTTTTTAGTAAGGACATTAACAAATAAACAACACTAGAAGCCAACCATAAAAGACATGAAAATATAAAGAAATTACAAACACTAATATCGCTATTATCTATTACAGTTAAACAGTTCTAATTCTTAGTGAAGGCAAGCTTGACCTATCTAAAGTGAATATGCCCCTCAAGATACGAGGTATCAGTGATTGAATATTGTAGTTGGTGAAATCCTCCAATGAACATCCCATATTTGCTAAGAAATTTGCTAGTTGATTTACCTCTCTATAAAAATGAAGAAGACCATTTATAAAAGAGAACCTCAACACCTCAACTGACCAATCCACCAACTTCCATGGAATTTGATCTGTACCAAGGCACATATCAACCAAAACTTTGGAGTCCAATTTAACTATTACTCGAGAATTGGGTAATAATTTAGTATAAAGCTTCAGTCCTTGTAAAAGAGATTTTGTTTCTACTTCTAGACTTGTAACTTGTTGCATATGAAATGCGAATGCCAATACATAACTTCTCAACTCATCACGAACAATCTTACCACCTCCACCTAACCCTGTGTTCGCTTTTGACGAATCATCAGTATTCAGCTTCAGAAATCCCAATGAGGGCTTACACCAACGCATTAGGGAAACCTTGTGGGACCATTTTAGTTATTTTCTTAATCTTACTATTAAGAATTAATGTAACCCCTTAGATGCTCAAATTGTGTCACAAGGAGGGGCTTAAGGTAGCCTCTTTGCTATATGCCAAGATAGTTTCTTTGATTTCCATTTGAAGTCATTGATTATTTTTACTTTCTCTTTAGGTTTTAATTATTCAATCAAAATAATTAATCATAATTACTATTAGAGAGCTTTATTTTAACTTAGACGATGAAATTTAGGGAGATTTATTCTTATTTATAATCCTATATTAGGAAATTATTTGAACATAAAAAATCAAGCTTTTGTAGACAAAATATTACTTAAATCAAGATTAATGATAAATTATGAATCTCTTATTAATTAAGTTTTATAATGAATAAATTATCATAGGATATTAAATCTTATCCATAAGTTTTATAAGGATATTAAATTTTAATAATAAAAATAAACTTTTAAAGTTTACACATTGACATATTGCGGATTTATTTCCTTTTTTTTAAACTTTACCTAGGGCTATAAAATGTTAAGCAATACCCTAAATACAAGTATTGAAAATGAATAGTTTAAGGAACTCTTATGTATAACTTTAGATCCGTAAAGCAAATAGAATTCTTCAAAAATATAGAACACGCAAGCTTTCCTCTGAAGAGGTAGGGATTTGATAATGACTTTTGCAAGCCAAATTGTGAGGCAAAATATAAAACAAAATATTAATTTAATGATCTACAACAATTAAACAAACCAATTTTACCAAAGTGGAAATCCTAGGCCCAAACTACTAATAATGACATATTCATTCCAAATATATTATGAAGTGCAACCGGATATCAACTTATATAATAAGTACCTTAGGCTATGTTTGGTTAGACGTAAAATTTTTAATAGAATGGAACGGAATGGTTTATAATAAAATAGAGTGTAAATAGATGTAATATTATAAATTTGTTGTTTGGGAGAGATGGAGGGGTTCATAATATGATATAGTGAAATGTTGTTTGGATGGAAGGTTTATAATGTAATATAGTGTAAAGTTGTTTATCATTTTACATTCCATCCTAAACTTCCCAAATCGGAGGTTTTTCATTTTTACTGTTTAGGATAGAATGAAATGTAATATAAAACCCTCATCTTCCATCCTATTCAATTCCATTCCATTAGAAACCCTCCTCTCAAATGATGAAATAATATTATATTCCATTCTATTCTATTAATAAACCTTCAACCAAACATAGTCTTAAGGATGGAAATACAATAATACAAAGGCTGTTACACACTAAAAAAGATGACTTAGACCATTGGGGGCTGAAGAAATAAATTGTAGCTAAACTAGAGGATAACTATGTACAACAACACCCAGTGAGATAGTTCAGTTAAAATGCAAAAATTGAGAAGATCTAATAGCATGAAATTTAACCCCTACTAGGTAAAGAGGCTGTAACAGCCATGTCCATTGGAAAATCAAAGCTTTGCCATCAATTTGAGTTGTAATCGATATTAAAACAATATTTCCTAACATGAAATGCAAATTCTGTTGTTTTCTTTATGTTTATGATCTGCCAAATGGCTGTACTCGAATCAAAGATCACTATTCTACCTTCTTTAGTGATTTCCAAGGCACTAGTTGAGATATTGAAAATGGGTGTCTTGTGATTCGCTTCCCAAACATAAGTAGGAATTGGTTATGACTAATAAGACTATTCTATGGACAAGTACTTCATTTATGGAGAAACTGATGCATAAAATGAAGTTCAAATCAGCAATGATGACTGATTTGCTAATGGGATGACGAATACAAGTTTAAACCGGCGGATGAAATGGCCAAGCTTGCTTTGAGGCTACCGGATTTCGATACTCGCATTCGTCAGGCACCGCATTCATCACGCACCGCCGCCTTTCGTGGTAAGCATGCTTCACCACCAAAATGAATCCGTCAACTGGTCCAACCTAGCTGCATCTCAATGCCCACCCTCTATTGGCGGCTTATCCAATGACGCCCCACCTCCATTTCCCACTTCTTCACCAGTACACTTTTGCCCTAATAACGACAATCGAACTGTTATTAGGGAAAGACGTAGGGCTGAAAAAAATTTTGACATCCAACTAACGCTGATGAACGGCCAGCACCCCCCAAATTAGGGGCACTTTGTACTTTTGCTTATGGCCATTCAGCCTCTGATGTAATTAAAAAAAAGCTGGAAATATGGCCCTATAGGATCACTTTGTTTTTTAGGAGACTGATAAGGCGCCAATTTCAATAGTAAAGGAGGAGTCGACGACTTGTGATTTGTCATAGGGCAATAAGTAAAATTTGGAATATAAAAAAATTGAATTTTTAGATAGTGATTCTTACATATATTTAGGGTATAAAAAATTAAAAATTCAAGATAATGAGTTCTAAAATACCACATGAGACATTATTTAAAATCAAAAATAAAAAATAATAACCCATCAATGTTATGTGATATTTAACAGAAATAAAGTTAAATTGGTTAAATTTTCCATTCAATTAGAGTTTGTTTTACACATTTTGGAAATGTTATAGTTTAAATTGAACAATTTAAAATGTTAGAGTTCAGCTTGTATTTTAGTGTAAAGGTTGAAGCTGAAAAAGCACTTTTAATCATACTCAAATTTATAATGATCTTTTTCATTTGTTAATATTTTTAGTCAAATTAACTCACATTTTTTAAATGTACTATTATATTGAATCATTTATGATTTTTTGTAATATTTTAAGATAGCAACTATTATTTTAGTTCTTTGGAATTAAATACTGCTATAACGCCCCAACATATACTCTTGAAATATTATAGCATGTCTTAGGTGTATTAAGAAGTGAACATAATGAATTAAGTACATCTAAGTATAGTAAGAGATATAATGGTACTTAATGTAAAAAAACAAGGGTAAATTGATAATTTGTTCGTTTTAGCATGGACACACATACTTAGATGTGAAATATGGATGGAAAATTTTGATATGTTTGCTTGGATTATGAGCTTGATGTGAAGGGAATTGATAAAAGAAGTATTCCATAAGCAAAATGGGATGTTTTTGGTTAAATTACTCTTGCATGATAAGACCAAAGTTTGTTGATTTGGGATGTGTACCTTGTTGAATGGATAGGTTCCACTGAAAAGACTTCTGTAATTTCACCATATCTTGGGATGTATACCTCCAAATTGGATAATTCAAATTGGAGATTAAAATAGAGACATAGATCTAGAACTTCTATAAAGGAAACTTAATTTGATTCTGCCTCTAAGAGTTTTGAATTCTGTTTTGAAGTTGAGTTCTGGCTATTGTCCTTGTTTTTAAACAACCTGTAGTTTTTAAGGTACAACTCCCGATATAATTAACCAAATTGTATGAAATTTATGCCATTAGAAAATTAAGACATAGAGGAATGAACTAATTGATAAGATCATAGGAAAATGTGAGAATTAAAGGAAGAAGAAGGACCAATATACAATTTTCCTAAAGTCAACTCATATACCAATAAGATTAAAACATGTGTGTCCAATAGAATTGTAACACATGGTCCAATATAATTTTAACATATGGTCAAATATAATTGTAATACGTGGTCTAATGAGATTGTAACACATGATCCAATAGTATTGTGACATATAGTCCAATGGGATTGAAACTTGTGTTTAAGACGAAAATTCATGAAAAGGCATATAGAGAGGGAAGATGGATGACACTTTGGTGGCTTAACTTCAAATTTTCTGCCCTCCATTTCACCTTCTTTATCTCATCATTTTTCACTTGGTGAGTTAAGGAAAGCCAAAGAGGAAGGGAAGGAAAGGCAATAGAAGCCTACTTTGTCAATTTTGAGGTTTGGGACTTCACTTAGTTAATTTCTATATTTGTGTATTTGAATATGTAAAAAGATTCATTTGGATGTGGAATGGTTGTTGGGATGATGCTTTGGTGTTATTTTGCATATAATTGGTTGAATATGACAAGAGAGTATTATATAGTTGAATTCTGTCTAGGGTTTGTTGAATCAGTAACATTGTTTGGGTCATATGATTCGTTAATATATGAAATGTGAAATTTGCAAATGGTTAAAGGAAATGTTATAGTGCCTACTCTATTGTCTTGGTTGTGGATAGATAGGTATGCCTATAAGATTACAGTGCAGCTGCTACAGTTTGATACCACTGATGTTTACAGTTCGATACTTTTGGGTATCCACAGTTTGATACCTTTCGGGCATCCACAGTTCGATACCTTCGGGTATCTACAGTTTGATATCTTCGGATATCCACAGCACTTGTTATCCACATCCACAGAAAATGTGTAGGATTAATATAGAAAGGAAACTTAACAGTCATAAATAAGAAATACAATATGACAACATGAATAATTGGTATTGATGAGCATTTGTATTGGTTGTAATGATAAATCGTAATAATGTGCAATTATATAGATAATTTGTATCAATGAGCATTGAATATCAATATTTGGCTTATAAATATGCATTTTCGATATATGGATAATATGTTGAAGCATATTTGCATTATATACTTTACTTAAGTATACCATCATTATTTACATGAGTATTGAATATCAATGTTTGATTCATAAATGTGAAGTTATGGTATATAGGTTGTGATATTTTTAAATTTGTGTGCTTAGCTGATAACTGTTATGAGTGGTCATTCTAACTAAGTGTTTTCCTCACTAAGCTTTCGAACTTAGTACATGTGTTAATCTGTGTAGGTCCAAGTCATAGGAGTGAGGTACAGGGAACATCCGCAGGGATCAAGGCCAACAGATAGAAGAAAAAGTACTTTTGGAATGTGTTTTTAGTTATAGATAATTGCATATGTAATAAAAAAGAAAATTTTATGTTTTTTTTTTAATTTTCATGTAAATGTAAAGATATTACTACTATTAAATGATAATGTTAAGCGTTGGAGAGTTTTTTTTTAATGTATATATGTATAACATTGAATAGAATTGTCTACCTTGAATGCATGTATAGGAATTTGGCTATTATATTTGTGGATGGTTGTAGGTTCTGTATAGAGGGTATTACAATTGAGAAAAGAGGTAATTTTGATTTGAGGTTCACATAGCCTAAAGGATCCTTACACAATATACATTGTGAATATGACTTATATAATCTTTGTTGGTTGTATATGCATAAGTTGTATGATTCATCTGTTACAATATTATCTTTTCAGATTATATTTCTTATCTCATAATATTATATTGATGATAGCTTAAGCCTACTCTAGTATGTAAAGATTAATCGGGTAAATACATCATTTCCTTATGTTATGCCTTTATTAATAACCCCTTTTAACTTTTAATATACTTCACATCGACATTTGGTTTTTAAGCCTTAAGCATTTGTTTATCACTTAGATAAATCGATTAAACTTGTCCCATCTCCATTTGTACAAATTAATGGATGTGATTACTTGTGCATGAAGGTATCTTGTATATGTTCAACATACTTTTTATATTTAGAGGGCGAGCTTTGGAGTAACTAGTAAAGTTACTCCTTTATATATAGAAGGTCACAGTTTCGAGTCGTGAAAATAGCCTTTTTGTAAAATATGCTAAGGGAAGACTGCATACAATTGATATGCCTCCCTAACCCTTGCAAAGCAAAGAGCCTGTCTATTGGGGTTCATTGACTTTGACTTTTTATATCTATAACTATATGTTCAACACCAATTTAGACATTCATTCTAGACATGAACACTCAACTCAAAATCAAGGATTCTTGTATTTTTAGAAATAAGTTTTTTCTATAATTTATTAAAAAATTGACA
Source organism: Erythroxylum longipes (assembly GCA_027563885.1). NCBI lineage: Eukaryota > Viridiplantae > Streptophyta > Magnoliopsida > Malpighiales > Erythroxylaceae > Erythroxylum > Erythroxylum longipes. Next base: position 20,758,018 of record JAOQMS010000180.1, on the reverse strand, counting down.
TTTAATACTTAATTAAACATATATTGCATCAAGTACTCAATAACAAACAATAATACCATCATTGATAGGAAGTATTATGAATATTAACATGGAGGAAATAAAATAAAAATAAAATTTAAATCTTACACAATCTTAATAACCTGACATGCATATAAAACACATCTATAAAAATCAACTTGGTTATAAGATTTACAATCAATAGTTTCACAGGAATATACTCCATATTCATCTCTTTTTGAGCTATTATTTCCTCAAATAAGGTAGTCTTAGTGTGGAACATAGTGGGGTTAAACGACCCTCATAAATAATAAATGGCGAATAAGCCTTTCTATGGAAATGAAACATAAATGATGCCTATAGTTGTTTCTATTTGTTGTCTATCTTACAGACAATTATATTGTCTTACTTAGGGAGTGGTCTTATTGTAATATAATGATAGGTTTAATGTATTGAACTCATTGTAATGTTGATATAGTTCTAACTATAATTAAAATTCTTTTTCATTAAAAAAAACCTTAAGACAACTCAAATTCAGTTTTCTTTGATTGAAAATCCATTAATTTCATATAGTACCATTTTTAAATAATCTACCTTCATTTTAGTAGTTCATATATAATAATTCTCACTTAAAACAAATAATAGACCTATTCTAATAAAGGTTAAAGTCATTTTACTCTTTTCTAGTGTCACTCTCTTCCACTTGTAAACACTTAAAAGAAAATTTTCCTTTAACTTAGATCCCCTAAAAGATGGTTCTAATACTAATTTTTAAATTTAAAGCAATGTTAAAATAAAATGACAAGACGAAAACCTTTGAATAGACTTCCTTTCATGCATATTCAATGATTAGATAAGTCTTATATACAAAATATATGGCTAGAGAAAAAATTGACATATCATTCTTTACCACTAAAAATTTATGTTTTGTGCTATGGGCTGAGCTTTGGCATCACTACAACAAATAGTACATTTAGCGAGTTTTTCTTTTGCAACGTAAACAAAATCGTCGCCAAAAGTCACAATTCGTGATGATTTTACAAAATCGTCATCAAAAGTAAGAATTTAGCGACCAAACAGAAAAGCGTGATAAAAGGGAAAACATTTTGCGACGAATAATAGAAATCGTTGCAAAATGCTGAACATTTAGTGACGATTAAGAAGAATCGTCACAAAATGATGTACAATGGGTGACGATTTTAGATATTTGTCGCTAAATATACTTATGGTGACTCTTTCTATAAATCGTCGCCATAGTTTGTCAAACATTTGGTGACTAATCTGAGAAATTGTCACCAAAAAGTCACAATGGGTGACGATTATGCGAAATCGTCGGTAAAAAAATGTTTGATTTTTTGTTACGATTTTGACATTGTCGCTAAAAGTTGTCATTTAGTGACGATATTTTTAAGCGTCACCAAAAGGTTTATATTTGGTGCCGAAATTTGTAAATAGTTGCAAATGGTTACACATTTGTTGAAAATTTTTAGAAATTATCACTAAATGGTTCATATTTAATGACGATTTCTGAAAATCGTCACCAAATGGTTGACATTTTTCAAAAATTTTAAACTAACATTTTTATAATCTATCATAGTTAAGATATGTTTTATTGGAGATTTAATTTGATTTTTTACAACGTATTATTGAAAAAAAACACACAACATAATTTTAAGTGTTAAACAGTGGTAATAATTAATCATTAATATTTACTAACATTGTAAAAATTAGTTATTAAAAAATTAAGTAATTTTATCAATATAATAATATGATATATGGAGTAGTACAAACTTTGAATTACAAGTTTAACAATTTATACAGTTATAGAACCAGAACAATAACAGTCTACATTCAATAGTACGCAGCTTGACCCCTAACTAATAGAGAGGTTGTTAGACAAATTCTTACAGATACAACAATAAATCAACTTTAAAGCTGAGTCTCATTGATTGCATGGATAAATAACAATGATATAATTATTTATTTGGATTCCAAGTGACATGAAAGTCAGTAAAGGTAAATGAGTCCCTGATATCTAGATTCCCGAGAAGGGTCTTTGTACGTTCGAAGGAACCAATTGAAACAGTAATAATGCTTCGCTCAGGTGTAGGGTTTTCGCACCCTTTTGTAATAGCTTTTATGCTATAGCTAAACTTGTAGAGGATATGGTGAATGAGTTACTAGATTTAGTATGGAAGACAAGTTCGCCAGATGAACTGCCAGTACGAAATGGTTTACTTAAAACATAATCAGTATAGAACTTAGACATTGTTAGATTAGTAAACCATTAAACAAACCGAGATTGGAGTGATATGCATACGTGAATGAGCAGATGAAGTCTATGGAATTGATGAATTTTCCAAAAGAACCAATTTTTCTAATCCTGTACGGACTGTTGTGACATCGCTCCCGCCTCCATAGGCATACATGTCATCTTCGAGACTCAAGGAAGCTTAAAATAACATATAGTATATACCATCAAATGTGAATATATATAATAACTTCATAAAAGGAAATGAGATGTACATAATAAGAAAAGTGACGTTTGGATAATACCAAACACCTTGAAGCAGAAGGTTGGCCATAGAAGGCAAACGATGATTAGTGTATGAAGTGGATATTATTTTGCATTGTTTATTGTTTCAGTAGGGACAATTTTGCCATATTCCTCCCAACGGAATGAATTAGGGTCATCCGGAACTAGTCTCCATGTCGACATTCCTTGATTAATTTGCAAATGTCGATTTAGAATTAAATAATGATATGTTCAACTCCTATTTCAATGATAAGTAAATGTAGTCCAGTTTATCACTTATACATCTTCAATGTGCCTAATGATATGAAAGTTACTCTTACTAAAATTTCAAAAATCTATTGTGGAGCTTGTATCATAAGTAAAATTGATAATGTGAAGTAAAATAGACATGACTATGTTCTTTATTTATAGAAATATAGTATTATCCATAAAATGCATCAAAGATATAACAAATAAAACATAACCATAACAAATAACAAAGGTAGACAGACATAAACAAATAACAAAGATAGACAATAAATCATCTTTAAAACACAACCATAATCACAACTCATACGTCAAATGCATAAATATGAACTCACAATAAACATCTAAAGGTATAAGTTAAACTTAGCATAACTTCGTTAATGAAAATAGAAGAGAAGAATAATACCGATTCAGTAGAAGATGACTCTTCGACAGTGATGACCACAATACAAATGAAGAAACAGAAGAGAGGATTTGGAGAAATGTTGACAACTTGAACGAGAATGGAGTAGCCTTTTATGTCTTTATATTTGAAAACCTAATACAAAACGATGTCATTTTTCTTGTTTAGGTAAATGATGTCGTTTATTGTTTACTGTAGTTGTTTGGAAGTAGTATGAATTAATTTGCTATAATCTTGTATTTGGTTGACAAACGTTAGATGTAGTGACTAATACATGGTTCATCGCCAAAGCTCGCGAGTTCATAAATAATTTTTAATAAATTTATTTTCCTAATACAAATAAAACATAATTTGAATTTAAAATTGAATTTATTTCCCTATTTTTTTATCCCCCAAATTAACAAATATAGATTAGTAATTCCCAAAAATCAAGCAAATCAAGAATAAGAACTGCATATGTAAGTGTAAAAGAAAAAATTTTCATTTTGTTATTGGTAATAGGAAAAACTCATATATGTTAATCAAAAGAGATAATTAAGAAGGAAAATGCTTGGGTTTTTGCAACGTTTTGTATAATTGGTAGCGAAATAGGAGGCATTGGCGATGAAAGTTTTGATCATCGCAAAAGGTACATAGTATTGGCAATGATTTCTCAATTTGGTAGCAAAATGTTTTACATTTTGCGATGCTATTCTGTAATAGTAGCAATCTTTTAAAATTCGGCGACAAAAATCTTTTAACATTTGGCGACGAAATATATATTTGTCACCAGTCGTTTTCCTTGAATCGTGCACTCCTATGAGTGAAGGGTTCTGTGACGATCGTCACTCCTAATGTGTCACTCAACTTGTAAAATTCATTTCTCTAAATTCTGATGTCCAAAAATTTTAAACTTTATATCATTGGAAAGCTAAAAGGATAAACTACAACTTTTATGAAGATAACTTGGTCTGATTTGGCCTACATCAATACAATTTAATTGTTGAAATTAGAGCATAATTTCTATCAGGGATAGCGCTGCAGCCTCTGCCAGCACCCGTGACGTTATTGTGTAAAGGCCATATCTCTTTCGTTTAGAGTCCAAAAATTACATGCGATAATTTCAAAAAATGTATTTTAAAAAAATATAAAACTTTATTATTATAATTTCAAAAAATGTATTTAAAAAAATTATACAATTTACATTTTGTATTTTAGAACAACTAAATTATAATAATTTAACAAGATATTGTAATATAATTAGATAACTATTCCTAACAAATTATATTTAAAGATTAGTCATTCCAAAAAAATTAAGCAAATGAAGAACGATTGCATGTATCTTTTTATACAAATAATAAGGTTAATGGTAGATTAAGGGCTAAAGGGTATATGTTGTAATGATATAGTGATGAATTTGGTTTAAATGAAATGTGGTTTGCAATCCTTGTTAATTTAGCTAATAACTCTGTTGAAAATAATTTTTTTAAAATTTCCCTATTTTATTTTGTTTATCCACAAAATTAAAAATATAGATTAGTAATTCCAAAAAATTAAACAAATCAAGAAGAACTTCGTATGTAAGTGTAAAAGACAAATTTTACATTTTGTTATTTGTAATAGGAAAAACTTATATATGTTAATCAAAATAGAAAATCAAGAAAGAAAATGCTTGAGTTTTTGCGATGTTTTGTATAATTGGTCGTGAAATAGGAGTCATTTGCGACGAAAGTTCTGATCATCGTATAAGGTATATAGTACTGGCGATGATTTTTCAATTTGGTAGCAAAATGTTTTACATTTTGTGATGCTATTATGTTTTTGTAGCAATATTTTAACATATGGAAACGAAATATTTATTCGTCGGTGGTCGTTTTCCTTGTATTGGCAATGAATCTATAATATAGGTAAATGTTGGGCATTTCATGTCGAATCTGAATTTCGTCGCTAAATATAATCACTGCAAAAAAATTTTAAGTGAGATGATGTTGTTTGTCGTTAAACAAACGACATTGTCCTAGGATCTGAAAAACATTTACCCCGAATCCCCCCTCCTCACCTATTTCTTCCTCCTCTCTCCCGGCTAAATTTTTCGTCATTTTTGCTCTCTTCATCATCATCTTTTCTGTGGGTTTTTCTGTTAACACGCTATTGTCCACTATCTTCTCCCTATAGTGCTACTCAATCTGGTAAGAACTTTCTAGATTTGTTCTGGGTTTATTTTATGTTTGTCATTGTGTTTGTTAAATGCGATGAAGAGGGGTCAAACTTATGATTAGTTGTTGAGTTGTTTGCTTAGATTAGTTGTTGACTGGTTTCAATGTGTTAATGATGGTGAAGAAAGGCAACAGAGACTATGAATGCCTGAAGAAGACTTGAGTTATGTTATGCTTATAATGTCTAGTACTTAAAATGAGTTCAATGAATTACTAAAAAAGAAATATTATTTCTAATAACAAGAAATCTTAATCAAAAGTTAGAATTTGCCATGCACTGCTGACCATGGACAAGAACATGGAAAGATGAGACATACTTTTATAAGTCCTAGGATATGAATTATAAAATGACATACTTTTAGTGTGTCCTTATATACTTACTTCCAAGATGAATTTGCATTGCATTAAGAACGAAAAAAATGCCTAAAGTGTGTTAATTTTGAATTTGATTTGAAAGGTGGAGAAAGTATAGAAATTAGTGAAAGTGGAGAAAGTATAAAAACTAAGCCTTTGTGTTACAATTAATTTCTTTTATTTCTAAATTAAATTAATGTTAATAAGCATGTTATATATATCAATCAACAACAATTTTGTTCTGCTTGATCTTGTCCTTATATACTTACTTCCAAGATGAATTTGCATTGCATCAAGAACGAAAAGGGCATTCTCATTTATTTTTATGAATTTGAGACAAAGGCATTAATCATTATTGTTTACATTCCATCTCATTTTCTTAGTTGACAAATCAATAAACATGTAGTGTTAAAGTTACCAAGTCTTTATTGATTGAGAAGAAATTATCAAATGTTCAACATCCTTTGTTATGCTTTAAATATGCTTTTATAGTACCATCAAGAAGATATTTTATATTTAGTTGGTAATGGTGTATAAGGTTTATTTGTAGATTTTGTGTTCCTCTATTTGGTTGGAGCCAAAACTACAGAACTTATATGACATCTTCAGGTATGTGAATTAGTAGTAACCGTTATTGTTTTATATATCAGTTGTCGTTTCATTTTGTTGTATATTGTTTACTTAATTGGTGTGTATGAACTGATACAACGATGTTGATTGCATGTTGTAATAGACATAAGCTTTTCTAACTTAAGCTCAAAACAAAAATGCATGTTATAACTCTGTTATCTTCTTTTATTGTATAGCTAAAGGGATAAGAGTTGGATATGTCATAAAAAATGGTCAACTGAATACATAGAAGGAGTTAATAGTTTCACGCAATTTGTAAAAGATTAAATGCGTGATGAACGTATTATTCTTTATCCATACATTGATTGCTTAAATGTCAACTTCCAAAGTTAAGATGTGGTATATAATCACTTACTCATCTAAGGCATAGACAAATTCTATATTCCGTGGCTTTATCATAGTGAATGTAAGGAAGCAAGCTGTAGTAAAAGTGGCGGTACATCTTATGATGACAGTTACAATAATGATGTTGATGATTGTGATGTGAATGATGATGGTGATGATGGGATTGATGAGATATTAGATGATTTTTAGAATTATATGGAGACTATGAATGAAACAGGAATGCTTCACATAATTGGTAGTACTATAGAAGATAATTTTGGGAAGTTATTGAAAGTTGCTAAAGAACAATTATATCCGGGGTGTTCTAACTTTTCTTAATTATCATTTGTTGTGAAGTTTTTACATTCGAAGGTTTATAATAAATGGAGTAACAAGTCCTTTGACATGTTAATTGACTTACTAAACGATGCATTATTTATCGGAATCAAGTTGCCGAAATCTTACTATGATGCGAAGAAAATATTAAGGGACCTTAGATTGGGATATATTTCAATTCATGCTTGTAAGTATGACTGTGTTCTTTATTGAAAGGAAAGTAGAGAACTTTAGGAGTGTCCTATCTGTGGTACATCAAGGTGGTAGGTAAATGTTGCGAGAGGGAAAAGATACCGATGAAAATCTTTAGATACTTTCCTATTAAACCACGATTACAAAGACTTTTTATGTCAACAAAAATAGTCATTAGATATGAGATGGCATAAAGAGAAACGCATTGATGATAACAATATGTGTCATCCAGCAGACTCAATGGCATGGAAAGAGCCTAATACAAAGTTTCCATGGTTTGGACAAGAAAGTTGTAATGTTCGACTTGGATTGGCCTCAGATGGATTTAATCTTTTCAATAATATGAGTAATTCATATAGCGTATGGCTAGTGATTCTAGTCCTATACAATTTAGCTCCATAGAAGTGTATGAAGGAGCTTTTTATGTTGTTGTCTTTGCTTATTCCAAGTCCTACTGCTCCTGGTAAGGACTTCGATGTTTATTTGGAACCATTAATTGATGACTTAAACGATCTATGGGAATTTGGATTACAAACTTTTGATGTTGTTGAAGACAACACATTTACAATGCATGTTGTTGTTTTGTGGACTATAAATGATTTCCCAGCTTATGGGAATTTGTCTGGGTGGAGAACTAAAGGGTATATAGCTTGTCTTGTCTATAATTATCAAACATATTAAAAAAGGATACAAAGTAAAATATGTTATATGGGTCATCGTCATTATTTGGAACATAGGCATAGATGGCGAAGAAGTAAACACTTTAATGGCACAATAGAGTTCAGTGAAGCTCTGATGCAATTGTCTGGTGATAATATTGTTTACTAGTTGTCACATTTGGTGACATTACACCTGGCAAAGACCCAAGTAATAGAAAGCATAAGAGAAATGATATCGAACTGAATTGGACAAAAAAGAATATATTTCAACTTGCTATACTGGAAATAATTACTATTAAGACACAATCTTGATGTCATGCATATTGAGAAAAATATTTGTGAGTCTATTTTATAAACTGTCATGGGAATTGATGGAAAATCCAAAGACACAATTAAAGCTAGATTAGACTTGGAAGATATGAATATTAGAAAAGATTTGCATTTGAAAAGAAGAGATGATGGCTCATACTTTATTCCCCTTTCTTGTTACAACATGTCAAAAAGTGAGAAACAATCATTCTGTTATTTCCTCCAATCAGTCAAATTTCCTGATGGGTATGCATCTAATATAGGTCATTGTGTGAATGTTAAAGAGGGAAAAGTGTTAGGGTTGAAAAGTCATGATTGTCATGTACTTTTGCAATGGCTACTTCCTATTGGATATATGGGTGTTTGCCAAAGGATGTGTCCCTTACTTTGGGTCAACTCGGAGAGTTTTTTCAGTAATTATGTTGCAAGACACTTAAAGTTCAATAGCTTGATAATTTGGAGAAAGACATAGCATTGATTCTCCGTAAGCTTGAACTATTATTCCCACCATCATTTTTTGATGTTATGGTCCATTTGGCAATTCACTTAACATATGAAGCAAAACTTAGTAGACCGGTTCAATTTCGATGGATGTTTCCAAATGAAAGGTAATTCATATTAAATTGAGCAAGTTTTTCCTATGTTATTTGTTTGTAACAATTCCTAAGTTATTAACTATTTATGCTCAGGTTTTTATGCTCTCTTATACATTATGTATGTAATAGAGCTCGACCAGAGGGATCTATTGCAGATGCTTATATAGCAAATGAATGCTTGAATTTTTGTTCAATGTACTTAACTGATATGGAGACAAGATTTAATAGACCAAAATGTAACTTTGATTTCAATGACGATGGTGGGTTATCTATTTTCTCCCAAAAAGTTAGGCCACTTGGTATGGGTAAATATGTCGAGTTAAGTAAGGACGAATTCAAAATTACCCATTGGTATATTTTGAACAATTTCCAGAACATCGATAGATACATGGAGTACGTATATCCATTTTCATTCAAACAATCATATTACAATTTCCTTCATTAACACTGAGATCTTACTATGTTTTTATTTCCAATAGAGAGCACAAGGCTACAATTCGAAGCAAAGGGATAGTTAATGTTGAAGAAAGACATAGGCAGAAGTTTGTATCATGGTTAGAAATTGAATAAGTTGTTATATTAATTTCAAATTATGAAAATATGAGAATATGATGAGATCTTCATATTTATTTTCAATTTGTTGTACAGATGATGTGGTTACATAGACATAATTTGCAAGAAGTGAGAACAACATTATATAGTTTGGCATGTGGGCCTCATATTTGTGGGAAGAAATACTCAGGTTGCATTATTAATAGGGTGCGATATCATATAGAAGATCGAGATAGTTAAGTTAGAAGTCAAAATAGTGGGATTGTCATTGAAGGATGTCATGACGATGAAATCATTAATTTCTACAGTGTCATATCTAAAATTATAGAGTTGTTCTACATCAAGGATAAGAAGGTTGTTCTACTTAAATGCAAATGGTTTGACCTAACTAACATGAGAGTGAACGGGCATATTACTAGCTTAAATGTTAGTAAGATATGGTATGATAATGGTCCTTTTATCCTTGCAACTTAAGCCAAACAAGTTTTCTACGGCAATGATACTGTGTTGGGTTGCAATTGGAAGGTTGTTCAAAAGTTTCAACAAAGGAATGTCTTTGATTTTTGTGAAAGGGATATTGGTGAATTGGATGAAAATGTTGATGAAGTCTCTCAAGATATTGGACTGGAGATTAATAAAGAAGGTATTCCAGTAAAAGATGCTGATATATCATCATTCCATAGGAGAGATGTCGAGCCCAACATAGTTCAACTGGATGAAGTCCAACCCCATCTTATCCTACAAACAGATGAAGACTATACTCAGGATGACTTCAATGATAATAACGACACTTTGCTAGAATATATTAGTGACTAAGAATCTCCTGATAATGTACTTAATGATGATAATTTTCTTCATCTTGATCATGATGATTGAATGTAAGTTTCATTGTTTGTATTGTTTCAAACGTTAATAAGATAATTGCTTTATATTGTTGATGTTTTACTTATGTTAATTAAGCATAGTTTTAATGTTTCAAAAAATGTTAATTTTATTTTGCAATTACAATTATACGTTATGTTCTTAATTTGTTTTACATAGGTTCATTATAATGGGACTTGGGCGAAACAAAGGAAAGAGAGTGCTCACGGCAGATAAAGTTTCTCTCACAGAACAACCACTAATTCCATCAATAGATGAGGGAATTTAGCAACAACAACCTTTACCAACATCGTCTGGTAGTCATGAGGGATCTTCAGGTATGTTTTTTATAACCAAACATATTTATATTTATGCTCTGATTACATGTTTTATGTGTTTTTATCATTATGTATTTTTTTCAAGTTCCAATACTAGCCTAAGAAAAAAAGGTAAAGGTAAGACAAAATAAGTTGAGTTACAACGAATGAATGTTGCAATGAATTCCAAGTTGTCAGTGACGATTGACCTGACGCAAGGGCGCCCAGTGGATAAGATCCAAGCTACAAAGTTGGCCAGTGAGTTAGGCGTCGTTATTCGGAATGAGTTCCCTTACCTTCAGCATGTTAGGCAGTTGAAGGAAGACAACTTGCTGTAAAATGCTTTGGATAAAGTTTCGGTAATATT
>JAOQMS010000180.1:20716915-20738003 GCA_027563885.1 Erythroxylum longipes | reverse complement strand
ACAAGATAAATAATGCCTTTAAATAATTTGTCACTAAAATACAACCAAAACGATTGGCTGTAGGGCATAAACCAACAGTAACATGAATGGAGCTTGAACGTTGTGTTGTACGTAATAGTCGAGACGAATCCTTGATAGGGAACTCGGATGCAAAGGCAGGAGCAGGGATGCCACTCAACATCTGACTGGCCTGCTTGAGGAATGGATATTTGACATCTACACCAGAATAAACGATTCAGATCAGCGCAAAAGGAAATACAAAAGCAGAATGATAGGTCATAAAGAGTTGAACATACCAGAATCAAACTCCATGCTGTTTGGTTTTTGCTTCGGAGATGATGCTTCAGTATTACCAAGTCCTTCTGGGTATATTTGGCGTGCTACCGCCATTTCCCCACTTTGTCCACTTATATCCTGTCACGGTTTTCAGTAAAAATTCTAAGAACTACAAAAGTACTCAAAAGGTGGATTTTACCATCTGCATTTCAAGTTAATACTTCTACGAACTATAAAAGCACTTAATAGACTGAAGTGAAATTTACCTTCTGCATCTCGGGTTTTTGGTCTGAAATTGAATCTTTAAATCCCAATATCTCAGTAGGATCAAAAGTCATGTTATCATCGACAGCATTAAAGAAATTAAGATATTAACAGCATCAAATCTATGAAGTCTCCCACTGAATTTGGATCCACAAGATTAGAAAGATCATTATCTTCTAGGAAAAATCCTTCATTGACTGTAGGATTGTCTGAAGAATCCAGGTATGGTGAATCAAGTTATTAAAGTTGGCATCATTCACTTCATTGCTTGTTTTTTCAAATTATTCACCGAGCAGAGTCTTTACTCCCACTTCATGCGGACTAGGTAAAACCAACAGCTCATCATCATCTGGGAGATCTGGGTCGTACTTGGTCTCCTCATTGCCTAATATATAGGCTTTTGATCATCCTCACCAAAATGTCTGCTTGTTTCGCCATTATAAAAGCTTAACAGAAGAGCACTATTTCCAGGCATATCAAAATCCTGTAGAAACCACAGAAATCAGAAATTTTAAATTGAGAGAATGTGTAATCCATGCAAAAGAAGGAGTATATTATGCAAAAAACAAAGGAAATAGGTAGTTTGAAGAAGTTTCAACAAGAAACCTGGAACTAACTACTTCTGAAGGAACTCAATATGACACATAAACTGATTAATCCAATTTCAGAAAGCTACACACATGATGTTCGCCAAGTACAGCTGAGATTAATCTAAATCATGAGGACATCTCAAACTCTTAACCATAAATTTCTTCTCAATGGCATATAGTTGATAAATTTCTTCTCAATGGCATATAGTTGCAAACATCCACAAAACTATAGATAGCAAGTATAAAGCTATGTAGCACGGACATGACAAAATGGAGCCTTGTTCGCGTGTCGGACACATGTTCGACACGGACACCCACCTGACATGCGGTGGACACATGTCCGACACGTGTTCGTACATGTCGGAATTAAAAAATAATTTTTGTCAGCTCAGACACGTCTGGAGACGGCTCGGACACGACTGAAAACAACTCGGACTAAGCTGAAGATTTGGTTGATAAAACGACATCAAAAGTTAGAGCTCACTATAAAAATAATTAAATTGCTAGACCCTACAACTACCATGCTACGCCAGTTTAGCCCAAAAAATCTGTTTTATCTTTAATTGCTAGACCCTACAACTGCCATACTACGACAGTTTACCCCAAAAACTTTGTTTTATCTTTGCAACTCGGAAGGCTGCCACTGCCAAAAACTCTGTTTTATCTCTACAATACCGAAGGCTGCCACCGCCAAAAACTCTGCTTCTGCTCCTTATATAATTCGCAGCTGTTGAGCCACGTGCCAGGTGTCTCTTTTATTCTTTCTTCAAATCACAGCATCCATTCCTTTTTTATGGGTTGTCATTGGCTAGTTTTGCTCGGTTACACTCAATATGCAATGCACCACCCTATTCAAACCTAGATTGTCGTTTTTCTCTATTCTTATTTCTTTTTTTATTTAAATCATTATTATACCTGACAATATAATAACTTGAAATGTTAGTTTGTAGTTGTAGGATCATAACTATTGGTTTCTATATACATTCAAAGAAATTTGAAATATATTTTTAACAGTTTCATTTTTCTTATTTGAAACAAATTTTAGGATTTTTAAATTTTAAAACATTCGGCTCCACTTTTGTTGCTACGCAGAGATACTTGTGTTTTTTGGATTAAAATCGCTAATTAATTTAAGACTTTAAGTTCATATAGACATAGTAAAATAGTTGTTGAATTTTTAATCCTTATTTTACAGTAGCTAAATTTATATTTTATTTACGAGAAATCAGTTCACTCTAATAACACTTCAATCCCATTTATGATCTTGCGAAAATACTGTCTCTGTAGTAACCTAAGCTGCCTGCACTTGGGCTTATCAGATTGGGTATTTGTATTTTGGTTGTTTCAAAGTTAAACACTCCTGAGGATGGTATGATTGGAGATTCTTATTTGACATGTTTGGTGAGTGTTTAGTTGCTATTTTGCAATGTAATATTGATGATTTTATGGATGGACTGCTTTAGGCTACAATCTTTTTTTAGAAGTAGCAATCTTCATGTGTGATTTTAAAATTAGAAATGTGTTTGTTAATACAATTTGGTATCTTAATTAGGTATTTCAATCCACTATTCTCCTTTTTCCATGGCTTATAGTGGTGGTGCTGAACAAGAAAATCCAGAAAAACCACTATGGAAATATGTGGTGAAGAAAAATAAAGTAGAGGGTGGTGGAAACTTTGAGTTTGAGTGTAGTTTTTGTCATAGCTCATTCAGAGGTTCGGACACTAGGGTAAGAGCGCACCTGTTGAAATTGTCAGGCAAGGAAATTCGAGTTTGTGGTGACATTCCATCCTCAAAGGTGACAGAACTTAAAAAAATTGACAATGAAGTTACATTGTTGATTGAAAATTCCAAGGCAATCTCAAAATTTCTAGTCAATCTCAAAATTTCTCAACTGGTGAAGCATCATGTACTAGTAGTTTTGATTCAAGAAAGAGAAGGGCAACATCGAGACCTCTAGAGGATACTTTCAACATGCAAGCTAGAGAAAATTTAGATCTTGAGATTGCTAGAATGTTTTACTCTTCAGGATTGCCTTTTCTTCTTGCAAGGAATCCTTATTTCATCAAAGCTTTCTCTTTTTCTGCTAATAATTATATTAGTGGTTATGTTCCTCCGAGCTACAACAAGTTGAGAATGACTTTACTTGACAAAGAAAGAGAACATGTTGAGAAGCTTCTTCAACCTATAAGGAATACATGGAATCAAAAAGGAGTGAGCATTGTAAGTGATGGGTAGAGTGATCCACAAAGAAGACCTCTTCTTAACTTTATGACTGTGACTGAAAGTGGGCCAATGTTTTTGAAAGCAATTGATTGCTCCGATAATATCAAGGACAAGGATTTTATATCCAATCAAATGAGAGATGTGATTATGGAAGTTGGTTTTTATAATGTCGTGCAAATTGTGACGGACAATGCACCGGTTTGTCAGGCGGCTGGTCTAATGATTGAGGCGGAGTTTCCAACTGTTTTTTGGACTCCTTTTGTTGTCCACACTCTTAACCTTACTTTGAAGAGCATTTGTGCGGATAAGAATACAGAAAGGAACAATCTCGTATATCAAGAATGTTCTTGGATTTCACAAATTGCTGACGATGTTTCTTTTATTAAGAACTTCATTGTTAATCACCATATGAGGTTGTCCATCTTTAATGAGTTTGCTTCATTGAAGTTACTTAATGTTGCTCCTACTCGATTTGCCTCTACAATAGTGATGTTGAAGCGGTTTAAACTTCTCAAACATGGGCTCCAAGAGATGGTGATAAGTGAAAAATGGTCTGCTTACAAGGAAGATGATGTTGGCAAAGCTGAATTTGTCAAAGAGAAGCTACTGAGTGATAGTTGGTGGCAAAAGATAGATTTTATTCTTTCTTTCACCAATCCTATCTATGATGTTTTAAGAAGCACAGATATGAATGCATCTGCTCTCCATTTGGTGTATGAGATGTGGGATTCCATGATTGAAAAAGTAAGAAAAGCCATATATTTTTTTGAAAGAAAGGATGACAAAAAATCTTAAACCTTCTATGAAGTGGTCCTCCAAATCTTAATTGAGCGTTGGACAAAAAGTAGTACCCCTCTTCATTGTTTAGCTCATTCTTTGAATCCAAGGTGGTTATTCAAATTTAGATACTTTCTTTTCTATCAGAGATAAATAAATGATAATTGATGAATAATTCATAACATTTTTTTTCTTACAACTATAAAAAGGAACTCTTTCGTCTACATTTTCAAGTTTGTGCAAGTAGTACTCTTGGTATATACGCTTGTTTAAAAGATATTATTTCATCATGCTATGCTCTAATATTTTTGTAAAAGGAGCAAACATATTATAATTTGTAAAATGTTCTTTTCATTTATTGTTTTATCTATATAAATTGTTCAAGTTATCATTTATATCTTGTACAGGAACAAATGATCATTCTTTAATATTATATTTCTTTTGTTGATATAATGATATTTATATAATTTCACTTTATATATACAATGCTTAATATTTTGAATTCATAATATTTTTCTATGATTTAATTTTATAATAAATTCAAAATAAAGAATATATCGATACATTATATACAAAACATGTTGTTCAATATCATGGATTAAAAATGTAACAAATAACATATTGCAACATTATTAAAAATGTAGAAAATAACATTTAGCTACATTGTGAAAAACGTAACAAATAATATTTGGCTCCGTCATACAAAATTAGCTAAAAATATTTACACAGAATGTAGCTAAAAATATTTGGCTATGTTACAGAAAACGTATCTAATAATATTTAACTAATTTATAAAAAATGTCGCTAATAGTATAGAGCTACGAAGGTGAAAACATAGTCAAAAACTATTAGCTATGTTTTATGTTCGTTGTCAGTTATTTGCTGCAAAATTTTTCCCTGTTAAGATTTGATTTTTACCTACAAAAAGTTTTCGTAGCTAATAGTTTTTGGTTACAATTTTTGAAAACGTCGCCTATAATTTTTAACTATAGGGAATTGATGACGCATTATGCGACGAAGCATGAATATCACAAATAATCATAGCCAAAATTCTACTTTAATGTTGTATTCGTTTCATTAAGAAGATAGTGAATTAACAGTCAAGAGAAGGTGAAGAATTGTCTACAACTCAAAATCTGCGGTACTAGAAGAAGTACAATGTATATAGTGTATTAAGAATCAATAAAAAAAGAGAAAAAGAAAGAGTATAATATGTATGGACCAAACCACGGGGTGGTAGTGTCTGAATCTGTAAAAAGTCCCTTTTTTTTTCAAATTTCTTCGCCACAGATAATAAAATTAAACTCAAGAATCAAATCCAAAAGAGTTTACCATTTATCCATCAATCGACTTGTGCCACAGTTGAGGAAGGCAGAGTCTGACAAATAATTTCTTCTTTAATTAGGGTTTATTTTTTTAATGTAATCCTCAAACTTCTAGTATTTACAGAATTTACCTAATAATTTATCAGTATTAATCATACTAGCCGGTATTGACTGGTATTATTCAAAATAGTCGGCACTGCCCAATACTTGAACCCAACACGATATTTATGTTATTCAGTATGATTTGCCAGCTGAATCCATTACAGGAGAAAACAAAAGAACTAGAAACTGGTCGTTGATTTAGAAGTCATAAAATTACAACGTTGATAATATGTTCTTGTGCGGCATGAATCCTCAATCCACTGTTCTTCTTGATAATGTCTTCTTGTGCGGATCAGCTTTTGTGCCCTAACTTTTGAACTCTTTGATGGAAAGCGTTGTTTTTCCTTAAATTAAAATCAACATTTCTATTTGATATGTGGATAATGTTGAACTATAACTTATTTTTATATAGTTTTTTTATTAATCAATTATATATTATAAGAGAAAGATGGGTTAAATATTACTCTACCCAAAATAAAAAATTTCTGTTAGAAATAAATTTTCTCAAAAAAGATAAATTTCTATAAGAATATCTCAGTAGGAATTCAACAATATGATTCTAAAAGTGAGAACTAGCATATAAATGAGAGTCGTAAGTTAAAAAGTAAGTAGCCTCCTAAGCTTTCCTATCAACAAACACACACTAACATTAATACTTGAAGCTAATATAGACCTACACTCCAAAACAATATCAAAATTTGAAGTGCCTTCTCAGAGAATTATTGGCTACATTAACTACCAGTTGAGCATCCATATTCAATATATAAGAATTTAGAAAGATAAAGTAACCATTACAAAAATTTCCATAGAGCTAGATCTTGTGACCTCTTTCAGATGAAGAGTACTAAGTATGATTGTAGAGAAACTTGTCACAAATTGATCCTGGTCATTCCTAATGACAATAACGAAACCTATTTTGAAATCAACCTACAAAAATTACAACATTCATATTGCATTGTAGAATGCTAGCTGCTAGAACTTGCCAAGGAGTCCTTAAAACATATGAGTGAGCTAATAACGGACCATATTATGTGTACAAAGATATACATATTTTCTAATTATTTTGCTATATTTTTATACTTAAATTACCTTGGATTGATTCATTTTAGTTTATGAATTGAGATATATTTATGTGAATTACCTTTGAATGAATTTTCTTTTAATTCACTTTTGGATGCCCGGACAGAATTTGCTTGTTATTAGACCAAGACTTAGGTAATAAAGGTTAAACATGGTGCTTGATAGAGGTCTTCATAATCTTTTTGGTGTTAAAGTCAAAACCTTTCATGAGATTTCACAAAATCTTAATGCATTTAAAGAAATTTTAACATGATAGAAATATGTATTAAGAAACCAAATAGTAGAAGGTTATAACTTGAGAGAGTGTAGTTTTAGTGCTTAAGAAATCCTATCAATCTAGCTTAATATATTCATTCCGAGTTAATTGAATAATGAAATCAAAAGTAATATTAGGAGGAGTACTTATCTAAATATTGACATCTGTTTGAATTCTCTTTTGATAGCTTTTTGTTATTAATTCTCATGCCTACCAATTTTGGATTTTCCCCCCTTCTATATCACTCAATCAAAATGGGCTAACATCACCCTTTTTATCATTTAGTATAGACTAGCTAGTAGTTTTAAGTTTTTAAATCCATATCTCTTCCATGAAGGATCGACTTCTGCTTATCATTCTGTTACTTACTAAAGATAAGTGTACTTGCATTTGGTAATAGATTAGTAACAGAAAAGTTTATAACTAGAGAATATGCATATAAAGTTTCAAACACCATTTCTAGGGAGTTAACTGGTTTTTAGAAGATCTATTAACTATTTTTCTAGTCTACATATATTTGTTCTTTATGTTAATTCTCTTTATAAATTCCTTATTTTTTCATTATGCTTAGTTTAATTTGATTTAAAGGGTATCCTTGGTGTATAGCAATAAGTCAATATTCCATTTTCCTAAACGAAGACCCAGAGCTTGAATTATAAGTTTGTTAGAATCAAGGTGATAAACTAATCAAGGAGCTAGAGATAAACCATATATAATGCTTAACACCTTGGAGAGAGAGAGAGAGAGAGAGAGAGTATAATAAAATGATGAAGTATGTAAAATAATCTTTTATAGGGACATAATCTAGCATTGTGAGGCTGAAGATTAATGCTAATTACTTCAACATTAAACCTAATGTAATCCAAATGTCATAGAAAAATGTACAATTTGATAGATTGACAAGGATTTTAATGCACATATCACCAACATTTTACAGAATCGTGACACTTTCCTCAATATTAATAGATTAATTAAAGATGCAATCAAGCTAACTTTATTCCCATTTATATTGAGGGATCGAGTAAAGAAATGATTAAAAGCATTACTTGCCATAGTAATTGCTATATGGTAGAGTATTGAGGAGAAATTTTTTACTATACTTTCCACCATCTATCCATGATACTCTATATGAAATTTATGAGAGATACAAGGATTCATTGAGAAGTTCCTACATATATGGGTGTAAATATAACCCATCTATAATAGTTTAGACGATTTAATAATGGAAATGATAGAAGCTTCAACAGGTGGAACATTAAATAATAAAACTCTAGAGGTATCCTTAAAATTGATAGAAGAGATGACAATAAACAAATACTAGAAATAGTTAGGTAGAACGAGGTTGAATATATTAGTAGGAACCTATAATATAGACGACCCAATTACTCTGATAACTCAGATGGGGATAATAATAAGAAAACTTGATAACTTGAGCTCTCTATTAATAATAGATTATGTAATGAGTTATGAATTTTATGGGAGAGAACATTAAAGGCAATTCACACTAGTATATCAACAACATGTGCAAAAAGAATAGTCAAGTCTAGAAAAGTTTATGAAAGAATTCATGTAAACGATTGCTTCTTAATTTCAAAATTAAGAAGCTTCAATAAGAAAACTCAATGTTTAGATCAGTCAAGTAACAAAGGCAATAACTGAGAGACCACAAGGTATATTACCTAGTGGTAAATTTTCTAATCTTAGGGATCATATGAAGGGCATTTCTATAAGGAATAAGGAGTTCAACAATATCATAAAGAATAAAACAATAATTAAGAGAAATATGAAGAATATCCAAAAGAGGAGGGCTTAAAGGAGGAAGTTTTAAAGACAAAATTAGATGAAGGAAAATTGAAATCCTCCAAGACATCTTACCACCAAAGTAAGAAGGCTAGGGACTTTTAATATTTCTTAACAATCTTAATGGTGTCTACAATAATAAGACTTTAATACATCTACAAGTAACTATATATTGTATTATGCCATGTTAAAAGTATTAGAACTATGTAAACCAAAACCCACAAAGAGAGTAATGTATCTTGCTAATAACTTGATTAAATAACCAAGGGATGTTAAGAATGTTATGATAAAAATTGTTAGTTTCATTTTTCCAATAGATTTTTATATTATCAATATAGAAATGGATATAGAAAAATCCCTAATCCTAATTAGACCTTTTGTTACTACAACATATGCAAAATATAGGTGAACTAATACTTAGGGTTAGTGATAAAGAAGTGATCTTTTCAATTGATAAATTTTAGTTTATGCTTAATAATAATTCAGGAAAGCTAATTACTCTAATATTTTGTAGGAAGTCATCATAGAAGTAGTTAAGGTAAAAAAAAAGTAAGAAAAAAGGCAAAAGTAAGGAAGAAAGTTGAGATAAAATACTCCTTTGAATGACATTTTTCATGATCATTATAAAGAAGGGAGCAACCACATCACTCTAAAAATCAAACAAGTTTAAGGGAAGAGTCCAGTTAAAATACTTCTAATGAAGCACTTATTAGTTGGCAATGTAACGAAAAGTTTTAACAACTTTTCAATTTTATTTGGAATTTTGGAGATTTGGACTAATAATTTTTTAAGAATAAACTAATAATTTGGATATCTATTATAAAATTATTTTGGATTTGATTTTATTTAATAAGTTTAGTTATTTTATTAGATTCTTTGTTTTTTTAATTTTTTTATACTTATGTTTTTAATTTTAGGGATGCAAGAGAAGAAATACTTGAGGTTAAAGAGAATATGACGATCATTGGGAGTGAAAGACTTAGAGAGCAATCCAATAAAAAGCTTAAAAAATCAATTAAGCATTCTTAAATGTTAAATGTGATATGGGACATTAAGAGTTATATGAGTGAGTCATTTAAATCTTTTAGGAGTCATATAAAAGAAAAGAGGTTTTTTTAAGATGATAATCCAAACAAAAAAACCTTATATAAAACATAGTGATAATATTAACAAACCTTATCTTCTATAAATTAAAAAACGTAATTCTAAATGATCATAAGAATGAATATACTTTAAAGAAATCATAAAGACAGTTTGAATGTCTTACCATAACTTCAAAAAGCTGATGCTAGGAAACCGAACTGAGATTTGATCCTGTCCACAGCGAAACAATTACAAAACTTTTTTGCAAATTGGTTTCCCGAAATCTAAGATCACTTTAATTATATAAAATGATTAATACAAATCATAATAAAGCAGAATCTTAATTCATGCCTTATTCAGAAGCATGATCATAATCTTGTTGTACCCCTCAAACTGTTTCTGAAACCAATTCTTCTCAACTACTGAAGTTCAACAAATATTCAGCCTCTAACAGTATCCACATAATGTGTTGAGAGAACTCTATAACTCTTATAGAGAGGGTTAATGTAACGTCCCGTTACCCAACCTTAGAATGTTGTATGTGAGAGATAGTACTGAGAAGTTAGAAAGTGCATTTCATGCTCACGCATCATTTAGCAGACATACATGTTAAATTGATTATTTTACATATTAAAATGATTGTACATGCATTTATTGACATTTTCTGGGTATAATTGATTTATAAATTTGATTTTTGATATGAATTGTGGATTATATGCATTGAAAATTTAATTGGTATATATAAGTATGGATTTGGGAATTTGGGTGAAATTTAAGAAATTTATGAAATTTTGGGGTATTTTTAGACTAGGAAAAATGCCAAGTGGCAGGATAATTAATAAATGGTAGTAGAAATGACAGTCAAAATGACATTGGAAAATTTTGATAAATGACTTTAGGAATTATTGATAAGTGTCATTAAAATTTGGGAGACAATTGAATTATTAATTGGAGATCAATAGACTAGTTATGGACCATAGGAAAGTGACAAGTGACAGTGACACGTGTCACTACCATTCCTCACATACCTTATATGATTACTTCTAGTGAAAGATAGATATTTTGTTGTCTTTCACTTGTCATATTCTTCGTGACCTTCTTCTTCAATCTTTCTTCACAATTTTTGACTACCCAGTCTTTATTAACGTTATACCCTGCTTGTATCTATTAATTGTTTCCCCCATCTTATTCTCTCTTTCATTTCTCACCAAAGACCCAACCCTACCATCTTTAAATGATGATGTGCATGTGAGAGAAGAAAGCTTGGGTTAAGTGTGATCTTGAAGGGTTTGAAGTTTTTATCAAGTAAGTTATGTTTTAATCTTCATGGATAGTGTTAAATGAAATAATTATGATGAGAAATTGAGATTAAGGATAATGATCATGAAATTGATTCTTTTGTGTTAACGTGGGTAGTATCGATAATAAAGAGATTATGTTTTAATTCTTATGAGTTGATGCATGCATGAATTGTTTTATTAAGAAGCTATTTTGGGGAGAAAATTTAAGAGATGAATGGATAAAGAGATAGGTGGAGTCGTGTCTTACTTTAGTGTTCTAAGGAATGATAAATCATAAGTTTTGAGTTAAGAAAAAGGTTATTTTTGATGTCATAAATATGAGCTGAATTAAAGTGATAATTGGAGTTAAAATGAAGGTGTTAATGAAGTAAAGAATGTGCAGAAAAATCTGTGGTGAAATTTTGGCAATAAATTGTTTGATACTAAGAATGAGATATTATGGAAAAAGATAGGAATTTATGAATGATTATATGTAGTTGAAGTTACTGAATCAATTGATTAGAGTTTTGATAATTGAATGCAATCAAATTGGTATGGGAATTAGTGTTGAATGATGTTGAGTTAGAGCTACGGAGTTCTGGAAATTTGGTGTGAAATTGGTGTTTGAAATTGTGTTGATTTCAGATAAAAATGGAGAAGAAGAAAGCATTGCAGGGCACGATCGTGCTTTTGCATGATCTTGACCGCTTGTGAAAAAAACAATCGTGCAGAGGAAAAACTTTCTGTCACGATCATACTTCAACACGATCGTAACTTTAAGTGAAAATCACGATTGTGTTGAAAGTCACGATTGTACAGGTGCACAAACCCATCTATTAACACTAATAGTGGGTTTTTGGTGACTTTTGAACTAATTAATGATAGGGTGTTTCCATATGAGGTATTTACGTTTAAATGAGTTCTTGAATGAATTTAGTTGATGTTGAATGAAGGAATTAAGGTGAGTAAAGAGTATTATATGTTAAAGAATGATTGGAAGGTGTTGTAAATTGATTTTAAAGTGTATTAAGGAAATATACCAGGGAATTTTTCATTGAATATGCATTATGCATGGCACATTTATATAAGTGCTTATGATTGAGTATTCATATGAATGTGCAATGTAGTAATGTGTAAATGTATATGTTTCTATGATATAGAGGAGCATTTAGAGCAACCGCTTCAAGACATTTCTGGGACTTCGAGGAAATAAGCTATCTGGAGCAAACTGTGAGTAACCTAAGATGGTCTCACCTTGAATGTTTGTTTGTTAAATTATATACTGAATTACTATGATGTGTATGCACTGAATTTTGAATATCTAATGTCTGACACATTTGATGCATGAATAAAACATTGGAAGTGCTACTTGAATGTGAATGTGATTGACTAAATGATTTTCAATTTGTATGTTGAATGCTGGACCAAAGTCCGATGACAAATGTGAATGCGAAAGAATGTGAATGTGACAAAATGAGCATAATGATTGAAAATGCATTGTGCATTTCATTACATGAATGCATGAAACATAGAGGCAATTGTGACCAGAGTCGCCAGTGAAAAAGAGCTTAAAGCTCAGACTGTGGTAAGAGCCTATAGCTCGTTATGTAAAATGAGTCCGGTATCCCTCAACGGATAAGGGACAGTATTAATGAGCCCAGTATCCAAATCGGATACGGGACAGTGAAAAAGGCACTCGGTCATAACAACGTAATAAACAAAAATGAATCTCATAAATATTGCATATACACATGAATTATATGATTTGAATGATTGCAATTAAAATATGGAATTCAATTGAAT
This sequence comes from Erythroxylum longipes, assembly GCA_027563885.1. Lineage (NCBI taxonomy): Eukaryota > Viridiplantae > Streptophyta > Magnoliopsida > Malpighiales > Erythroxylaceae > Erythroxylum > Erythroxylum longipes. The sequence goes on along the minus strand of JAOQMS010000180.1, from coordinate 20,725,142 downwards.
GAAAAATGTGAATATATATGTACTAAGTGTTTTATGATTATACATGAGAAATTAAATGTTTTGAATTATGTGATTGTATGTGTTGATGTGATATGTACGATATGAGTGAACCATCGAAGATGGTTACTTAACTGAGTTCGCAAAACTCATCAAAATTGCAACATTGACTTTTCAGGTACGAGAGTGACTAATTAGCTTCTAAGGCTACTTAGAAGAGATCTAGTACAATTTTTGGATAAAGAGCATGGCTTAAAGGTCGGTCAGCTGGGATTGAAGGATTTAGTTAATCTTTTTATTAATTCCTCATATATGTAGCATAATTTGTAGACAGAGTTATGAACTCTGATAGGTTGTCATTGTATAAACATAAAAGTTGTATGAAATGCTACATTGTAAATCATGGTGTTGAAATGAAATGAGGAATTTTTGGGTTTTTGACATTGTGACATTTATGTTTTAATTTATGATGCCATGCGATATGTGAAAGTGATAAAGTTAGCACGTCATTTCCATCAGGCACGTGCATGGACATTTAAAGGATGTACGTGTACGCATCGGATGGGAGTGAGGTGCTACAGTTAAGCAAGAACTGCTAGCTCTATTAAACTTTAAGCCTATTTATAAAAGTTTTGGACATATTTGTAATTTAATCGAAATTAAATTCTCATTCTAATTAAACTTTAATTAGAATTACAAATAATTCTAATTAAATACCAATTATACCCAAATTAGATTCAATATCTCGTTTTGATCCTTATTTATTAAATATCTTATATTTAATCATAAAGTTTCTCAAACTTTACAATCAAGTCCAACTTGATTAAAATAACTTTACTTTCTTAAATCCATTCTTTATGTGAGATCCATTAGGTTCTCAAATATGTTGGCAATGATTACAAAATATAATTCTAATTCATAACTAGAATTAGATAAATTAAAACTCCTTTTAATTTATCTTTAATTATCTAATTAAATAATTTGTAATCATAAATTAAGATTGGAATCTAGAAACTTGTCATGACTACCTAATTAGGAATGTCAATGTGGTTTCAGCTAACCTTTCTGTTCCTTATTTTTCTGTATAATTCAATCATTTCATCATATAATGTTCCGATTAGAGATAGAATTGAAATTAATGTCTACTCTATTTTGAGTCCAATCATATTAGTTCTCTGCCATTAGCTATTGATTCAATTAATGAAAATTGTAAAATATTTACAAAATGTCATTCCAACTTGGCCAAGGATTTCCCGAATCAATCATAATAGAGAACAATGGAACATTCTCTAGTGATGAATCCTATCTTCATCACACAACTACCTCCATATAGTTTATACTACATCTAATGACTACCGATTGACTGACCTATGATTAAAATGGTGATAAGTAGTATCAAAACATAGCAATCCCTATAGAAGATAACTTTGGTGATCTCAAGTCAAAGTGTCACTTATATAATCATCACAATAAGAATTCCATAGAAATATAAGTAATGTTCCAAAATGATTTCTCATGTCAGATATGTTCAGTGAACTTGTTCTCTAACAAGCATCTACACGTTTGTTTAAGTATATGTATACTTTAGTCTATGAGATCGACTACTTCTTTCATAAAGAAAAACAAAATCTGTGTTAGTCTTTTTACGTTCTATTAATGTCTAGTCTTAATAGAACAACGACTAGGAACATTTAGGAATAATACATAAATGCAATGTGAATCTCATAATTATAATCTCATTATAATTTCATTTGTAATGTAAAATTATTCCATGGATTTTATCATTTACATCTAAATATGTAAAATAAAGAGAGCCTTTAAATAATTGTCACTAAACTACAACCAAAGTGATTGGTTGTAGGTCATAAACCAATAGCTAAAAGATTAAAGAAGGATATTAGATAAAAGATTTAGGATCCTAGATAAAAATCTCTTATTTCTAAAGAGAATTTTTTGAATAGATTATAGAGATATTAACTAAAGATGATTTTAAAGGGCTTAGAAAATTGAAAAGTTAAGAGCAAGTGTGACTTGACAGGGGATTAATGTTCGTTTATCTTATTAAGGAATAGTTCAGAATGTTAAAGAGTGAAAGAATGAAGAATTAAAAAAAAAGTAGAGAGAGAGAGACCTAATCACGGTAGTCTCCTCGTGGCCTATTCCAATTGATCAAATATAAAGACTTTAAAGGATCTTTGTTCATGGATTTATCATTTGATTATCAAATTTTATCAAGATAACAAGCTAAGAACAATTCCTTATACAAATAAGCCCTCCAAAACTACAAATAATATACATCAATCATCAGTAAGGAGTTTTGTAAATATATATACTAAACAGTTCAAAATTATTAAAAAATTTTACTTTTATATCACCATTCTGAAAATGATCCCTTAAAAAGTGATTATTGAATTTCTATATACTTAGTCTTAGAGTGTTGATTAAGTTCTTAGTTACAGATACATCACTAGTTTTGCGATAGCTTAATGGAATACTCAAAAGATTTAGGGGACACTTAGTTCAAATGGGGCAATGATAACAGGAATCGGAATAAATATGTAAGGAATGAGAATGAATATATCATTATAATTATGATGGTTGGTTGGAACGAAGGAATGATTATCATTACCATTAATAGTGGTTAATTTGTTAAAAATATTGGGAAATAAAAATTTGTTAAAATTTGTTTTACATCAAAATTTAATATATTTTAATTAATTATATTTAATTGTTAAAAAAGATAAAAATTGAATTAATTAATTATATTGTAATTAATTAATTAATTATAGTTTAATTATATTTAATTACAAAATGGGCAAAAAAGTAAGTGTAACAAGCATGACACTTGTCCTGTTAATTAGGAATGATTTTCATTCCTCTCATATTTGAGGGTATTGACTAATCCCGAAAAGTTGGATATAAAAATACTATTCCTATAATGATCATACATAACCAACCACCTATTTTTCATTTCTTACCCATTGATACCTTCTCAAAACCTTTAACTAAGCACCCCTTACTTTGAAATCCCAATTTTTTGTCTAATCTAAAGAAGTTTAGCACAAAAACTACAGAAGGTGAACTACTCAACCTTATTTTTGGAAGGCGATAAAATTTTGACCATAACGTGATATACACCTACCTAATAGACTATTAAAAAGTTTAACATCTGAATAACCTACAAGTTCTAGGTTTTCTAACTTAGGGTACCAAAGTCCTAGTGAAGGGATTCCTTTCAAGTATCTAAAGATCCTCTTAATAGTTAATAAATGAGATTCCTTAAGTGAACCTTGAAATTTATCATATATAGACACATTAAATTAAATATTTGGTTTACTAGTAGTAAGATATAATAGGATGTTGATCATACCTCTATAGATATTCTCATCCACTTTCTTACCTTCTTTATCCTTGTTAGCTTTATATTGATACTCATTAACATGCCTAATTTTTTCCCCTTATGCATTGTTAACTTCTTTAGTAGCTAATATACTTGGATGTTTGATGAATCTTCCTAATTTTATTTGTTTTATTTTAAGTCCAAAAAAGAAATCAATTTCTCATTTGATGCTTATTGTTATGATATGGTCTAATTAACAATTTTGAAGTTTTTGTTTATCACAATAAGGCAACGAAACCTATCTTTTGGTAATAATACAATAGTGAATAGAGTTTTGATCCCACGAGGAAACAACAAAGATTTAGACTACTCTCTTACTACTACCTAGTTAATTAAATAAAGAAATTGTTTTTTTGAATGATATTAAAATCTAATAGAGAATAGACACTTGAAATAAAACAAAATAATAAATTAAGAGAAGAAAATAAATATGAATAAATTCTAGACAAAAGCTCCCTCTAACATCATTTTTGTATCTATCAATCAAAAAAGTTGATGGTTTGACAATCTGAATAAATTAAATTTCTTAATTTTTGAAATTTTCTCTCTTACATTTCAATAATCTATTCTCAAATTGATTAACTGATATCTTTGTCATAATTAAAACCTCTAAGAATGCATTAAGATGTGTGAATTTTCATAAGAGATTTGATCCTAACACAGAAGATTTATGCAAGCCTGTCTTTAGTACCTCATTTAACTTTTAATATTAATGGCATGATCTAATCCCATGCAAATTATCTCAAATTGTCTATGAGCAAATTATAATGTGATCTAAAAATTGGCTTTAATTAACTTAAGATTAAGAATAATAAAAATATTTCTTATAAATAAAATCCTCCATAAATAAGTCAAATCAATAAAGAGAATACTAGGATTCTCTTTATCTAGGTATATTAAATACTAGCCACTTATGATATCTACACCAATAAAGATAAGAAATAGAACGAAATAAATCTAAAGAGAGAGAGCTCTAGATGTAATCTTGATATTATGATTTGTTTTAATCTATTGTGATGTTTTTGGTTTTCTTCTTCTTTGAAAACAACTGCCAAGGAATCTCCAAGGTGTTTTTATCCCCAGTGGCTAACCTTAACTTTAAAATTAAATAGAATGAAAAAGTTTTTTATGGGCTTTTTATGCTTTTAAATAGTAACATTCGACTGTAGATATGAATTGAGACACAAATATGGCCTAATCTTTATAATTCACTATATCTAACTTAAGACTTCCATGAGCACTGATATGCTCGTGCACTTAGACATACTTTTTTCTCTATTTCTTTTTATAGATGGACATAGACACTAAATGACCTATATCTTGAATGTGATTCTTACTGTTTCTTTAAATTGATTTTTGAGGAAGACATAAGCACTAACAAATATATGTCTTAGGGAAAATTTTCCTCTATTCATTTGCTCTGTATGACATCACCTCTCTTCTAGCTATGTATATAGTTATGTTTTCAAGATTAAGTTTCCAAGATTGATATTTCTTCTTAATTTTCCTTGTAAAACTCTTCAATTCTTAGCAAAACTCATCCTCAAAGCAACATCTTATAAATTACCTAAAAACATAACATAAAGTGATTAAATGTAATGTAAATGTAAAACCATAGCACAAATCTAGTAAAATAAATGAATGTTTTTTATACATCAATTATCTTTAATTTTTAGTTATAATATTAGAAAATTATTCCAAACAAAACTTATTAGCTTCACCAAAAAATAATATTATGCACAAAGACTATATCATTCTTTTCTTTTTCAATAAATAAAATGATGTCAACTTTACCTTTAGAGAAGTCATTTTCCATAAGAACTATGTTAAGCCTACCATATTAAGCTCATGAGTTTCAAATCCCATAGTTTGTTTAATATAGAATTCCTTTTGTGTATTACAATTTAAGAAAGCACTAATCCCATCCAATTGATATAACTTGAAATTCATAGAACATGCATATAAAAGTAGGAGTATGATGGATTTTAATCTTACTATGAGTGCAAAGGTTTCATTATACCCCATACCTTCTTAATTAAAACCTTAAATAACAAATCTTTATTTATCAAAATATTACCCGATTCATGTAAATTTATTCTTATAACTATCCAAACCTTTCTTCTTAATGAGTTTATTTTATATTTTACTATTCTAATACTCAACTAAGGCAAATGTATCTTTCACTTTGTACTAGTAAGTGGTAGTAGGGGTTGATTCTATAGGGAGTTGATAAGTATTGAATATAATCCTCCAAATTATTCTCTAATAAGTAATATAAATGGATTATTGGTTGATTAAACTAAAGATAAAATGAATACCCACTATTCTAGGTCACCACAAGAGCACTAAACAATAATATAAAAGAATGTGAACATTAAGAAATACCCATGCTAAATTTCTCCCTAACTTCATCTTGTATGTTTATTTAATTATAGAAATTCTATCATTTGGATTGAAAAGGTCTCTTAGTGTTACAATTTTCCACCTTTCAACGTATATTCACTTACTCTTAAATAGGTTAACCCGCATCTTTATTTAATTAGCTTATGTTGGAATGCCTTAGTTCGTTGAAACCCTAAAAAGGTTACACTAATACTAGAAGGTTCATGTAGATTTATCTCTCAATTGCCATTCAGTCCTTAGTATATAAGCCAAAGAAAATTTATATATAGGTTCAAGCGAGCATGTTCACATATAGATCAAATCAAAACTAGGCTCTCCCTTGTATACGGTCAACATAAAAAATGTCATCTATAAATATCAAACACAGAAAATTTTGTTAAAAATTTAATCAAAACATGAAATAATCTATTAGGGTTTGTTCTAATCTAGATGAAAAAATATTTAGCTGTAAATCATCCTTGTTAATATGATATTTAATTTTATATATATCTCGAAACACATAAATACTAAAAATAATAATTAAATAAAGTGCACCTATCATTTTCTGCAGTCTAGCTTAGGTGAGTCAAGTGTTAATCCTATAAGGATTGTAATTACTAGTAGTAACTCTCTTTCTATTTACTAATCTACTAAAATGAGTGATTAAATTAGAAAAGGAATAATAAATAACAGATAACCAACCAAGGTGATAGATAAGAGTTAAATAACTAATAGATAAATATTAGATGAGGAATCCCCCTAAAATCTTTCTCATGCTTCAGTTTACCCTAATTTAGCGATCAACCCTACTTAATTACACTATATAAAATTTAAAGTTACAATAATATTCTTTCTTAAGTCATACAACCACTATTCTGAATTTGATTGAATGAAATCTCTTTTTAATCAAAACACATAAGAATGTGTTAATTTGTTTTGTGAATTCCCATAATAGACTTGACCCCAAACTAGGAGATTTATGTAGCCTTATCTATGGGGTTCCATGTAACTCTCATTATTCATTTGTTAAACTAATTATACATATGATCTCTCAGGCCTTATATATGAAATTCAATATTGAATTAGGAAAGTTCGCTACTTCAATTAAATAAAATAAGCAAACATGAAAATTTCCTAGGAAAACCAAAATCTTGCATTAAATTAAAGAATCAAACTAAACAATAGATTCTAGGATGGATCTACCTAAATTTATATCACAATACAATTCATAAAAAGTATATAATAATAAATAATAAATAATAAGATAGCATTCTCATGGATCTCAAATCTTGGTGTTCTTTGATTGAATATTGGATTTTTTGAAAATTTCTCCTATTTCCTTCCTGACATGTTCTTAACTCTCCTTTTGATGTCCTTGGATATTTTTTCTTCTTATCACTAGTTTTTGGTGCTCCTAAACATCTCTTCTATCTTGGTTCGCTTTCTTTTTCTTTTTTTGATCTCAATAAATGCTAAACTTTTGACAATTATGAGTCTATATTGATCCTATATTGCTTTGTAGTCACTACAATTCCTAATTTATGTAAACTTTACTAACAATATAAGTTTGAAGTTGTGGAATACAATGCCATTTAGATGTTTCATTAGTGAACATATGACCATGCTCAAGTTATGTTGAATGATTTGTGTTTAGTATATAATTTATCTTCCATTAAATCATTTCTCTTAGATAACCTTTTTCTATTTAGATACTTCTTTTTAAATCTTCTAGTGATAAGAAAATTTTCTTCTTTAACGCTTCCACTAGAGGATATCTCTTCCTCTTCATTTGTAGGTCAGAATAGATGTTGATGTACCTAAATAATCCATAAAGATCATTTCCTAAAAATTTTGTTCGATATATCAATAAAAGAGACCCACTTTGATACCAGTTGTTGTTCTTTAATGGCACTTAAAAAGGGGTGAATTGGGTGTTAGTGAATTAAAAAAAATTTCTACCTAAAATGCAACTTGATCAAGTTCAAATAGAAAGATACTATAGAATGAAATAAGATTAAATGAAATCATATAAGCATAAATAATATAAAAGAGTAGAAAATATAGATTGCAAACCAATTTATAATGGTTTAGTAAATAAATCTTGCTTAAATTAACTCCCTTATACTTATATGAGATTTTACTAAAATATACCAGGTAAAGAGAAACCTTCTTATAAACATCTGTATTTATCCTGAGTAAAGAGGAATCCTCTTACAATCTTTCTTGAAAATCAAGAGTAACTAGAAGCCTTTTTGAGTCAAATCAAAGATATAAAAATAATCCCTAAATGAACTTTACAAGTTGAATAATACTTATTTGGTCACTTCAATACTCTAGGGCTGAATTGTAACATCCCATCACCTATTCATATGGCTAGAACTCACAACTATCTGAGACATTTATATGACTTAAGCTAAATGAACGTTAAAACATAAGTCATGATATACT
>JAOQMS010000180.1:20686022-20716815 GCA_027563885.1 Erythroxylum longipes | reverse complement strand
AGTTTAAATTAATTCTGTGTTTTGTTTTGAATTTTGATCAATAAATATTAATATTTTTAATATCATAAAAAATTAAAATTTACATCTTCATCTTATTTTAAAATTGTACTATTTATTTCAAATATAATATCCTCTCTTTGTAGTATACTAATATATGAAAACTGGAAAGCTAAAACTTAAAACTAAACGAAATTCCTCATGTTTTATTAATTTTCCCATGAATGTAACTTTTAGGTGGAAAAATAAGAGATTGTGTCACTATCTTGTAGTTACAGTATATTAATATTCTTCAAAACAGTAACATTATGCAAACCAAAAGTAGTAAAGAATATTGCATATTCTTTTTATTCAAAAAAATATTAATATTCTCAATTGATGCAAGTTTTTCCACTGTCTTGTAGTTATAATATATTAATATTCTCAATCAATGCAATTTAAAGTAATTAGAATACTAAAAGCCTTAGCTCATCTTTTTTTTTTCTCCTCTCTATCTTCTCTCATCTCTCTCTCACCAATGTCTTCTGTGTACTCTCTCTGTCTATGTGACTACATGGTCCAGAATGTTATTGCGTCAAGAGTTCTTCTCCTTCTCGTTTCTCTTTCAATCTCCAACCTCCATTGCCATTGTCGAAGATGCGCTTAGAAATATGAGGAATAACGTTAGGCGGTGAGTGTGAAAGTTGGATGTCACAGTGTGGGTTATTTTCTTTATTCAACACTGATCAAACACTTTTCCTCCAATCAAGGTCCAGCCAGTTGTTTATCATACACCAGAAGAACCGTCGAGTCGACAGTGAAGCCTATGTTGAAATCCTTATTGCTGGTTCTTCACGGTTTAAAAGAAATCGGCCGATTTATTATTTAACTGACCGATTTTCACCCACAACGGTCAAAAGTAAAAATCCATCCAGAAACTAGTCTAGTTCGTGCATACCTGTTTGTTCTGGTCTGATTTTTACATCATTGTCTTTTACTAATTTTGAATTTTGAGTTCAAAAAAATTTTCTATCATCGAGATAAGTAATCGCCTAGAACACAAATATTGAACAACTCACTAAATTTTCAACCAGTTAAATGGTGGATTCAAGATCTCATCATCACTTCAAAGAACTGCAACTTTATTTATAGGTATAACTAGGTCGGGACATATTTCTTTCAAGTTTACAAGCTTCATTGACGTATTTAGTTTCTAATTAATTTAAATCAAATTTAAAATGTCATGATTGTTAGCAACATTGATTCATATGTGTTGTTTATACTTCATGTATTTCGACATTACTTTTCTAAAAAAAGCATTCATGTCTTAAAAACTTTATTATGAGTTATTTAATACATACTTCAGATAACATAATGTAGAATATGCTGCTATTCTTAATAGTCCACTGTTCACTTAATTTGTAAACAAAAGTTTCATTCTCTCAACAGACGTATAAAGGGAACAACAAAAAGGAATAAGACACTGGTAGTTTCAGATGAAGTTGAATTCACCGTAAAATGGCATCACCTTCATCAAATGTGTTGTACAATTTCCAAAGGCATGCATGCAAAAGCCTAGAATTGGAACATTAAACATAACTTTCAACAGTTGGCATGGCTTGTGTGTGTATACATATATATGTAAGGTTTCGGCTTACAATGCTGCAGTCTAACTTGCCAACTACAAAATGACAAAATACAAAGTTTAGATTAGACTTCCAAACAACAAACTGTACTATCCTAATTATGATTTCGTCCTCAGTCACTTCGACTGACAGGTGAAGACGTCCGTATAAGGTCTAAAGATAATATCTGCACATGCTCCTCCATTCCTCATTTTCTGTCAGCCGAATCTTGGATGGTTCTTTTCAACTCCGAATTTTCCTTGCTCAGAAGATCAATATGAGACTGAAGAATGCTTATCATTGCTTGAGCACTCAACATTTCAACCCTCATTGACTCTTTCTCAACAGAAATCTTGTGGATTTGATTCTGCAAATCCTCAATAAATTTCATGCAGCCAGGAGGCACTGTTGAATTAAGTGTAGCAGGACCAATTTTAGGTCTAGGAGTCGTCTGAGGAGCTTTGGGCTCAAATGATTCCATTAGAGAAAATTCCAACAATGCAGATATTGCTGTTCTTGTTGCTGCAGTTGTTGCAACCATTGCTGCAGCAGCTGCTGCTGTAGCAGTTGAAGACGACCCAAGATGCTGCAATATCATTATTGAATCCTTTGAAGCATTTGAGCGATTAGACCCTGTATCATTACCAAATTTTCTCCTTTTATACTGGAGTAGAGGGAATGATGCGTCCGTGTTAAGCACACAATGTGGATGACAGTCCTCATCCTTTTCAGTTTTGCATACATTGGACTCTCTTACAGATTCTTCACCACTATGAAGATCCTTATTAAAGGAATGACTATCCTGTAAAATTAAATATCATTGAGAGTGCAATTTTTGGATATGTGAATCCACTACGAATTTAAACTTTAATGATCCTTGGCGTGCATGACTGAAATCCTTTCATATGAAATGTAATTATGTCTAAACAAGTCTAGTATAGCAATATTGATGCAACAATATACTCAACCAGGTAACTGATAGGGAGTGGCTTGTGTACCTTTTGTTTCTTGAAATGTGTATGCTTATGCCCATTACAAAATACAGGAAGGCATACCTAAAGTTTCACAATGAAGGCAAACAAGTGCATTAAAGTAAATTACGATTCTAAGGCATATTCCTCCATAAAGTGCTAAAAATTACAGTGAACATAGATTAGCAAAAAAGCAAACCTTTTTTAAACAACCAAAAACTGTACTTCAACTCCGTTTGTAGTTGGTAAGCATTTGTCTGAATCATAATCTGAGGCCTAACAACCCAATCCACAAAATGATATGCTACAGTATCACGATGATATTGAAGCACCAGAACCAGGATACATACAGTCATCTTGATGAGGAACAAAAATTAGGTCTACAGATTAGAAGCCAGATATAGGACTAACTACACAAGTAAAAGAGTTTGTCCGGATGGTTATTCTCTGTTGATAAGTTTCGAGGATTATTGCCTTCAGAAGCTCAAATGGTTATTCTTTGTTGATAAGTTTTGAGGATTATTGCCTTCAGAAGCTGAAATGTAGTTAGACTGCTAATATGCGCATAATAACCCACTTGGACTACTTGACTGCAAATGTTTGTAAATTTGCATGTTATCTCTCTTTGGAGGCATTCCTTGCATTTAACTGAAGTTATACGATCAGCTATAATTGCACCATTAGCCAGCATACAGAATGTACCAGGTTTGCTAGTTTCGGCAAAATTTATATGCTTACACAGATTAGCTGTAGCATCGACCATCAAACCCAACAAACATAAACAAAAATATGGCATCTTATACTCGCTCACAAGTCCCCTTTGCTGCACTTCCATGAAGTCCAGAAGTAACACGGTGTGCATATTATGAAAAGGTACAGCTATCTATAACATCTTTCCGCAAGAGAGCCAGTAGAAAACTTTGAAACCTTGGTCAATCAATTGGTGGAAGTTTCAGAAAAAAGCTCTTTGAAACCCAACTGGAAGACATTGTTTCTATTCTGAGATTCCATTGGACACAGACATGGAGAAAAGTGTCCTCCAATGTCCTAATCAAGCAATGTGTAGCTTCCCTTCTCCTTCCAACTGACATTTAGACACTCTTTAAGTCATATACATCAGTTTTGGCAGATTATGTCTCTATATTTTTTCTATCTTGGCATTGAAGGCACGTCAATTTGATTTCTTTGTCATGGATATAATAGCCTTACCTATTATAGCATCAAAGCTCACCATCTAGCATCTAAGCTTAAGGGCTAGTTTGTTGAAAGTCCAAAGCTGAAAATATACTAAAAAAGAATTTGGGAGATAATCTAAAAGAGTTGCAATAAATCATCAACTACATAACAACGTTGATCTTTGAATGTTAGTCTCAGTAAAACTGTAAATTACTATTTAAATTCCAGTTTAAAGTTAAAACATTTTTCATAAAAACATATCTAAAAATAGAAAAAAAAATTAAAAGCAATTATAAATGGAAATGAAGATATAACAACCTTAACAGCTATTATGACTGTGAATTGCAAGAACCCATTATGTAACGGAGTGTCAATTGCAGCACCCCCTCATGTGCTGAAATATGACATGGTAAATCTTACACAGTGGTTATTGTGTAAGATAGTTATTTTTTAAGAAAAACTAAAAGCTAAAACCAAGAAAAGAATTGCAACAACTTTTTAGGTCCTAATGACCCCAATAGCCATTATGTAATGGTAATAGTCAGTAGGATATTTTAAAGTCAGATTTAGTAATTTAGTCTGCTGCACAATCATATATCCATCCAAAAATCACTTCTTTTATTAAATCAAGGGACATGTGCTTAAATCTAACATTTTATTCAATAGAAGGGAACACAAAACGAAGGAAATGGGGTAGTGTGTGGAGTTATTTGAGAGGAGTAAGACGGTCCTTTCTTCAAAGTAAAAGAGTGCCATCCCCATGCACAATCATGCATCAACTACATTTTATCACTCACTTCATTAGTTTTTCTGGGAATCAATGTATAGGCATTCCTTTGATATTTTAAATTGAATTGGAGTCCTCATTAACATTTATGATTAAGAAAAAGTCAACTTTCTATTTCCATCTCTCAATGAGAAGTCTGCAGACTAAATTTCAAACGACATGAGGAGAAGATAAGGGAGGCAATGCCAAAGAAAAACTGATATTTGCAAGGACCACCTGAACAACGAAAATCTGATGAATTCTGAAGATGTTTCTTAGGACATTGATTTGCTCTCTGAAGATGTTTCTTAGGACATTGATTTGCTCTCTACAACAATTTGTTAGCTTTTTTCAACTTTCTGTTTGATTTGAGATTTTGATTCCATTGTTGCTAATATCTATTGGAGGCAAAGCCATTATATTGCTCCAAAATTGTCCATTATCTTTGTTTAATAGCCTTCTTTACTGTAGGACTGTTGGTAATTGTTTCTATCAGAGAGATTTATCAATGATATTACAAACTTAGTTTGGAAGTCATTTGTTTCCTATCAACCAAAAAAACTATCGGTTTCAATTTGTAGAAAGAAGAGAAATTAATTCTTCCTTAATTTGTCTATGAATAATACAAGTAATATATATGACAATACAACAACAAGAATCTATTTATTCTCTAAGCAATAAAATCTCAAGTAATTAATAGAATATCAACTAATTATCTAAAGAGAATCAGCCAATTATCAACACTCCCCTTCAAGTTGGTACAAAGATATTGATCATACACAACTTGCTTACAAAGAACTCAAAATTCTGTCTTAGTAGCCCTTTGGTGAAGACATCGGTAACTTGTTATAATGTAGGTCCAAATGGTATGCAAATAAGTCCACTTTCAAGTTTCTTTTATAAAATGTCTGCCAATCTCCACATGCTTCATCCGATCATGTTGAACTGGATTGTTTGTATGTAATACTAATAGTTGCTTTGTTATCACAAAACAACTTCATTGAGTACTCCACTGGTTTCTTAAGTTCTTTCATTACCCTTTTAAGCCAAATTATTTCAAAAATTCCTTGATTCATTGCCCTAGATTTTGCCTCCACACTACTTCTTGCTGCCACACTTTGTTTTTTACTATTCCAAGTTACCATATTTCCCCACAAATATGTGCAATACCCAGAAGTTTAACTTCTGTCAATAAGAGACCTTGCGTAGTCGGCATCAGTGTAGACTTCAACTCTCCTTTGATCACTTTTCTTAAAGAATAATCCTTTCCTAGGAGTTCCCTTTAAATACCTTAAAATTCTATACACTGCTTCCAAGTGTTCTTCATAGGGAGTATGTATAAACTGGCTTACCAAACTAACAACAAAGGAAATATTTGGTCTGGTGTGAGAAAAGTAGATTAGTTTTCTTACCAGTCATTAATATCGATCTGTATCTACTAAAACTCCTTCCTTAACTTCACCCAGCTTTGAGTTGAATTTTATAGGAGTATCTAATGTTTTACATTAGAAACAATTTCTCTACTAGTTAAGGATAAAGCTACGTACTATTGGACCTCCTCAGATCCTGTGAATCAACAAAATTCATACTAGGTGTTGTTGTTGCTGTTGTATCCAATGGTTTACATCCACTCATCCCAGTTTCTTCTAGAAGGTCCAGGATATACTTCCGTCGAGTGACTACTATGACCTTCTTAGATTGAGCAATTTCCATCCCTAGGAAGTATCTTAGATACCCCATGTCTTTGATTTCAAACTCCTTTGAGATATCTACTTTAAGAATTTCAATTTCCTCAAAATCATTGACAATGAGGATAATGTCGTCTATATGCACAATTAGAGACGCAACCCTTCATTCTATATAAGTTTTATGAATAGTGTATAATTAGACTGCCTCTGTAAGAAATCGTGAGACTTCACAAATCTTGTGAATCGTTCAAACCAAAGCCTTGGTGATTGTTTCAGCCCATACAAAGATTTTTTAGTTCGCATATCCTTTTTTTGAAGCTTTTACTAAATCCTGGGGAGCCTTTATATACGCCTCTTCTTCTAAATCTCCATTTAGGAAGGCATTTTTCACATCCAACTGATGTAGAATCTAATCTAGATTAACTACAATAGAAAGCAACACTCTCACAATATATAACTTAGCAACAGGTGAAAAGGTTTTTGAATAATCTATGTCATAGGTTTGTATAAATCCCTTAGCAACGAAGTGAGCCTTATATCATTCAAGTGATCTATCATAATTGTACTTTATGGTGAACACCCATTTACATCTGACCTGTGGTTTCCCTATCGAAAGATCAACTCCTCCCACGTTCTATTTTTCTCCAAAGTTTTCACCTCCTCCAGGACTGCATCCCACCACTCATGAATATTTAGAACCTCCTGTATATTCTTAGGAATGGAAACAATGGATAACTTAGAAGTAAATGGAGATAGACTTTGATATGATAAGAAGTTATACAAAGGATACTTGGTACAAGTTCTAGAACCTTTCCTAAGAGCAATGGGTAAATCTAAGGTTTCATCCATGTCTCGAGTAGATATTGGTTCAGGTGACATTGACTTAATAGAAATAGACTCAAGCTGAAATTTACCTGGTTGGTCTCCAATTTCTGGATTTGTTTTCAAATTAGACTCTTGAACATGTTGCAAGCTGTCTGTACTTTTCTGTCGTTCTGGATATTTTCTCAAAAAGACTTTCCATTAAAAACGATTTCCATCTTGTCTTGCACACATTTCATTCTTTTCTTGAGATTGAATTTGTAAAGGCATTAAAGATGAATACTTATTTTCATTATTTGAGACACCATCAATGTTTGAATCAAGATTATAGAAAATATCTACATCATTGTCATAAATATCAAAAAACAAATCTTCACTACATTTCTCCCCTTGAAGATGAGGTGAGGAAAAAAGGTTTATCTTCAAAAAAGGTGACATCCATTGAAATAGAAAACCTTTTGGTTATTGGATCAAAACACTTGTACATTTTTTTAGTGGAAGGATAACCAACAAATCACATTTTCGTGCTTTAGAATCAAGTTTTTCCCAATTGTTGTCATGAATATGAACAAATGCAATACACTCAAAACACTTTAAGAGGGAGATCATGTGATAATCGAGACGAAGGAAAATATTTATAAAAACAATTAAGAAGTGTTTGAAATTTTAAAGCTTTTGAAGACATCCTATTGATCAAATATGTAGCTGTTAGGATAACCTCACACCATAAGTACTTAAGAGTATTAGTTAAAAACATTAGAGATCTTGCAATTTCTAATAAATGTCTATTTTTCTTCCTACTATTTCATTTTGTTGTAGGGTGTTAGTACATGAGCTTTGATGAATAATACCTTTTTTAACCAAAAAATTCCTTAAAACCTTATTGAAGTATTCTTTTCCATTATCGCTTCTAAAAACTTGAATTCTAGTTTGATACTATGTTTGGATCATGTTATAAAAATTTTAAAACACCCACTCAACATCTGACTTCTCTTTGAGTAAAAATATCCAAGTGATTTTAGTGTGGTCATCAATAAAAGTTATGAACCATCCTTTTCCCATTATTGTTTCTATTTTCGAAGGTTCTCAAATATCACTTTGGATTATAGCAAAGGGTTTTATGGCCTTGTAAGGTTGTGCTGAGAAAGATGTTTGATGTTTAGCAATTTGACAAATTTCACACTGAAATGAAGATAGATCTCTATTTGTAAAAGACTTCAAAAACAAATGTTCAATATTATGAAAAGTTGGATGTCCAAATCTAAAATGCCACAACATAATTTTATTTTGAAGAAGTATTGAAATAGAATTAAAACAAGTTTTTTGGAATTGCCTGTTTAAGTCATATCCACTTTTGAAAAAATAAAGACCTCCAACTTGTTTAGCATTGCCAATCATCTTCCCTGTGCTCAAATCCTGGAATTGACAATCACATGAAAAAAATTAGCTCAACAATTTTGGTCAATAGTTATTTTACTGACTCACAAGTTGTAGGGCAATTTAGGAACATGAAGAACATTGTGGAGTGTAAGATCAGGGGAAAGAACAATTGATCCTTTCCCAGCTACTCTTGAGTAGAAACTGTCTACTATTTTAACTCTTTGATTTCCTGCGCAAGGACTATAGGAAGAAAACACTTTATAGGACCAGTCATATGATTTGTTGCTTCAAAATCAAATATCCAAGAATGATCTGAATTGACACTGAAACAAGAGGCAACGAGATAGTTACCTTTTTGAACTGAAGAACAAGTAGAACTTGAACTGGAGAAATTTTGAGACTGAAGAATTTTATATCTACTATATTTGTTCCTTTATGAAAGGCTACATGCCAGAAGACGTTTTGGGCCCAGATTCAATAATGTTGGCTTGGGAGGTACGATTGTCTCTGAATTGTTTTTTCATCCAATTTTTCAACTTCCCATGAATTCTTCAGCATGTTTTCCAGGTGTGAATCATATTTATAGTGATCACACCAAGTCTTTTTGTTGTTTTTTCTCTCTCTCCCTCAACCTTTATTCCTTTCGACATGAGAGTAGAAGCTTCAGCCTTTGATTTGCTATCGCCAATCATCACTTCTCTCCTCATCTCCTCTATCCTTACTTTCGAGAAAACCTCTTTGATAGAGGGTAAAGGCTTTCTTCCCAAAATTTAGCCTCTGATTTCATCCAATCTTGATTCAATCTCGCAAAAAAACAAAAACTCTATTGTTTTTCTCCCATTTTTATGTCAAACACTATCATTCAGGCAATCCCAATTATCTTCATAACATAGGTCCGATTCTTGTCACAAAGTTACAAGTTTGTTACAAAACAATGTAATGTTAAGGTCTCCTTGCTTGGCCTTCCAAAGCTTTGTTTTTAGTTTGAAAATTTGAGAAGAATTTTCAATATCAAAATACATCTCTCGAACTGCATCTCATACATCCTTAGTAGTTGACAGAAACATATGAGGCTTTCTGATTGCAGGTTCCATAGAATTAATCAACCAAGCTATGATCAAAGAATTTTCGAACCTCCATATTGCCATATTTGGATTATCCAAAGCCGGCCTTGTTGTCTCTCTAGTCAAACACCTGAGTTTTCCTCTACCTTCAATGACCATCTTTATTGTTTGCAACCATTCCAAATAATTCTAATCATTCAACCTATGATTCATCAATTGAAAAGGCAAATTTGAGCCAAGAAGATCACAGTTGAACTGCTGAAATCATCGTTGGAGGATCAGGAGTTTCTTTGTTTGCCAATCATCAATAAGCGATAGTCCATTTAGGATTGATTTGAATGAAGAAAGGAAAAAATATTGTAGGAGAGTCGTGGCTCTAATACCATAAAGAAAGAATACGAAGCAATTCTTCCTTAACTTTTTGTGAATAGTACAAGGAATATATAGGGCAGACAACCCTAATTACCTCCTTAAATTAAAAAGAATATATTTATTCTCTATTTTAAAACCTCAACTAATTAATAGAATATCGACTAATTATCTAAAGATTATTAGCTAATTATCTCTGAGATAATTAGCTGAATATTTCTATAATATCAACACAATTCATTAATGCTAATTAGCTGATTATTTCTATAATATCAACACAGTTCATTGTTGGATTCTGGACATGAGATTATGTTCAAAATTATCCTCCTGTGTAACTAGTAAGGTTTCAATGACACTTTAGTTGGATTACTCGTAAAGATACAAATCTAGATACAAAAATGTAAATAGTGATTTAATTACATTTCAATACAACAAAGCATTATTCATCATCTTTAATGCTTCAGTATGTATACATAAACCAAGAAATATAGAGCACAGACCTGCTTAACATGATTTAGTCCAGCAGAAGCATCGTGACCAACAATCAATTCCTCCATAGCATCTTCGCTTGGAACAATAGCAACTTGGTCATCACCCCATTCCTCCTCAATAAATGGAGCATATCGGTTCCCACAAGGTGGTCCTATGTTATTCTTGTGAAACACTCTACAAAGCACATAGGAGTCGTTCTTCAACAAAACAAAGCAAAAAGGTCAGTCTAGTTGGTTCTTTGCGCCTAGTTTTGGAAACAATAATGTCAAATTTTAGTCAACCGTAAAGGACAAACCATTTATTTCTGGTGCTGAGACAAAAAACATCATTTATAGCTAAATACATAGGTTACATATGTTTGCATTAAAGTAGAATAGAAGTAACACAGAATAGTTAAATTGCTTTTTGGTATCTAAAGCATAACACTGGAGTATTTTAATTTATGTAAGACTAAAACATTATAAGCAATAGCATGCGAGCATGGAAACTAACTTCACATGCACTATATATGCAAGCAAACAAACAAGAAATCATCAACTATTGTTGTTAAAGCCTCACCTGTGTAGCTTTGGGTCTATCCAATTCTTCATCAACAAGTCGGTACTCATGCATTACCCAATTAGTACGTTGCCCACCGGGTGCACGCCCACTATGAAAAACAAGTGTTTTCTTCATTGCTATGACTTGTGAACCCCTGCAAACTTCCCTGTCCTTGCCAGTAGCTTTCCAGTAACCCTCACCTGTTGCCCTATTCATTCTTGCTCCGTTTCCATATTTCTTGTCTAATGCTCCAAAGAAGTACCACTCTTGATCTCTGGTTTTCAACCTTGACTTATCTAAAAGAACCCCCAAACAGGAAAACCTTGTTAAGCAACCAGCATCAATAGTTACTGTCTCTGAGAGACAATTAAGACAGATAACATAAAGAAGAATAATAAGCTAGTAGACGCTTTAAAAAAAAAAGAAAAGATAAAAGGAAATTTCAATCCCCAACCCCATCACCACCACCACCAAAGGGGGAAATAAAAAAGAGAAAACCAAATGAAGGTCCTAGGCAGCCACATATAAGCACATTACGCATAGCAAGAATATAAAAGAAAATTTTAACTGGAGTCACCACAACACACAATTTCATTTGCCATAGAAAGCAAGGCACAAACTACTCAAACATCCAAACTACTAGAGAAAACACTTAGAGACGTCAAAAAAAACAAATACTAAAATGCATTTCTATCTATTTCCTTAAGACTGTAAAAACATAACAAAACGTCTAAACTAAATGCTGCAGAAAATAAAACAAAAAAAGGCAGAACAAGAAAGAACTGAGGTAAACGAAGAAATTGGCACAAGATTAGATAAGGTAACCTGATAGGTCCCAAGGTTCCATCTTGTAGATATCGATTTCTGCAATTGCATCAAAACGAACAGGTTTGTTAGAAACCTTCCGTTTCAAGTAATAGCTGACGAGTTCATCGTCGGTAGGGTGGAACCGGAACCCAGGTGCCAAAGCCGCCGCAGTTGGCTTAGGTGCGGGAGGAGAGGGTGGTGTGACAGCCCTTGGCGGAGTAAAAGGCGTTTCAGAACACATAAGGAGAAACAGAATTTGTTCGGATGTGAGCGCTGTCTAGGGTTTGGAGAGACAGATAAGGGTCTGAATGGACTGATGATAAAGAAACAGGCGGATGCCTTAGATTGCAAGCAATTTGGTTTTCAATTTTTGGGACGTTACATTGCAGAGTGCAAACTCAATAGAATACCATGATTTGTTTGTTTTGGCTGGTGGAGGAGGAGAGAGTAAGCATTAAATTTGAAAACTTAATGCAACCAAACGTTGGAAGTATATTAATATAATGAATATAATATTATTTTCTAGTTTAACGTAAAAGTTTATAATAGAATATAATTAGCAGAGAGGAAATAAAAATTGAAAGATTTAAGATATAATGTAAAATAATAAATTATTTTATACTATATCATATTATAAAGTTTTCGTCTAAACAATATTTTTTTTATTACGTTACAAACTTTTGTATTATTCCTAAATAATAATTTTTTAATATTATATTTATTTATATTATATTTTATTATAAACTATTCTTATATTCTATTTTATGTCATGGATACGAATATTCAAGTAAGAAGGGTAAAGCACGTGTGTTAATATTGAAGGAGACTCTGGGGAGTAAGTAACCAATCTAATAAAAGATGAGATGTGACCGAATTTGAGATTCTTGTTCCTGGTTCCTGGTACACGTGACGTGGGCGCTTAATTGAAACATACACTGTAGCTAAAGTAAACGTCCATGGACTGAAGCCCGTTTGCCGTTTCTTTCTCTGAAGTCTTAAACAAAAAAGAAAAGGTGATCGGATCACGGGCATCTCCCTCATTCATCTTCATTAAACAAATTTCGGTTCAGGATAATTAACAAATTACTTCTGCAGTCATTCTCATTTCTCATTTCTTCTACCATGTACATACATATATACAGGAAAGATTCCAATTTCAAATAACATGGTCTAAACTTACCAGTGATTTAACTTAGGGATGGTAATAGACCGGCTTATAGGTCAATCTCAGTCATTTTTAAAAAAATATTTTTTAAAAAATTAAAAATATAAAATAATATAATTTTTTAAATTAAATTAGAGACTGAGCTGTTTAAGTTGAGGTTATCTAAAACTTAACTCTTTAAATAAAAGAATATCGTTTTGCTTATAATAACTGAATATCAGGTCAGTCTGAGCTTGAACCTAATCCATAAGTCAACTCATTGAAAATAATTAAATTTGGATCCATAGGCCAACTATTGTCATCCCTAATTTAACTGTAACTGCAAATTTTCCCAATATTTAAAAGGATCATTATCGAGCCTACTAAGTGATTACTAGCTTAAAAAATAAAAAAGGTCCTATAATGCAATATACTATTTATTTATAAGTTTGCGTGGCTTCATATTATCAGAAAAAATTGGAATAGAAAAATAGAAAGGATAGTTAAAAACTCTCCTATCTTTAATATATAATTTAATACTTTTAATTTTATTTTTGTCTTTTTCTTTCCTCTTTCCCTCTTTTTCAATGAGATAATTATCTTTTCTTGAAGAAATGATTTAGACCGAATGTATTACGTTTTAATTACATAAAAATACATTTAGATAAGATTGTAATTCTTAAGTTCACGTTAATTGACTCCTTTTATTGGGACACTTGTATTATTTGTAAGATGTAATTGTTTCAAATACTAAGTTCGCTAATGTCACTTTTGACATTCAAGAATAGAGGTAACAATAATTTGATTTTTTGCAATGACCTCATTCAAATATTATAAAGATACGAAGAGTGAAGACTTTGACCCATAAAAAAATATTGTATGAGAATTAAACACCAATTTATTGTTATCTCGATAAAAATTGCATCATTATCGAAATTGACTTTTCTCCTCAAAGTGTGAGATGATCATAATGTGTCGAAAATTTAGCTGAAGTGGAGCCAATAAGAAGGGAAAGGCTCGATAGCTTGAATTAATATGCTACTATAAGGATATTTGTACGAAGCAAATTGCCTATTAAAGTCTGGATGAAATTTAGTTTTGAATCATACTAATTAAAGGAAAAGGGCTACTGTAATGTTACATCATAACAATAGTAAGAACGGCCTCTTAATCAATAGCTTTAAACCGATGCTAGCCATTATTAAGGGTATTCGCAAGAAAAAGCTAAAAATGGTATACAAATAAAATTTGGCTAAAAGTGTATTTGAAACCATAGTGTTTACATCAAAATACAAGTTGAACCTCAAATTGTTCGAAATAAATTCTATAAGTATGAAAAATCTAACAGGGTTATCTTCCGTCAATTACATGTCATGTCAAGCACGATATAATTTTTCTTTAAAATTTATGCACATTAGTGGGATCTAATGCTTGATGACGTGACATTTTATTATTTCAATAAAAGTAGGTCTTCGAAATTTAAAAATTACAGTTTGCTCTTTATTCAAAATCCCTAAATCTTTAAATATTTGCATAACCAAAACATGTATTAAACTCGTAATTTAATTAATTAGGTTGAAATTGGTTCTATATTCATCTTCCTTGTATGCTTTAGGAGTTAATTAATTAAGTTGAAATTGGTTCAATATTTATGTTTAGACAGGGATTGATTATCTTTTGAAGTTATTTGTCTCTGATTAGAAGACATCTAGGTTGTTATTTCCTTTCATATTCTAGTTCTAGGGTTTAAAACTATAAAAGGCTTGATTATTATTGTAATTGAGGGAAATCATTATTATTATTGAATAAACCTTAAAGATTTTTTAAACTTATTTTAAAGAAAACCTTGATTTAGTTTCTCTATTAGCTATAGATTTTATCTAGCTTGCTAGTGGCATTAACTCTATATCGTATCACTTATAATCCTTTCTTTTGTAAAGTGTGGTGATTTATATATCTCTTGTTGTGATGTGTTTTCATAGTCTCAAATCAACCTATTTTTTGATATAATGTTACTTGGTCCTATTTTATGGATATTAAATCTCATAAGTCTTACTGGTAAGGGTCATATCAATTTCTTTTAGCAAGGAAGATATTAGTGCTAGGTATAACAATGACTCTAGCTCTTAGTTAGCGTTAATAAGACCAAAGCTTGTAGTTATATAGATGACGAGGAGCCTGCACTAGTGATGAATAACTAATGGATCTTGAATTTTCCCCTCACCTCATAGAGAGTTTGATGTCGAAAATTTTGCGTTCAACATCCGTATATCTGTAAGTATTAGAAAACTATACGAAAGAGCATGTTTTGCAAGCTTAGTGATAAATGGTTAATTGAATATATTTTTTTACTTCATATTTAATTTATTCGTACTTGATATTTTATACTTTTGTTGTACATTTGGTACTTAATATGCTTCAAGTGTATTTACAGGTAATAATTGCCTTCATGTACTTAACGGAGAGGAATTCACACAAAACGTGACATAAAATTAGAAAATCAGCAATATGGAAGGAGTGCACAGTTGTGCACTTTCGCGATGTCCAACAATTTCTGATTATACACGTTCCTATGCACGGCTGTACTTATAACCGTTCATAACCTTAAAATGTAGATTTTTATATAAAAGTGACATTTCAGAGGCAAATCAGACTAGGAAGCGGCTGACACTGTTTTGAGACGTTCAGAGGTGATTCCAGAGGCGATTTAGAGCTTAAGGAGCGAAAGACGTGGAGATTTTATCGAGAGATCTATCAGAACACATAATAGAGAACAATCAAGGAGATTTAGAATTTATGATTATGATGTTTTCTATTTTGTTTTCTGTATATATGGATATGATTTTGTGTTCACCGATGTATAGCTAATTTTTCTATGAGTATTTAGGTCAGATAAACCTTAGTTGAATACTTTGACATGTTTTGATTCTTTTGTAACTACAATTGTGTTTTTTGATTATTTAGATCCAATTATCCGTTTTAATTATTACTTATAAATTTGATTTGTATATTTCAGTCTAATTTTATACGTAGCAATTGAGAAATCCTAGGTTTGAATAGATCTATGATAATTGCAAAGGGTTAGTTGCAATCCTAAAGATAGGACGACGTAAATCCTCTAGATTATGGTCAAACCTAATAGAGAGATTCATAATATAGTAACGCAATCCTATAAGTTTTAACCTGAGTAATTTAGTTAGAGACCTTAGGATTGGTTGTTAGTAGACTCAAGGTTAACTACAAGCATACCTTAGGAATCTTCACGGTCTAATTAATCAACATCTTAATTGCATGACAACTAATCAATCGGTTAAGGTTTAGGGGGATTCGAAACCTAGTACTAATTATCTGATATTGGTAATTAATTTAGTTTCGTAAATTCGTTATTTTAAATCATACTGCTTGTTTACTTTAATTTTTTAATCTTAGCTTCATTACTTCAACCACACAATCAATCTGTAGGCTAGATAATAGAATAATAGTAATTACTGGTGCTTACCGTCCCTGTGGGATAGACCTGTACTTACCGATACTAACTATAGCTACATCGTTCACTTGCAGTAGTAAATATTGACTCACATGCTTTAGGTTAATCACTTAGTGAGATTAATGTTTATCATGATAACTTGAGTCTGATATAAGGTTGTCACTTAACAATTTTATATAGAGTTGTTAAGAAACACATGTCTAGCCTTAGATTAACTACATCATTGCTCCAAATTTTGATATCAGGCTTCTTTATAGTTTATCATCTAGGGAACATAAAGCCACACATTGACCTATTCAAATTCATCCATTAATTGAGGTCTACAAGAAAGTTTTCTTAGTGGTATAGTCTAAATGCTATTATTTTAATTAAATTAGGGAATTCTATAAAAGGAATGTATAAAAGATGAAAGGAAGAGAAAGTATTGATATCCTTGAAAGATGTTAGATCCTTGAAAGATGTTAGTAAGTGGATTTTTAAACTTATACGGAGACGCCTTAACCTTATATTTAATGATATCAATAATATAAAGACATGTTATTTGCTTTATATAAGTCTTAGTTGAGTAGGGTAAGTCTCTCTTTCAAAAGGGACATTACCAATGAGTTGTTGTTCGAGGTTATAGTTTTTTACTAAATAGACTCATAAGTTTTCATCAACTCTTTATCGATTGCAAATTTTGTAATATTTATATATTGGTCATACCTTATGTTGCAGGTATCAATATTATTCATATGGCTTCAAGAGTAAAAAAAACTTTCCTCTAAGGGTAGATTTAGTGAGTTAAGCAAGAAAAGGAATTATGAAAAAATTCATGAGGGAAGTTACAAAAAGTCTAAATTAAACAATAAGAGTTCTTGACCAGGAAAATATAACATATCTTATACGATAGTAACTTGTTAAAGTATCAAAGTTAATTTAAGTTTAGCATAAAGTGAAGCCTTTACAATATATAATTCTAAAAGTGAAGCCTTTACAACATATAATTCTAACTCCTCGACATGATTGGAGCAAATCTTATATGATTAATAATGTTTATTATCTTCATTAGTCTGTCAGAGATGGAGATTTTGTGTTTGAGTCCAATAGCATGGGACCATAGGTCTTAGGAGGTCTGTGCTCTTAAATAATGAGAAGTAACTCATTGATGTTGAATGGGACATGATCTATTGTACCTTAAAAAACTATATGGCTTAAGGGATCTAATTGATTTCCTTTTCATTTTCAACTTAGGTTTGACACTCCCTTTTATAGAAAATAAAATAAATGATATTTTGTAATAATAATGTAAACTGGGAGATTGAGAAAACATAATATCTCTTTGAATCAGGCCTAAAAAGATATTGAAGAAAGGACTACTAAAATCACCGATTGGAAGGACAAGGTTAAACGTTACTCTGATGAGTTCAAAAAATTATAGGGCTTAATTGATCTTACTACTCATATTAAGGTTTAAAGGAGGAAAAGAAAAATTTTAAAAAGGTATCATAACGATATGAGACTTACTATAAATGGAAGACATTCAAGCTAGATGTTTGTTCTGCTTTTCATAAAAGTAAGAACTTAAAAGCCTATAACTATGATAAATGGTGCATTCCTTCACAAGAGTTTTAGGATTGAAAGCATTTTATCAAAAGTAGATATGAAGACTTACTAATTGGTTTGTTATGTGTTATGGATATTTCAAAGCCTGCACTAATAAACCTGATCACGATATGGAGAAAGATAATTTTGCAGAACTATTTAAGGACAACAAATCAACTTCAGGTAGTGCTATGATCGATATGAGAAGTGATGATGATGATGGAGTTATCTCTAGGTCTATGGAGTAATTATGTGAGTATTTTCATTTTTATTTTTCTCATGTCTTTGCAAATGTACTTTAATACGTGTCTATTATAAATGAAAAGCCCCTTGTTTAGAATTGGTGCACATCTTTGTTTTATGCTTTTGTAATTTTGATCTATAAACTTATTAGAAGATAACATATGTATAGAAATTGGTTAACTTGTTTCGCTCACATGATTATAAAGACCTTGTGTATTGAGTTCCATTTTTTCAAAATAAATTATGATAAAATGGTATAATGAAATAATCCGTAAGTCTCATTTTTATCCACTTGCGTGAGTTACATTTAGATAAACCTTTTCAAAAAGACGTGTTTTTCTAAAATTAAACCATTTATCCTATAACATACCACTCTCATAGAGCATATGCTCGAACGTATCAACGATTATTCAAGAACATAAGGATGGCACGTTAAGACGATCGCATTACCATATTATTGAAGGCATCATATATTAAAAGTGTTTCAACATTCTTGAATCATTTCATTCTAAATCATATTAAATTGCAATTGTCGTTACACTTCAGAGTTCACATATACATTTGACAATAAGTGAGAAATGCTATTCTTGATGTATAATAACTAGAGACATCTGCAGGTACAACTAATCTCGACTACTAACTCATGTCCAATTGCAGTAGCTATACTCCAATTGGTCTAACTAGATCTCCTCTGAACCTAAAAATCAACATCGCAATTTTGATGAGTTTGTGAACTCAATGAGTGAACTATCATCGATGTGCTCACTCATATCAAAACACAAGGACAATTCATAATCCAATTTACAAGCAAATCATATCATCCAATATTGAATATTACGTCACATTTTATCATGCTTCAGTAAGTACAACTTGTGTACAATATGCACATCACTATTTCAGAACAATCCAATAATTCATTTCAATCATTAGTATGATACATATCAAGTTGTATATGTAAATGCACATGTGACTTCATTCATTTTTATTTTGTTGTGATCGAGAGCCTATTTACTATCCCGTATTTGTTGTGGATACTGGGCTCTTTTCATTTACTGTCCCATACCCATTGTGGATACCGGGCTCATTAATAACTGAGCCTGTGGCTCTTTGTGAACATTCCTGAGCTTAAAGCTCTTTTCTACATTGGTCACTCCGATCACAACTCCTTTATCTGATCATGCATATCAATGTAATGGAATGCATCAATTCACTTATTATGCTATCAACACTTTTCATTCAATTTGCTCATGTCAATTATCACATTCTTCGGATCTAAGTCTAGAGTTCAATATTCAGTTGAGTACACATTTTCTATATTCACGTACAATTAGAAAGTACTTCCAATACAATCCTGAATATCAAACTTGTTCATAATTATCTCAATCACATAAATAACAATTCAATAACTGAAATTTAAACATAAACAAATCAATCATAGTGATAAAACATCTAGGTTAACTCACAGTATACTCCAGATAAGCTATTGCCTTGATGACCCAACAACGTCTGGATGCTGACGATCAATTTGTGCTTCTTTAGTCATGCAATACACACATATTTTACACATTACGAAGTTGATCAATCATATAAATATTCAATCATGCACATGTATATGTGTCATGTTCAATGCATGCTCAATTGACTTTCCGGGTATGTATCCTTATTCATAAATCTTAACCATTCATACATCATAGCTTGGATATAACTAGTTTGCAATTAGGTTTATACCTTAAGTAAACTTGATTATTCTAAATTCATCAACCATACATTCACCAACGCTTTTCTGGCATTATATATTTACACAATTTCCCAATTCTCATTCATTCATTCTTAATACATTACTCATATCCTTTGGATCACATTTGTATTCATAAGAACACCTTTATTCCTTTAGCAACTCATAATTTCCAGATTTAGATACATTGATATCAAAACAATCCATTCCTTAAGCTATAACATCAATTAACAACTTACACTTATCAAACCCTTAACCAATTAATCAAGCAACTATCTAAGTTCATTTCAAGCCTCAATCAAGTCCAAATGCATCAAAGTAAAGTGACTTATCCTTAGTTAATTCAACAATCACACAAAACATAATTTTTTTCACTTCAAAGAATTGCCCATAATCGTAGGAAGGAGCTAATGCAGCTTCCACGATCGTGGGATGAATGAACCGAAGGTTCAACATCCATTTCCTTCAAATTTTTTCTAAATTCTAACACCTTTATACCAAATTCAAAACATCTTCATAATAGTCCATTAATTATACCTTAATTATACTCCAATTCCTCATCAATTTCATCTCCAATTCCAACTCAAAATTATTCAGTTGGCAACTCATAAACTATTGTCTTTCATGCATCAAAACAAAACAGAAACTATCATTCACTATCATACATGTAGTCCTAGTTCTTTCCCATTTCAAGAACATTACAATAGCTCCTTTCTTTAGCACAAATTCACCTTCATTATACTTCAAATCCTAATCTAAGTCATCCATATAACAACCTATAACCTATGGTTTTTAGACATCAAGAACAAACCGTAACAGTATCCAAGTTCATCCATCATATTCTAGCAAACTTCATCGTCAATATCATATACAATCCATCTCAATTCAATCATCATAATCTTTATGTTATAACATGCCATAAAGATCAATACTTTACTTACTTGTTTAGTTCCATTTTCACCCCAATTCATCAAGTTAACCTAGCCCTCCATGCATGCAAGATCATCACAAATTCAAGGTAGAAATAAGTTGGTTTTTGGCAACGATAAAAGACCACAACAAGAACAACAATGTTCTGGTTCTTTACCTAACTTTATGAAGGGTAAAAGTATGGATTTGATGTGACAATTTAGTAAGACTTAAACCAAAATACAAAGATATAAGTTAGGAGCAAGTTTAGGTGGAGAGAGTAAAGGAAAGAAGAAGAATGAACTCAGCAAAAACATACCTGCAGTAGCTTAATTCATTAGATGCTAGATATCACCATGTTACATTGACATATGTCCCTAAGCATGTAAGTCACTTGTCCTCTCCATAAGCTGCCAATTGTCACCAATTATGCTAGGCCATTTGTCACTCAATCATTACTACCATTTGTCAGTTAATTTGCTACACCATTTGTTACTCATTTATCTATGTCATTTGTAACTTATTTCATAGGCTTAGTAATCCTAATTTTCATGTAACAACTTATCTTGCCACTTGACATTTTTTCCTAGACTAAATGTACATTTTAATTCATAAATTTTTCATTTATACCAATTAATTCCACATTACTAATTATAATCCATCAAACCATAAATTCAAGACATAAGCAACATACAATCAAATCATAATCATTTAAAACCCTTCATATCCTAGAATATGTCAATTGAGTGCATATACAATCTTTGCAATGTTTTCTAAATCATGATTCATGCGTGTATGTGAATACTATGCATGTGAATGAAATTTATGAATATATGACTCATATGTAATAATCTAAGGCTCTAACCCTCAATATGGAAACCGGATATTACATATCCCCTACTCATCTTTGTGTTAAGTTCCATTGATACCAAAGAGATTATATTTTAGTTAGGTTAGCTACTTAAACATTTTAGATTGCTCATTTATCCATTTAAACATTTTTGTCACTCATTTATCGACCCTTTTTTATAAGTTTGTAGTTTTTAGAATTAATATATTATTTTTATAATGCCAGGTCTATTGCTTGGGTAGTAAGATTATTTGTGTAGGATTGTACAACGAGAGTTAGCAGCCTATAGACATACAATCATCACGTCAATTGATTAGTTAAAAGAGAGATCTCGGCGAATTCAATTGATCCCCCGTAGGATAGTTTAATAAATAGTTGAATCGGTAGAGTCATTAGGTAGGTTGAGAGATAGTCTAATTGATTCCCTTTAATTTGATTATGGACAATTACTTATACCTTGAGAGAGGGTAATTAATACATTTAGAAATCTAGGGTGAGACACAATTTGAATTCTATAAGTTTTAACCTGAATAATTCAGTTAGAGACCTTAGGATTAGTTGTTACTAGACTCAAGGTCAGCTACTAGCACACTATGGAAGTCTCCACGGTCCAATTAATCAATAAAAAATTGCATAATAAAAGATCAATCTATTAAGGTTTTAGGGGGATTCAAACCTAGATACTAATTTCTTGGAACTAAAATCAGTCCCTACACACCTTAAGTTTTTTTTATTTAGGAGATAAGCAAACTCTCCTAATTATCATTTCTGCGGAGTTGACTTCAAAAAGGACAGGCTAGTTTGAATGCTAAGAGAGCATAAAAAGGCCATCAAGTGGACGATTATAGATAACTAGATATTACAATTCTCCCCCTTAAGATAACTAGGTAGGGGTATTATTTTCTCATATTCTCCTTCGTTTCCCATACGTAATCCTATAAGTTTTAACTTCAGTAATTCAATTAAAGACCTTAGAAATATTTGTTAATAGACTCAAGGTCAGCTACTAGAATACTATAGACGGTCCAATTAATTAACAAACAATTGCATGATAAAATATCAATCTATTAGGGTTTTAGGGAGACTCGAGCCTAGATATAAATTTCTTATAACGATAGCTTTCTATGTGAATTCCACTATTTATGTGGTCATTATTGTTTCTTATTTTATTTTATTTGTTTTAGTTTTAGTTTTTTCCATTAAAAATATAAAATCAATCCTTAGACTAGATAATAGGAGAAAGAAAATAACAAATAATAAATGAGCTGCCAATTTAATATAAGGTTGATCAAGGATGAATGCTTAGGATTTATTCTTTCTTTGTTTTGTTCCCTCAACTCTAATTGATCCTAGATTTCCTAAGGGATTGATTACTTTCCCTTAATACCTAATCGATTATCCCTAACTGAATCCAAAATTTCCAGATTTTGCAACCTCTCGATTCATAAAACTTTCCAAACATTTTCAACTAGATTTGATGTTATCTAATGGATAATCAAATAGTAGATTTGATAATTGCATGACATATTAATTCACCAACTCTCGTTGCATAAATTAATCTGATTACTTTTGACTCACTCTCTCAATTTATTGCTAAAGTATGAACATGCACCATTAACACAACACAAAATATATATTAAATCAATAAAGATAAAGTCACAAAACAATTATGGAATAAACCCTAATATGGAAATTAGAACATCATGAACGTAATAGACTTATGGAAATTCAGTTTACACATAAAGTATTAAGAAAATAACAAAGGAGAAAGAAAGAAAAACTCTATTCAGAGCTTGATTTGAAAAGCTAGAAATCTTGATGTTTCTCTCGATCTTCCTTGTTGATCCACTTTTACAAGATAACGGTTGCATTTTTCAGGATTCATAAGGTTCTTAATAGTCCCAGAGGGTCTTAGGGGTGTAACTAGGGTTTTCAACCTTTGATCTGTTCCCAAAATGCCATCGAGCTCTAAAACAAATGGAAAAAGTTGCGCCAAGAAAGTCCTTATCACGAACATGACAGACTCAGTGAATTTGATCTCTGTCAAGATCATATATGTGTTGTCACGATCGTGACTCTGAGTAAATCTCTTCTATCACAACTGTGACATAGGAGTCACAATTGTGACCTAGCCCATGCAACTCCTTGCATGTCTATATCTTTTGTTCTTCACCTATTTGATTTCCAACGTTAACAAACATACTAAACACATCAAGAAATATATAAATAAGAATGAAAACATGCTCTGAACCACAAAAAAACTTATAATTTAAATAAACACTCACCTTAACATAATTCTAAGCTTATACATGTAATAATCATTTGATAAACACCTATAAACACACTCAAACACCTATCAAAACATAGTATAAACTACATCTATCATTAAGAATATGCTGGTTTCATGTTGTTTATGTTTCTTTTGGTGTTTTTTCACTGAACCAACACAAGACCATATCTCCTTCGTGTAAACCTTGTGCTTTACAAACATTGACAAATGTCCACCCTAATACGCACCCATGTAGCCATCATGTAAATCCTGTGTTCCTTAAACACTGAATCATTTTTCACTTGTGTCATTGACATAGTATCTCTATATAGTAATGTATAAGTACCATATTCAATCACGATATAGGATGCTTCTGGGCATACAGACACGTCACTTTCTTTTAGCTTTCTTCTCCACCTCCTCTTGATCAAACCTAGTTTTCCTTAAATTCTTTGACTAAATTCAACCTACCTACTTCAATTATATCATATTACTATGGACTCACCTTATGCTTACCTTATATAAAATGTGAGAACATGATTATTATGATTGATGGCTTTTTTTCTTTTTTGTTAGGTTAACTATTACATATGACAAGTCATATGATATCTATAGCATAATATAAGCGGGACAAAGAGCAGCACTGCTGCAAAAAGTTGAGTTATAAAACTTTTTCTTTATAAGAGAATGCTCATATAGATCTAGAGTCCTAACACCCACTTGTTGCAAAATTCTTAGCTAATGTTCCACATAAGGAATAACCCAATCATCTGCTCCTCCATTTCATGAGTGAGCTTCAGTTAAGCGATGTCAAACCCTTTAGACAAAAAAATTTGAGGTCTCATAATATATAGATTTTGGAATCTTAAGAGAGAGATTTTAGGACAAAGTTGCACAGGATGGTGGATTTTGAGAGTTAGCTAGAATTTTTTATTATTTAAGAGCCAATGTATCAAGAGCAAGTGATATAGCTCATATGTATGTTTCAATCGGATGAGAGGAAATTTGTTTTGGATGATGACTTAATCATATAATTACAATAAGGGGGCGTCTAATCATTTTAACTATAACCAATTTGGTGCAATTAGAGTCAAGTTAATTATAAACCAACTGTTGAGAAAACTAGGAGCCTAGGTGATGAGCAAGATTTGATGGTTATTTACACTCCCTTCTTGATCAGTATGGAAATTTTGAGGGCAATAAGGATGCTCGAGCTACAAATGGATGCATATGGACAACACTTTTTAGTCATCAGAGCACCACCAAGAGTAGTGAAAGACATACCCGTATAAAGAGAAGTAGGAAAGAGCACCTATATCACCATATGAACTATTCACTTCAACAACACACCTACCACTCACTATAACGTATGTTAAGTAGTATATACATTGGATTTAAGACAAGATAGTGAGTTTGGCGCATTGTTTAGATATTACCACTACCAATTAGTCCCCTACAACTAATAGTTGTAAAGCCTAAGCTGAAGATCAAAGGTCATAAAGAGATCGAGCTAATAGTTGCAGAGTCACAACAAGAAATTGAGCCATATGGAGAGACTAAACTAACACTTGCATAGCCATTACTAAGCAACTTAGTAGGCATGATATAAGTTGATGAAGTGGTCAGCTTTTAGGCTTCCTTATATATGCCCATCTAATCTAACATCGAGCACCCTACCAACCTAAGCTTGATACGATCGTTATTGTTATTATATTTTTATTATGTTTTTAATTTGTGTTACATCATGATTGAGCGTGAAAGCAATTTAATGAGAAATGATTATTGAGAAAATTCAACAATTCTAGCAATGCTCTCTCATTTTGTGTTAGGGAAGAATCAATTCTTTTATTTTTGTGTTTCCTTTCCTTGTTTATTTATTTTTATTTTTCTTACATATTATTTACATGATAATGTACAATCTAAATAGGGGGATTTAGGTGCCTATGCTTATCAAATTTGATATGAGTAACTTAATATGGAAAAATTCTAGAAAATTTTAACTTTGAAAGACTATTGATGGAGCTAGTTCACTATAAGTTTGATTGTTATTGCAAGTTTATCTATTTAGGAAGCTAGTTATGAGCTTTGGTGATTAAGTTGATTTCAATTTTCCTTATCAATTTTGACAGTGGATACTTGATTTATACTAAAGTACTTTTATATAAGTTTTATATATAATTATGTTAAATATGAATTCTTTTTAAGTACTTTTGTGAACCCATGAAAAGAAAAAAAAGTGTGAATAAGTGAGCATAGAGTAATTCAGTCTATTCCACTCAAACAAAGTAAATAGGTTGAAGTTAAATAATAGTGCAAATATCCAATTGAATGATGAACTAATTGAGTAACTAAGAGTATTCAAGACAAGGTGTTTACTCTCACATTAAAAGGTTAGTTAAGTTGTCAAAAAAGCTCTAAATGCTTTTGCTTAATGTTAAAGTTAGTATTCAATAAGGGTTACGAAAAACTTTGAAATTTGAAGCATATTTATCATGTATGTTTATTTTATGTATTAAGTTAAAGTTTATAGATTTGAAGGAATATGGAGTGAATTGAATTGATTTATCACTTGATGAAAGTAAACAAATACCTAACAATTTGATGAGATTTACAGTTGCATGAATAATGAAAAATATTGATTGAGATGTTTGATTTACTAAAATATTTCTCAAAATTGTCTCCTATTTATATTATGAGTAATAAAATTGATTTGCTTAAGGAAAAGAAAATGCTTAAGTGCAATAGAATTTGATAAATGCTAATTATACTATATTTTTAGCATATTAATAACATTACGCTTGTGTTTATGTTTTTATAGTAGTTAATTAGTACTTAGGATAACTTATATTTTGTTTCAGTTTTAATCTCTTAACAAAGAAGGAATAAATTTGGAAAGATTTGATTCAAACTAGAACAACTTTGGTAGCTTTTAGGTTAAGGACTTAGAACATGGTACCAATATGGTATCATCTTGCTCCCTGATTAAGGTTTGGTTATGTGTAAGTTTTAATTATTAACCCTCGATAATCCACTAGCACACGGCTTGTTAGCATAATATCAAAGGTGTAGATCTCACAAGGAGGGACCTAATATAATCCTAAAATCTACGGCCAGAAATAAATAACAGAAATTCAAGATGTAACGAAACTAATATGAGAATTTAATTCAATCAATCAAACTAAGAATCAAACATGAAAATACTAATTATTAAGCAATTTACAACACGCCCAAGAATCAACAGAAGGAAATTACCAATTGAGAGAAAGGAAATTTTACCTATCTTTATGCTAACCTAACTGATTATGAATTATTGGATTGTTAGTTCTAGACTATCCTAGGGTTGATTACTTTCTCTTAAGTTATAACCATTAACCCTAAATCATAAACCCTAATCAGATTATGGAGGTTGCAATCTCTCAATTCACAGCCTATCCAAAATCCTAATTAGTTCTGAAGTTCTCTAATAAACTATCAGAAACCTATTCAAGATATCTCTCTGCACAAATTATCGATCTGATTTAATTATGGTTTTTGTTAAATTACCTAACTCTCGATAGTCCAATTTAATTGTTTTTCATTTGATTCACCCTCTTAGTTTATTATTGAATTATGCAATAGCAGAATCAAACCACAACTATATCCAATAAACACATAAACAATCAAATTCTCATTAATTTAAGAATAAAATTTTGAAGGTGAGTTTAGAACATCCTCAAAATTCTAGATCTTGTCATCAACTGTTTAATCTAATTCTATATAATAATAAAACTGAAAAGAACAGGAAATAGAATCTAAAATGGATAACAGGAGGCAGCGACATTAGAAAACCTCTTAATCCGAGAAGTACTTCGAGTCAGCTTCTTCTTCTCTCCTCTCTTCCTTTTTCTCTTCCTCCATCTCTCGATGATCTCTCTCTAGGGTTTCTCAAGGTGGCTTATGCAAAAGCTCTCTCTCTCTACCTCTTTTTGTTCTTTTTATATCCTCTTGTATTTTGGGTAACCCTAGGGTTCTTCCTGGGTTTGAAAGGTCCAAAAAATCTCTCGACACTCGACGTTCGTGAGTGTTTGTGCATCTGCGCTACTGAGGCCACGATCGTGGCTCACATCCGAGCATTTTTTCACAATCATGGCATGCAGGCCACGGTCATGGGCCATTCCCTGGGCTTTTGTCACATCATGGCATGTAGGCCATGATCGTGGGCCAAATCTGGAGCTTCTGTCATTAATTTTGTGGGTCGTTGTTTGGGCCCAAATGTCTCCGAAACTCCTCTGTTTTTCAATGTTGACCCTGAAACTAGCAAACACATCAAGATACCTCAAAACATAATATTTAGGGATGGAAATTTTGACCCGGCTTGGCCCAGCCTGGCCCGTTTTTGGCTCGGGTTTGGCAGGCCATGGGTGGGCCACAGGCCCACCATGGTCGGCCTACCCATTTTGGACAAGACGGTATCGTTTTGTCCAAAATAACGCTGTTTTGTCCAAAACGACGCCTTTTTGTATTTTTTAATTAAAAAATATAGACAGGCTGAACGACCCGTCGGTTGGTCGGGCCTAGGTCGGCCCATCCCGGCCAGCCATGACTGAGGCCTGGCTGGGCCGGGCAGAGGGCGGCCTGGGCCCGGCCCGGCCCATTGCATCCCTAATAATATTTAAGCTCTAAGACTTGTACTAACCTATAAAACACTTAAAACATCAATAACTAATAAACTAACATAATTCTAACCTAAATACATACTAAATGATTGAATTAACAGCTAAACACATATCAAACTGTGTCCTAAAACATGATGCAATTTGCACTTATCACTCCTCATGTTTTAACATACCATATTTTGTTGCTTCATAAATGACACAACACAAATATATACCCATGTTCCTATTGCGTTCAAAAATAGGCCATTTTGTTTTTCTAAAGTGTTTGCTAATATCCTACCATGACCTATATTTACCATTAAATAGGAAACATAGCTCCCTTTTCTTCCTGGATCGTATTAATTTTAATTATTACATAAAAGTTATAAAGAGGAGGGTTAAGCAACATGGGAGCAAAAATATTCCCATGTTTGGCCTATGTTGGTTTAAATTTTTAAGGTTTCTTTCTTAAGAGAGAGGGATGACAGAATGGGAAAAGAGGTGTGACTAAAATGCAAGAAAAAGAAATTGGAAGCTAATGAAAGTCGTTTAGGATTAAGAAAAAACTAACCTTGGAGAAAAACAAAAAGACTTATCCTGATTCATCAAGGACATTCAAGATTCAAGTTCTATGAGAACTAGATCTTATTTCTTATGTTCTTTCTTGTTTATTGTTTTTTTTATTATGAGCTAATTGGGATGTAAATCTAGATGGGGTAAACCTTATAATTATTTCTTTAAATTATTTTCTTTAATTTAATGGACGATTTTGGTTTCTTCAAAACTATTTATGTTTATTTATTATGTAGAATCGAAGTAGCAAATGTAGAAGATTCAACTTCAAATTCATATAAAGGACTGAAGCAGTGAACATACATACATATTTATTACGTAGAATCAAAGTAGCAAATGTAAAAGATTCAACTTCAGATTCATATAAAGGACTGAAGTAGTGAACATACATACATAAATCCGACTAAATATTTAGAATATGTTTGAACAGTAAAAATAACAGGTAATAAATCAATTTTCCATTTTCGTAAAGTTTTGAGACAAGCAAGTGTCTCTTTTTCGTGGATAGGATATTTGCATTCTGTGGGAGTAAAAGTCCTATTTATATGTTTGGATAAATATAATATAAAAGCTAATTTTAATCAAGGAAGGTTAATTCAATGGCAACTCGAATTAAATCAATATCAATTTTCTATTCATTATATAAAATCTACTGATAATTTCCTTACAGATATATTAACTCGCGAATGGAAGCAGTTTTAGCCAGTCTCGAAGATGCACTAGCTCAAAAAGAAATTGAGCTAATCAATCAACAACAACTTATAGGTACTATCACACGAGATATCAACCAACTCAAAACCACAATCCAAGTTCTCAAACAAAACACTAAACCAGATACCAACTCTTCCATCTCAGATAAAAAACCCGATTCTCTACCTATTCCACCCAAACCTATTACTCCTCAACAATGCACCACACCAAATGTTCCTTCTCAAAAGCAAGCAGATTCAGAGGAAGGGAGGATATATGTTATTTATAATGGTCCTATGGCCTGAATTTTTAATGTATGACATAAAGCAGCAACCCATATAGTTGGACACTCTGGCATCATTCATAAAAGTTTCTCTACCAGAGCTGAAGCAGAAAAATCATTAGCTGAATACAAACAAAACAATCCAACCCTCAAACCACAGTATAAGCAAGTACTCCAATCACCACCTCCTTCACCAGCTACTCAAAAGATGCATATACTTGGAAAACCAGTCAATTTAGATTGAATCAATTCCATTCCAACCAAAAGTTTACAACTTGAAGCCAGAAAACTTACTTCTAAAATGTTTCTTGATTGTTTCCAAAACATAAATTCATGGACCGAAGAGCACAAAATCTTTCACTACTATCCACAAAATTGAGGCCGTTATGTTCCAAAAGCCATTGTTTTACCAGAAGCAGAACCATTAACCACTTATCTACTTTTTTAAAGTGGATTAATAGACACTCTTTATATACTCAACACTCAGATACTCTCTGAGTTTCCAGCAGGATTTATTCAAGTAGTCAAAAACTATAAGGATCGTTTTGCAAAAGATCGAGAAATGTATCTCAAAATATGGAGCAGCTATCCTATTTTTAAAGCACAAGATACCATAAAGGATGCAGACATTATTGTACTAAGAATAGCATTCATCACCATCGGAATCAGTCATGGAACATATCCTCTACTGGATACACCACCAAATCATCCAATCG
>JAOQMS010000180.1:20664710-20685922 GCA_027563885.1 Erythroxylum longipes | reverse complement strand
CAAAAATAGCTCAGCAAAATATTGAATATTTAGGAATAGCATTTCAAAATGGTTATTTAAAATTACAACCAAATATATTAAAGAAAATACAAAATTTTCCAGATCAGTTAAACAATAGAACTCAAGTTCAGCAATTTTTGGGAATTTTAAATTATATATCTGATCAAGGTTTCTTACATAATTTAGCAAAAGAAAGACGAAGTTTACAATTAAAATGTAGCACAAAAAAGCAATGGACTTGAACTGATGCAAATACCAAATCTATATATACATCCACCATGCTTTTGCTTAGCGTCGGCACGCTCTCGCACACAATCGGTCTCCGGGCAAGTCGGAACCCAATGTTGTCGCTGGGACTCGAACACCTGACGTAGTGGATAATAGCTAGCTCTGATACCACTTTGCTAACAAAAACACGTGTTGACGTTAACGGATACCAAATCTATATATACATCACAGATTTGCTACTTCGATTCTACATAATAAATAAACATAAAGCATGAATAACGAGGGTTAAATGGAATCCTAGATAAGACTAAATGATCATTTTGATTTAGAGTGAAATTTATCATAAGAATTCATATGACAAATTAATCCATTGTTAGGGGGTTTTGATTTGCGAGAACTTTTGATTAAAATAATTAAGGATATGGATTGTATGTCTTGATAGAAAATATAGTTATAACTTTGAAATTCTTGTTGGTCTAAGAAACTAATCATTGAATCATGATAAACTCAAGTATGGAAAATTTTTAGGGGATTCTTATTTGTATTTTACTTATTGATTGGTTATTTATTTGTAATATCACTTTGATTTAGTAACTCTAAAATGTAAGTTAAATTTATTTAGTTATAGCTTTCACTCAATTATTGGCTTTATAATATTGGAGAATAGGACAAACAATTAGTACTAATAATTATAGTTATCATGAACACATATTTAACTTACTAAACTATATTATAGAAAAGTATAGGTGTACTTATCCAATAATTCTCTAGTTTTATTTTGTGTTTGTTTATATATATTAATCAGTCTCCTCCACATTAACGTATCTTCAATCCCTTTTTTGAACTTCCTTGAAGGCATAAACTTTGTCCATCTTTAGAGATTTCCATAAGAGATGGTATCTCTTGAATCCTTTCTTAAAAGAAATAGTTTCAATTGAAGTGTTGAGATTGAGTATTTTTGTGACTTCAAAGTTGAATTGTCTTATATAGCCTTAAATGGTCTCACATGACCTTTGCATTATTTAAAATAATGCTACTGAATTGCTAGTTCTATATCGGTTGTTAGCAAAATGAGCTGAGAATTTGTATTTAATTCTCTGACTAAATTTTTCAAAGTAGATGAAATATGTGACACTTAATTGTATATGTCACCCTATGTGGATCCTTCATTTCTCTTAAGCGTATAGTATAATCACGTGAATATATTATTACATTATAGTGGTCCAATGATGATAGCTTGAATTTTAGTTGCAATGGTTCAAGCAAATATGTTCCTAGCAAAAGGGCTTTCAAAATGCTTGTGTGCTTCTAGTCTTGCTCTTATTACACATTAGATGGTGTTGTTCTATATCAATGTGTTGCGGGTGTGGTTGGAAAATTGTTATGATTTGCGGACCTTTCTCAACTTGTTAGTTTGCTATAGTAGGCCTCATTTAGAACTAATTTAGCATGTCGTGTATCATAATCAAACCTCCTGAGGCTTTGCAGGCGCAAATCCAGATTGAGGAGTTATGGTAAGGCCAACTGTTAATTGTAGTATACTTTCGAGTATTATTGGCAGGTGTGCATAATTGAAGTGAAAAATAGCTTCGCAGGTGGAGGTTGTTGGTTGTATAATTTTCTAAAAAGAATGTGGGTTTATGGTTGTTACGCATCTCAAGATTAATTAATTACGGAGATGCTAAACAATATTTTATAATTTTACTATATTTGAATTATTTAAACTTAAGTTTGAGTTTAAATATCTAAAATTAGGTAATGATAAGATGAGTTAAGACATGCAACATGATCTTTTTCTCAATAGAGTTTTTCAATGTTTGCACTTTGATGATCAAATTAATAAGACCTAAGGAATATAGTAAATGAGAAGCGGTGTGTATAGAAAAAGAGTGGATTCCTTTTTGAAATAACGATTACTTTATAGTAATTTATGGTATATTGCTACCTTATCATTATCCCTTTCACTACTACGCTAAGACACCAAAACAAGGAGAAGCCTCCTAAAACCTTACCAGGTAGCGGAACTACAGCTTATTCATAAAATCAACAAACAGAAGCTCCAAAATCCACCATATATAGACAATACATGCAAGCAGTTGTAACTGTGATACAATTAGATAGAATCAAAGTATAAATCTCCGATGAGATTTGACAAGAGCAGGTGTTGTGTCTTGCAAGTCAATAGTTGTAGTATTTTAGTTTAATAAGTTTGCGTGGGGTACTCTCTCGTCTCTGCATGTTGCACAGATGTTGAGCCTACGGTGCTTCGTCAACTACAAGTTTCATCGCTCTGACACTTACACCACACCTAAAACTAGAATGTCGTGTTTGTTAAATTTCTCAACATTTAAATTGCCAAAACTTTGTTTATCCAGTAAACCAACTACTTAATACACTAGTGGACAATGGCATTAATAATGTACTTTTTTGTCTTAAGTTTCACACTTTATTCCATCTTAAAATAGATAATAAAATTAAAGAACCAACTATAACCAAAGGACAGTGTCTCCTCCCTCCGTTCTTTACGAAGTTTCTTTAATTGTTGTGATATAAGTGTTTTCTGGTAAAGTTTGCTTCCAGCTTCTTTATGTGTAGGAAGAAAGAATGAAGGGCAAGTCTTGCAGTTATGATTATTCATTCAAGATTTTGCTGATTGGAGACTCCGGTGTTGGAAAGAGTACTATTCTTTTAAGTTTCATTTCCAACTCTGCTCATGCTCTCTCTCCAACTATTGGTACTCCCCTGTTTATTGATTATGTTTATGTACATATCATTTGATTCTCCACGTATTAAATCAGTAATTGAAAGGTCTCTTCTTGGTAAGATAGAATAGATGGCCCTGTCTCTTGCTTACACAGTCCCTGCTCTCTGGCTCTCAGTAGTCATTCAAGCTTGTTTCTTTCTTTGTTTCTCTCCATGTTACTTTATTGTATTCACTTTTTGCATGTTTGCTCGTGAATTAAAGAGTTGTTCACGTATATGTTGGAATTTCATCTTAATGGAGTCCTTAAAGAACTTTCCATCCAAATTCAACTTATCGTCTACCATAGTTTCAACCCGAATATTTCCAAATAAATTTTCTGCGTAAATCTTTAATCCCTAGAAATGTCTCGGTCTGTTCGGTTAATTTTCAGAAAAGTTTTTCTTTTCTTCTGTTCCCGTGAGTGATTCTTTTTACCTTCTAAAAGGATTTTTTTTTTTTGTTGCCTTTTTATGTTATGCAATAAAACGGTTTAGGCCTTGCAGAATGAGCTTAGTCTCAACAGAAATACTACGTAGGTGGTTGACTGATTTGCTGTTTAAGTTTTTCTTTTTCCCTTCTTTTTGAGTTATGGGTAGGAGAATCTTTTTGTTCCAGAGGCAGTTCTTCCTCCAAATAGATGGAAAGAACCTGTTCCTAAATGCACTTAGATTTTGTTCAAGAATGGTTCGTTGGTGACATCGAGGAATGTCCTAAATGGTATAAACTCCTCGCTTAAGCCTCTTCCTTATAGGAGGTCTTGAGTTCGAGTCACGCAAAAGGAGGGAAAATGAAAAATTTTCCCTATTGATGATCCTCTAATCCCTTAGGCAAAGCTCCTTGATCGGATCAATTACAGATGCCTCGCTTCCAGCGGTAGTGTAGGAGTTGAAGCTACTAGGGAACCTGAGGGCTGCTAGGAACCTGATTCTGAACAGGGCTAGCTATCAATCAGCAGTTGATCAATCAAGTATGTGACGACTTCTTGTGCGCAGAAGTGTACAGGCTACGTAGGAACCTGAGGGATCTTGGGATTCCAGATTTACATCCTCTAGGGCTCTTGGGGTGGGGTCTTAAAAGTTTAGGATTAGTCCGGCTAAACTGGGATACCTATTGTAATAAAAAAAAAGAATGGTTCATTGGCTATTCAAATGTTAGGACCAGATAAAAATTTCAATATATAGTAAGGGCTTTGTCTCTCTTTCATCGAAACCAAGGAATATAGGCCTATTTGCCTGACCGCCTGCCATCTTAGTGTAAGGCAGTACTAACATACATGGTAGTACCATTCTAGATTTAGGCATTTTATTAAAAAGAAAAAGCAAGTTGTTGAGAACAACTTGCATGCAACTGTTGTGACAGTGGACAACTTGCATACAAGCTATGTTTTTAGATGCAAGTTGTGGCAAAGGCAGTGGAGGGTCTATGAAAGACCCTCTCTTCCTTCTCTCTTAAGTTATATATGCACATTAAACGTGCATGAGATGTGTGGTGAGTTTGAGAGTGAATTTTAGAGAGTCATTTTGTGTGAGAGAGTGATTTTTGGAGTATTTTTAGGAAACGTTTTCCTAAAAGGGTGAGTGACAAAATAGTGAGGATATTATCCTATAAATTTGGGA
Source organism: Erythroxylum longipes (assembly GCA_027563885.1). Taxonomy (NCBI): domain Eukaryota; kingdom Viridiplantae; phylum Streptophyta; class Magnoliopsida; order Malpighiales; family Erythroxylaceae; genus Erythroxylum; species Erythroxylum longipes. The sequence goes on along the minus strand of JAOQMS010000180.1, from coordinate 20,681,335 downwards.
AACACCTTATGTGTGAGTTCCACTACTTTGTTGTATCATTTTCTCTCTCTGTAACTGCTCTTTTCATTATTGAAAGTTTTATTCAGAGTTTGGCCTGTAAATATAGCCCAAATTAGATAGTGAACCACATTAAATTTTTGTGTGTTATTTCCTTACTTATTTTACTTGTGGGATTAATTCGTATTTTTTCCAACAAGTGATATCAGAGCGGGTTTTGTGTCAAAGCATTTCTTGTCAAAGATGGAGACAAAAATGAGTAAGATAATTAGCCTAAATGACTCCAACTACCACATATGGAAGAACAAGATGAAAGATCTTCTGTTCGTCATAAAAATGCATTTATCGGGATTTACCACAACAAAATCCTAAAATAAATAAGATGAGAAAGTGGGCTTTTGAGCATGAGCAGGCATGTAGTTTTATTCGGCAATTTATTGAAGATAATGTGTATAATCATATCTGCAACGAGACTTACACACGGACGTTGTGGGAAAAGCTCGAGGAGTTGTATGCCTCAAAAACTGGTAACAATAAATTATTTTATCTATACTAATTATCTGACAAAATTAGTACAGATAAAATATCGAGAAGATACCTGTGGCAAATCACTTGAATGAACTTTAGGAGATTGTGGATCAATTATTAGGAATGGGCATAAAGTTCGATGATAAAGTGCTTGCCCTTTTTATACTTACCTCTTTGCCAGAGTCTTGGGAGACTTTGAAAATTTCAATCACCAATTCTGCACTTGACGGTGTTGTTAACATGGAATTTATAAAAAGTGTAAAAAGTGGAATTCTGAATGAAGAGATGAGACGAAGATCATAGAGTTCGAACTCTTCAACACCGACAGAAATTCTGGTCACAGGTTTTAGGGGGAGGAGCAAATCTAAAGGTCTAAATTTCAGAGATTGAGTAGAGTAAGATCAAATAAATATGCAAATGTTAAGTGTCATCACTGCAAAAAGAAGGGTCACATCAAAAGGTTCTGCCAGAAGTTCAAAGAAGAAAAGAACAAAGGCAAAGAAGTCAAGAAAGATGATAGCAGTGATGATGAACATGCATCGACGATCATCACCATTGATGACTTTCACATCGTCTCACATGATAATAATATGAATAGTGTAACCTGTGAGGTTAACTAGATAGGTAACAGTGGTGCCACTATTTACGCCATATCACATAAAAAATTTTTCTCATTATATACAAAAGAGATTTTGGTGTCATTAAAATGGGAAATAGCAATTTAGCCAAAATCACTGAAAAAGGTGATATTTACTTGGAAATAGATAATGGCATGAGACTGCTTCTGAAAGATGTTAGACATGTTCCTGATCTTCTTCTAAATCTGATCTCGGTTGACATACTTAATGATGAAGGTTTTTGCAGCACTTTCAAAGATAGCAAATGGAAACTTAATAAAGGTTCCTTGTTAATTGCCAAAGGTAAGAAGTTGTATATGATGCAAGCAAAGGTCTCCAATGATGTTATGAATCCAGTGGAGAAAGATGATGCAATTGAATTGTGGCATAGGAGACTCAGTCATATAGGGATGACTTAGTTGGTGAAAAAAATTCATTATTTGGAGTTGACCAGGTACATTTAAAGAAGCGTGTTGATTGTTTTGCAAAAAAGCAAAATAGAGTTGTTTTCAAAAGTTCCCATCCTTCTAGAATGAAGAAAGTGTTGGATTTGGTACACTCATATCTATATGGGTCAATGCCAAATTCATTATGTGGTGTTTAATACTTTGTGACTTTCATTGAACGTAGGTATACACCTTGAAGACTAAAGATAAAGTGCTAAATGTTTTCAAGCAATTTCAAGCCTCAATTGAAAGACAAACTGGGAAGATGTTGAAATGCATTCGAACAGACAATAGTGAAGAGTATATTGGACCATTTGACGTATATTGCAAAAATCATGGTATTCAACATCAGACCACTCGTCCTAAGACATTGCAGTTGAATGGTTTAGCTGAGAGGTTAAATAGGAATTTGATGGAGAGAGTTAGATATCTACTCTCACATGTAAAGTTGCTTAAAAAATTTTGGGATGAGGCTCTATTCATAACAGTTCATGTATTAAATCGCTCACCATGCATCCTTTTACAGTCTAATATTATGGAGAAAGTATGGTTAGGAAAGTATGTTTCTTATTATCATCTAAAGGTATTTGGTTGCAAAGCTTATGTCTATATCCCTAAAGATGAGAGATCCAAGCTTGACGTCAAGACTCGTCACTGTATATTTATTGGTTATGGGGAAGATCAATTCAGTTATCGGTTTTATGATCCAGTCTAGAAGAAGTTAATTCGGAGTCGTGATGTTATATTTTTCAAAGATCAAACTATTGAAGATCTTGACAAAGTGAAAATGCATGTTCCCAGAACTAATAATGACCTGGTGGATTTAGAGATAATTCCTCCAAAAACGGTACCAAGATAATTTGGAGATGAAATTGAAAATCGCTAGCCGTACTTAGCTGATGATGATGCTCCCATTCAAAATCAATCAGATGAAGAATCTGATGAAGATGATGTTCAGAATCAACCACTAGCACCAGAGACTGCTCAGGTTCCAATAAGGAGATCCACGCAAGTAAGAGTAGCCACTACTAGATACTCCAGTGATCAATATGTGTTACTTACTGATGGGGGAGAACATGAGAATTTTCAAGAGGCTATGATAGATGAACATAAGATGAAATGGTTTAAAGTCATGCAAGATAAGATGAATTCTTTGCATGAGAATAAAACTTTTGAGCTAGTGAAGTTGTCAAAAGTCAAGAAAGCTTTGAAAAATAAGTGGATGTTCAAGATTAAACATGATGAATACAATCCTCATCCAAGATTCAAAGTTAGATTGGTTTGTAAATGATTCAATCAAAGAAAAGGTATTGATTTTGATGAGATATTTTCACCAGTTGTGAAAATGACATCCATCTGTACAGTGCTCGATTTAGTAGCAAGTCTAGACTAAGAAATCGAGCAATTAGATGTCAAGACAGTTTTTCTTCATGGAGATTTAAAATAAGAGATGTATATGGAGCAGCCAGAGGGTTTCAAGGAAAAAGAGAAAGAGAACTCTATGTGTAGATTGATGAAAAGCCTTTATGGTTTAAAACAGGCACCGAGATAGTGGTATAAGAAGTTTGAAACAATTATAGGGGAGAAAGACTATAAGAAGATTACTTCAGATTATTGTGTTTTTATACAGAAATTCTCTGGTGATGATTTTATTATCTTTTTACTTTATGTTGATGACATGTTGATTGTTGGCCAAAATATCAACAGGATTAATAGTTTAAAGAAGCAGTCAAGTAAGTCTTTTGCCATAAAAGACATGGGGCTAGCAAAACAGATTCTTGGCATGACAATTATCAAAGATAGGGGCATTAAGAAATTATGGTTATCACAAGAGAAGTACATTGAGAAAGTACTTCAAAGGTTAACATGGATAAAGCTAAAGCGGTTAGTTGTCTTCTTGCTAATCACTTTAGGTTGAGTACGAAGCAATGCCCCTATGCTCCTATGGTTGGAAGAATGTACGCTATGGTATGTACACGACCAGATATTGCACACGCAATTGGAGTAGTGAGTGGGTTCTTTTCAAATCCTTATAAGGAACATTGTGATGCTGTGAAGTGGATTCTCAGATATCTATGTGGTACTTTCAAAATATACCTATGTTTTAGAACTACCAAGCTTGTGTTAGTTCGTTACACAGATGCAAACATGGCCAACGATGTTGACTCGAGAAAGTCTATTTTAGGTTACCTAATTATCTTTGCAGGGGAGTCGTGTCATAGCAATCAAAATTGCAAAAATGTGTTGCTCTATCCACCACTAAAGCAGAATTTATTGCTGCAACTGAAGCATGCAAGGAGCTCCTATAAATGAAGAAGTTCTTAGATGAACTTAGTTTTCAACATGATAGATATCAACTGTTTTGCGACAGCTAAAGTGCTATTCACCTTGAGAAAAATTCCTCATTCCATTCAAAATCAAAGCATATTGATGTGAGATATTACTGGATTAGAGAGGTGTTATAAAAGATGCTATTACGGCTTGAGAAGATTCATACAGATGAGAATGGATCAGATATGATGACAAAAGTTTTATTCAAGGGAAAGTTTGAGTTTTGTCGATCATCTGCAGTAATGATAGTAAATACTATATAGTCGATAAGGGGAGAATTGTAAGGCGGTATCGACATACATGGTACCGCCATTCTAAATTTAGATATTTTATTTAAAAAAACAAGTTGTTGAGAAGAACTTGCATGCAAGCTGTGCTCTTGGACAGCCACAGCTTGCAAAGGCAGTGGAGGGTCTATAAAAGACCCTCCCTCGTTCCTCTCTTAAGATATATATGCACATCAAACGTGGATGAGATGTGTGGTGAGTTTGAGAGTGAATTTTAGAGAGCCATTTTGTGTGAGAGAGTGATTTTTAGAGTATTTTTAGGAAATGTTTCCCTAAAAGGGTGAGTGACAAAATAGTGAGGATATTATCCTAGGGATAGTAAATTTGGGAAATACCTTGCGTGAGAGCCACTATTTTGTTGCATCATTTTTTACTCTCTGTACTTGCTATTTTCGTTAATACAAGTTTTATTCGAAGTTTGGTATGTAAACGTAGCCTAAATTAGAGAGTGAACCACGTTAAATTTTTACGTGTTATTTCCTTCCTATTTACCTGTGGGATTAATTCATATTTTTTTCCCAACACTCTAACCAGTCAAGATCGCAATCCTAGCTACCTTATAGGGCTCCTCCTCCCACTGCTACTGCGCATTATAACCTGGTTTTAAGTTGTGCAAAGACTTAGATATTCTGCTTGTTTTCGTGCTGAGATTTCAGAATGTTTTGAGGCCTTGTTGCAATCACTTTGTATATGAAGATGCATTTAGCCTGGGAATTGTTTCTCCAACTTACAGGTGTGGATTTTAAGGCGAAAACGCTTAATGTTGGAGGCAAAAGATTGAAGCTTACAATTTGGGATACAGGTCAAAACTCTTTAGTTTCATTTAGAATCCTCGAAGTTTCTGTACATTACACTATTTCTTACTCTTTTCCAACATTTGATCTTGTTTAGTTTTACTTCTGCTATTTTTTGTTTGGAAAATGCATTCGGTGCCATTGTTCATGTCTACAGGTGATGAAAGAAACTTTTTACCTATAGCACCAGTGATATTCTGGCTGCATATTTGACAGAATGTTACTGACCCTTGTTAGCACTATTCCATTGAAAAATATTTAGATAGCTTCTGGATCATCAATTTGAAGACACAACAGTTGAAATATCTGATTTAACATTTCAAATCCTTTGGTCAACCATTCATACCATAGACATTAGTATTCTATTCATAAGGATAAGAGAGAGAACTTTTAACATCTTGTTGTTGCATTGAAGCATATAAATATTTACTAATTTGACTAACGTGGAACTTGGTATGAATATATTGTGTTATCCAACAAAATATGGATAATTTGGCACGATCCTGAATCTTGTGGGAGAACCTGAGTTTCCTCATCAGAAATTTGCATTTAAGTGAGTAGATGGCTTTACTACTTTATTCATTGCAGTAGTATGCATAGCTTCAAGTCTCGATACTGGTAAGAAATGATGATGTCGTATGACATGTCTTCCGTATTTCAGCTGGCCAGGAGAGGTTTGGAATACTAACAAGCTCATACTACAGGGGGGCACATGGAATCATACTGGGTAAGAACTTACCATTTGAAATGACATTCCTAGGAAGCCTCGAACTAAGCACACCAAGGGTTCTTTTTAGCCAAGCCAGTAAATACGTCCTTTTGTCCAATGTTCTCTGGTGTTACTATGCTTTTGTAATCAAAATAAAACAGCATTGAATTCTGATCAATGTGCATGATAAGTCTGTTGTAGTTTATGACGTTACACGGCGAGAAAGCTTTTTAAACTTAACAGACATCTGGGCAAAGGAAGTAGAGCTTTACTCCACTAATCCTGAATGTATCAAATTACTAGTAGGGAACAAAGTTGACAGGGTAAGTCGAGCGGTTTCCATTCATCACTCTTTCCTACTTAGTGTAGTACGTATGGTGTATAAACTAAATCTGTTGATGAAATATAGTGTTTGTGAATTTGCAATTGCAAAATTCATATTTGTTACACATATTTGTATACTTTTGAGAAGTAGTATGCCTTTGTAATTAATGGAATACCTTTCAGGACACTGAAAGAGCAGTGAGTAGAGAAGAGGGAATGGCTCTTGCATGGGAGCGAAAATACTCATTTTTTGAATGTAGCGCTAAAACCCGACAAAATGTTCAGCAGTGTTTTATAGAGCTTGTACGCAGGGTAAATTCTCAACAATGAACTGGTTGCATTAATGTTTGGGATCCTTTGTCGCAGTTCTGCTTTTATTAAAGCGACTAGAAGTTGAAAGTTATCATCGGGTAGTTTCAGTTGTTATGAAGCTTTACATCTGCAATGCATATAATTTTTTTTCGCATATCTGCAAGTTGCATTTCTTAGTTTGCCATAATATTAGAAGAAAACTAGTTCATGATTAAAAACAGCTGGTGAGAACTTGGGATCAAATTAGAAAACAAAAACTTTCAATTCTACTTGGTTCTCATCATAAACGAATATTTGAGGTACCTCTGCTGTCCAAGTCTATTGCCACCAAAATAACGCTTGTGTTTGTTGTTATCAATTAGCTCTTTATATAAGATGCCGAAAATTTTGAATTTGCAGATTCTTGAGGCACCTGCATTATTAGAAAAGGGATCTATGGTAGGGAAACAACAGATTTTGAAGCAGAAACAAGAATATCAGGCACATCATAGCAGTGGTTGCTGCTCCTGAGCAAAATGCGGCAGCAGTTGTTGTCTAACATTAGTGCAGCAGTCTGCAAATCCATGTTGGTTAGATGACCAGATCTCCTGGACACTTGATTCTTCCTAAAGCCGTGTCTTGGTAGATTTTTGTGCACTATGGTTACCACAAAGTAGGGAATGTATTCTTGTAACACCTGTTTATCTATCTCAGTCATGCTCCTTTAGCTGTTAGAGCCATTAGTATTGAGGTTCGCAATGTCTTGCATGATTGGTTTTTCTATACAAGAAGGATTTGTGTTGTCTCGAAATGGTTGATGTACAGATACTTGAAGCAAGGAGATGTATACACATTACCAGTCAGAATCTTGGCTGAGGTGGTGATAGTTTTGGCTTGTCAAAAATCACCGGACCCAACGACCATTAGATTCTATAATATAAGCCAGCTTAGGACTTTAATACTTAATCACTTGTAGATACATATATAACGGACCATTACAAAGGAATCCATGGTCATGAGCGCGTTCCGCTTCAGTTCCATGATCAATGTGTATTCTATAGTACTCCGTACCGGCGTGGCAAGGACAGAAGGGCACTTGTTCTACATTTATAAGGGTTTACTTATTTAAAGAGTTAAAATCTTAAAAATTAATGAATATATTTATTAATAGAGTTGAAATTTTAAGTAGTTAATAAATCTATATATTCACTAAAAGGGTAGAAATTGAAAAGTCAATAAATTTGTTAAGATGCTTATATATATATCAAATAAAAATTTGACACTTTACTTTGTAGAAATTGAAAAAAATTATGGTTAAATTTCTTATTTTGAGTTTCAGGCTTTATTTAACAAAGCTAAAGAAGGGTTTGGTTCTAACCATAAGTTGAGATACATATTAAAATCTTTATTAACAACCATATATTTTATTAATATAACAATACTGGATCCTAATATATAATTGGATTCGATTTCCCGATTGGATGGGGGCAAATGCCTGAAAAAGTTAGGGATGACAATGAGCTCGCTCATGGGCCATATTTAGGTGTTTTTAATTGGTCGGCCTACAGGCCAGACCTAAGCCCAGATCAACCCGAGGCTCAACTATTTTAAACAAATTGACATTATTTTGTTTAAAAGAGTTGGACTTTGGGTAGACTTGGGCCTGAGCAACTCAAGCCTGGACTCAATTAAAAAAAGATATTGTTTTACACTAATAATTTTTTAAAATTTTTTTTAAAAAATTTGACGAGGGTTGCCCATGGGTTGGCCTATTATCATTCTTAGCGAAAAGATCTCTTGGATTTATCCATTATTTGTTTATTCCTTATTTCATTTTTAAAAAAATCCTATTTCTTTTGATCGAATAAAAAAGAATGATTTAGAATTCAGAAATAAGATTTTGCAAGTAATTAGATTAGAATGAATTGACATTTATATAAAAGTATATACTAAACAATTAAAAAAAGATAATTATTGTGGCATTTTTTTAATATTTGATATTTTCTTAAAAGAAGTTGTACATTCATTAGCATATCATATCTTTATTCGCCATATATAATAACCCACATCTCTTTTAAAACTTCTAGTTCTTGTGGATATGACAATTATTTTGTTTAAGAATAAATTTGAACAATTATTGACATTTCAAAGTATTTTTTTAAATTCTCATTTGATTAAAAGAAGTTGAGGTGGTTGGATAATAATGAGTTAAGAGAATTTTACACAAATTTTATAACTACTTTTTCTTATAATCATGTGTTAGATATGTGAATTTAGATAATCTTTTTTCTGAATTAAATGTGTTACAAACGATTTTGTCAAATAAGTTAATTTCATATCTGTTGAAATTATTGAATTTATAAAAATTGCATATTGTTATCCAAACGTTTCAATTGTTTATCAAATTCTTTTGAATGTACTTGTGACTGTAGCATCAGATGAGAGAAATTTTTCAAAGTTAAAATTATTGAAAACCTACTTAAGGTCATCAATGTCACAAAAAAGTTTAAATGATTTAACTATTTTATGTATCGAGAAGGATATGTTGAACAATATTGATCTTGATACTATTATTAATGATTTTATATCTAAAAATGTGAAGATAAATTATTTTTTATGATCATCTATATATTTGTTAGTGAATTCTCTTGATGTTTTGTAATCTGATATTAATGTTCAGTTGTTGCTTACTATTTTTAGTGATGTTTATTACTGTTGACATTTGTAAGATGCTACTATTATAATCATTTAGTATTTTATTAAGTATGAGAACTTATGACTTGAAACACTTATGTATAAGTGTTAATTTTTAATAATAATAATATGTTTATAAAATTTACATATCTATATATTATCAGTCAAGGCTCTTCCTAGTATTTTATAAGCATTTGTTGGTTCATTAGCACCCTTTTTTTATTTTATCCCGGACCTATAAAATGTTCGGAACGACTCTTATAGTTCTGTATAACAGATACCAAAAGTTTGGAAGAAAGTTTCGTAGTTGAACTTTCCTAATTCCTCAGTGAATAATGCCTAGTCGTATATTAGCCATTTATTATTACTGTATTATTAGTTTCTTGGAGTATCAGTATTCCCTTTAAATGCACAAATCACATGGCTGTAACGCCACCGCCAATAGCTGTTAATTATTCCATTCTTTCATGGACAGCATATAAGAAGAAGCAATAAGATATTTTTGACAATTTCGGTACGTATTGCCTAAACCAAAAGATAAGTGGAAATTGGTTAAAAAAAAAGAAATATACATAGGGTAAAATTATATGTAGCATGATATTATACGGTTAAATATTAGCTTGACAAAGGAAAAAGAAAAACTCCTATATGCTTGGTTGAATTGCTTATTCATATTCAATGGCTTCCTACCCTTAAAGTGTCACTGCCAAGCTAAGTAACACGTTCGTATTCAATGACCTGCTTCTTTTTAGATTTTGTGGAAGCAATCAAAAGAGTTCGACACTTTTTTTTTTTTTAATAGATACCGGTGGCTCACAACTTGGCACATTCTGTTACAACTTACTTAAAATATGTATAAGCTCGCATAGAAATTGACCTAACCTCACATCAAATTGATTATCAACGAGTTTTATGAATTGCTCCTTCTCTGAGGTGGACAGACAGCTTCTCTTACTCAACAACTGTTAATGATGTTTAAAGGATGTCTAATCAACAAGAACTTGATCCAGATCATATTTTGTCTTTCTAGATCCCAATTCACTTGTACTTACGTACAAATGATTCAGTTTAGTACTTTTGTTCAAGTAACCAGTTAAATTAGGAAAACAGAAGCAAACCATTTTAGGCACAAAAAGCTGATTGGAGAGAGCTCTAAGTGGCCAATGGTCGTGTTACCATTTGACAATTGATTGGACCAACCAAAAACTCTGGTATTTTAATTAATATGGGTTGATGGGCACAAGTTGCTACTGAATCTTGAGAGTTGATTTTTTGAGGGATGGACTGTGCATTGGAAGGGCAATGGATCGTCAAGTAGTGGGTGGACCGTGGACGCTTTGTGATGCCCATTGGGTGTGGATTGAGAAAGCCAAGTAACTGACAAAGCCAAGAAAAGAACAAAAATAACTAAATTATAATACATTCCCAAAGGCAATTAGTTATCTTTGGAGGAAAAGGAAAAGAGCAGGAAGTGCAGTTGCCTACTGACTTTCTTTATACTTTTATTCTATACTTGTCACCCAAAGCAAAGGAAAATGAATCAATGAATGAAACCTAAGCCATACCCTTTTCTCTCTCTCTAGTGTCCAACACATTCCCTCCTGTTGAGAAAGAACAAAAGCCATTGATAAAGACAAAAATAAAGATACCCATCATGCACTTGCCATGAATCAGTCTTTCCTGAAACCACAAATTATTTTCACCACCAATGGAAGTTCATATGTAACAATTAAATTCCTTTTGATCCAAACGATGGACAAAATGAATAGAAAGAATCTTATAATTCTTAAATTGATTGTACAAAGAAAAAAAAAAGAACAAATACAGGTACATCAATGTCAAGTTCAGTGTGAAAGAAATGTCAGTATTCTCCCTGTAAAGACAAACATGGGAAAAAAAAAAAAAGAGGTTGACCTTTTTCAGTAATGACAATCCACCAGAGCCGGGGTAGAGAAGACAAGAGGTGTGTTATCTTGCTGTTGCTGTTGCTGTTGCTGTTTCTGTTTCTGTTGTTGCTTGGAAGCAAAGCAGGAGAATCTATCATCTTCTGGGGCTGGAAGGTTTAGATCCAAATCTAAGGAAAATAGGTTTCTTGCTTTCTTAGGTTCCTCGTGATATTCTATAGTCATTGGTGTTAATGACAAGTTTGTGGTGCTATTCCCCATAGGGGCTCTATGCCTTCTCATGTGCCCACCTAAAGCTTGCCCTGATGTAAATTCCGCCCCGCAAATAGAACACTCGTGAACCTTGCCCTTGTTGAGGTGATTGCTGCACGTACCTCTATTGTTGTTATCGTCAATCAGTTGCAGTGAAAGAGATGAAACGTTCTTATAGTTTCCATCTTCTTCATCGGAGGACAAAGCCATATGCTTTTTCTCATCGTTGTTGAAAGTTGTGGTCTTTGGCTTCTTATGACTAGCCCTGTGACCACCCAATGCTTGGAAAGAGGGAAATGTCCGGTTACAAGTCTTGCACTCATAAACATAGTACCCGACCTTGCCAGAAGCTGTGGAAGTTTCTAAGAATTTCCTACTACTGAATTTGTTGGTGTTATTGTCGTTGCTGACGACGACGTTAGCATGGTTGTTGTAGTAAACTCCGGTGGCGTCGTTGTCTGGTTTTGGTGAGTCTCTTGAATGGCCTTGAGCTAAGAGGATAAGGCAATTGGCCATGTCCTCATCTTCTGTGTTATCTGATGGCAATTCAATGTTATTGGAACTGGTTGGAGATGAACAAGAATTGTTGTTATTGGCATATTCATGATCGCCAATTATGAATCTTCCATCTCCACCGGAGGAATTAGTTGTTAAGGCCAAAGGGATCGGAGACTGAACCTTTTGGCGTTTGGTTCGCTTGCCTTTAGCTATGTGGTTGATGACCTCCTCTGGAGCTTCCATTAATCTCCACAACCCGATAAGAGAAAAAGTTGAGAGATGGAGAGAGAGAGAGCAGGAGAGAGAATTAAAGGGGACAAGACGAAGCAGAGGAAAGAGTAGGCATGCGTACGCCTATAAATACGGTGAAGGATGAAAGGGTATAAAAAGGAGGTGAAAGAGAGAGAGTGAAACTATGGTGACATTTTTTTTTTTTTTGGGGTTTTGGGAGAAGTCAAAAAAGACACAGGAGCAGTTTTAACTGTAAATTGTACTGTTCAAAAAGATATGTATTGTGTAAGCAGTTAAAGAGTTATAAATAGGGAAATTAAGAGCAAAGAGATAGGGAGAAGAAGCAAATAGGAGCAATGAACACCAAAAACAAGCAATATTTGTAACTGAAAAAACGATAAATATAGAGAGGAAAAAAGACAAGTTGGGCGGTAGAGGTAGAAGGGAGTTTAAATCCAAGTCCGTTTCACACTCTCTTTCTCACACTTTGCCAACTCACTTCACCATCCAATTCTCTTGAAGAAAACATAATAATAATAATAATAAAACAACCCCATTCCTTCCTCACCGTTGCTTGTTTGCACGATATTAGCTGCCCCCCTTTCCTTGGCCACCAACCACTTTTATCATCTTCTTATAGGGTAAGTTTGGAGCTACTGTGTTATTCTTAAAAGCACTTGTTTAACTTGGGTCAGTTTTCAATCTGTCATGACCTCAAAGATAATTAAGAGAGAGTGTAGCCAGGTGATTGAATGGAAGAGTTTTACGCTTAGTTAGTTTTACTACTGCTTTTGTTTCAAGGCAAGACACGAGTATGTATGTTCATATTTTATAATAATATTTATAAAAAAAAGCCGGAAGTATCCATGTTAGAGAGAGGAAGATTCCCATTACTTAGGCACAGCGTGGGAGATGATTGGAGTGCAAGCCTGTAACTCTGTAACCCCACGGAATCTGCGGCTCACTTCCTCTTTTCTGTATACAGACAAGACAGACAGGCAGAGCGTCTTTACCCATCTTTTCATCCCAAGTAAAAACTTCAAGAATACTTGTTTTTTAATCTAAATAGTAGCAGTACATAATATATAATGGGTTTTGGCGTTTTAAGTCCGCCACTTAAGTGTAAGATTCTAAGAAGGCTCCTTACGAAGAAGGAAGTGTCACAAGAATGCCAGTTACCCGGACGTAGCACTAATCCTCAAAACGCAGAGTCAATGGCAGAGAAAGTTGGAGCGCCATGCTTTTGCTTTGATGACTCACTCAACTTCGATTAATTAAAACATGGAGCACATAAGATATTGGATAAGTATCTCTGTGGACGTTACGCGATGCATTATTTAGCTTTCATAATTTGTCTCTAATCATTCAGTTCATGTGCTGTTGACCCTTAATTAATCTTTTTTTTTTTTGGGTTAGCTATGTCCCCGTCCTCACTCTATATTAACTATTTACTTTCTTTATCCTATCAGACCACTTCTAGCGTAGGCCAATTAATAATCATCTATAAGAAAAGGGCTATTTGGATTATCTCTGCTAGTGCTAATCATTGGCTTCACTTAGTTCCATACTATGAGGCTTCCACTTAGCTACAGTTCAATTTTTGGCAGTTGCCAGATCAATGCCAGGGTTTGAAGAAAACCTTACAAGAACAATGCAAAAAACAAAAAGAAAAAAAAAAGGCAAGTGGTACTTGAAATTTAACATAGGAACTTGGATTATTGCAGGTAGTGGGGAATTGGTAAAATTGCACACAATTGGTACGTTTTGTTCATTGATCTTACACTTGAGATATTATTATTACTGAATAGGATGTAATATGGACAGATTAAGGAAGGCAAGTTCTTGGCGTGAAGGAGATATGATTGATGGGGTTGTGTGCGGCACGTAAGAAGGTGCAAGAGACCAACTGTAAGAAACTATTATTCAGGCAAGCAAAGGATCTCTTAATCATGGCTTCTTCTCTGATAACCACATACTTAACTGTCTCTCATATATATACCACAATTGCACTATTAGACGTGTATTTTTATTATTTGATATATCCTTCTACACAAAGTGTGGACACAGAAAGAGCTAACTTGGAAGAGACTGGTAGGTAGCAAGCAGGAGCAAATATGTCATATGCCAGTGAATTTTAAATCCGATATTTTATATATTATGTGCTACACAAGTCATAAATAAGACCTAAGAAAAGAGAAAATAGAGGGAGAGTAGCTTCTGAGCCACTCAATGGAATATGTTAGTTGCAAATAAAAAAATAATAATAAAAAATGGGATAGTCGACCCCTGGCCCTGGAACGCTTCCCATGAGCTCTCCTAGATGGGGTATGTACTAGCTGGAACGCTTCCCATGAGCTCTCCTAGATGCGTTATGTACTAGTAGTCATGCACTTTTGATAAAAGTCTTCTCAGTGATATCATATCGTATGAGATCCAATCTTCCATAGGACTCTCCCGTCACGATACAAGTAATTGTGGAGCACGTTACGAATTTATGGAAAAAGATAACTACAGATTTGACTTACCCAAAACAAACCAATGCCTCAACTTAGAGCTACATCATCTTAATACGCTTAGACCAAGCCTTTCTCTTTAAATCGTATTATAATTTATGGGCTTCGTCACCAAACTGAGGCGGAGTTTGGGATCAACTTAGAAATAGAGACTTCTCTGGACGGCAATATCTATAGACGTCACCATTTCATTTGGACTCATTTCCTCTCCACTTAGTTGTGTTAAATTACTTCCAATCTAACAACGACACCCAATTTGAAATCCTTTTCATAAACGTTCAACGAGCCCAATTATCAAAAAACAAAAATATGTATTTACTGTATATGAACGACATCTATTGAGTGACATAGGTCCTTTGTCAGAATTCATTGCCATGTCAATGTGAAATTGGTGCTGATTACAAGATGTTGTCTCCCTGCAAGGCTGAGTACTGTCCATGAAATTCACAAAACATCATGTTTAACACGGTTTGCCTTTCAATTTTTACGATGAAAAAAATAAATCAAGAATTCTGTTAAGCTTTCTCGAGTTTAGATTTCTCAAATTTTAGGATTAAAAATTTCCAAAGACTACCACCGTCCACTTTATTGAGTCGGCTTCTTTTTAAGATTTCAGTCATGATTTTTACTTTTGGAGATTTCTATTTTTTAATTGTAAATGTTATTCTTAGATTCAACAATAATAATTCAATAAAAATGTTGCCCAGATACAATCTAAAAAATAAGAATGTCAATAATCTGGCAACTCTTGGCCCTGGTAGGCCCACCCGCCAACCTTATATACTTTTTATAAAAAATAAAAAACGTTGTTCTTTTTGACGTTTTGGTTAAACCATGGGTCGGCCTGAGCTCTATCGGTGCTCAAATCTAGTCAAACAATTTTAGCTTGTGGCTCTCCTATGGCCTGATCAGTCTAGGTCAAAATCGTGCTAATCCAGGTTAAAATTGACTTTCCTACTAGAAAGGTTCAAAAGTAAACAGTCTTATCTCTAGTTAGTAGAGATGTTATTTCTTATAGACCCACTAAAATTTTTTAAAAACAATTAAAATGCATAAACAAATAACTTCATAAATAATAAAATAAATAAAAATGACCAAATAAATACAAATAAAGTAAGTAAACAAATAAATAACCGAGAAAGAAAACAAATAAGCAAATAAAAAAACAATTGAAAAATAAATGAAATAAAAATACAAAATAAAGAAAAATAATAACGCAATAAGCAAGTTTGACAAAAAAGAATTAATGCTAATAAAAGCTACAAGAAATGAAAGAAAAGGTTTGAAAGGCTTATGAAAAGAGAAGGACCGCTTTATGTAGGGTTCTCTACCCATATTATGATTTGTCAAAGTTTCCTTTCGAAGGCTAAGTCCTCGGTGAGCTTTAAAAGGGTCATATCATTTTGTATTACCCCCTCCAAATTCTTCTTAGGTTTTTGTCTTCTTCTTTTATAGTCCCTAAGTGCAATCATCTAGCATCTTCTCATTAAGACGTTAAGATGTCTCTTCTTAATATATCTGAACCACATAAGTCTTGTCTCCCATAATTTACTATCAATATTAGTCACCCATAACTTGTCATAATATATTCTTAACCTTATCACGTCTTGTAAAGTTGCACATCCAATAGAGCATCATCATCTACATCATCATTAACTTATGATTATGTACATGTTTAACGAGTCAACACTCTGCCTCATAAAGTATGGTCAACCTAATTGCTAAACGGTAGAATTTACCTTTTAACTTGAGTGGTATCTTCTTGTTATCTAAAACTCTTGAAGCACCCCTCCATTTAAGCAACCCTGATTTGATGCAGTCTATTATGTCACCCTGTTGGACCCCGTTTTCGGAGCCTAACATTCATGAGTCATACTTGAGCACATTACCTTGTAGAATCCTTTTTATGGAACCTCATTAGCCAATTAGGCTCGTTTTCTTTCTCATAACATCTCAAAATTTCTCTAATTTGAATACTTGAAATGCGGTTAAATCCTTGAGTTTTCACAAACTAACTTAAAATACAAAATAAATTTAGCAATCTTGGAGTGATGCCTTGAATATCTCTTACTCGATCTCTTGCTCGTCACCTGGAGATGGGGAGGAATGGGGGTGAGCTTACAAGCTCGTGAGTAACAAGTTTATAATGGAGGAACGAGCAAAACCATTGAAATTTATTCATGATCATAGTAAAATGCTTTACATCCAT
>JAOQMS010000180.1:20630195-20654916 GCA_027563885.1 Erythroxylum longipes | reverse complement strand
GTGATTCTTTGGGATTGTGCATAAATTGACTAACCATGCTCACTGCAAATGCTATATCAGGTCGTGTGTGTGCCAGATATATCAATTTCCCAACAAGCTTCTGATAGGATCCTCTATCCACCATGGGATCTTTTGGAGCATCATATAATCAATGATTGAATTCAATTGGTGTCTCCACTAGTTTACAACCCATCTTTCCTGTTTCTTTCAACAAGTCAAGTACATACTTTTGTTGAGAGATGAAAATTCCTTGCTTTGAATGAGCTACTTCAATGCCTAGGAAGTACTTTAATTTCCTAGCTCTTTGATGTCAAACTCCTTTAAGAGACATTGCTTCAGATTGTTCATCTTTTCTACATCATTACCTGTCACGATGATATCATCTACATAAACTAACAATGCTATGACTCTCTCAGAATTTGAATGTCTCACAAACAAAGTATGGTCTTCTTAACCTTCGCAAACCTCCCAAACCAAGCTCGTGGTGACTATTTGAGCCCATAAAGAGCTTTCTTCAGCTTGCACACCATTCCTCCTTTAGATTCAAATCTAGGGGGAACTTCCATGTAAATTTTCTCTTCTAGATCACCATGGAGGAATGCATTCTTAACATCAAATTGTTGTAGATTCCACTTGAAATTAGCAGCTAATGACAAAAGTATCCATACCGTGTTCACTTTATCAATAGGGGCAAATGTCTCTAGATAATCAATGTCATAAGTTTGAGTGTATCCTTTGGCCACCAATCTAACCTTGTGTCTTTCCACCAAGCTGTCAGCCTTGTATTTTATAGTGAAAACCCACCTACATTCGACCAGTTTCTTCCCTCTCTGCATTTCAAGTAACTCCCATGACTTCTTTCTCTCAAGGGCTTCCATCTCGGTTTTAATAGCATCCTCCCATTTCTTATCTCCTAATGCCTCAAATTTCTCGGTGTTGGAATTGTATGGAGATTGGTTAGGAAGGCTCTATGGTTTTGGGATAGATTTTCATAGGACATCAAAAGAGACAGTGGATGTTTCGTACAGGTTCTTGCTCCTTTCCTAAGTGCAATTGGTAGGTCTTCAATGCTTGGTTTTTTTATGTTCGTCTGCTGATTCAATTGACTCAACACTTGGCTCAACACTTGTTGTGACATTGTCAATTGGTTTGTGAGTGGTTTAAGGAAATTGGGCAATAACATGAATGGGAGACTGGACCTGTATTGGTCAAGAGACTGGTATTTTCCTCCTAGAATAAACTTGCAGTAGCTGAATGTTACCTTGATTTCCCTTATCTTTCATCGGTTCAACAGATTTGGCTGACTCGATTGGCAGAGAAGTGGACTTAGAGATGGTTATAGGTATAGGCTGAACAAAACTAGGATCAAGAAGAAACATGTCCTTTGCTTTATCTTCACTCAAGGTCTCCTCCTGAAGATAAGTGTGTTGAAAAAAACATTCATCTTCAACAAAAGTAATATCGACTGAGACAAAAAATCTTTTAGAAGGTGGATGAAAACATTTATAACCCTTTTGTGTGGAGGAATATCCGATAAAAATGCATCGAAGAGCACATGGATCCAATTTACTCCTATTGTGAGAATGAACATGAACAAACGCAACACAGCCAAAGATTTGAGGTATAAGGCTGTTTGAAACAGAGAAGTTTGGGAAAAATTTTATGAGAATATCAATTGGACTTTTGAACCCAAAGACACGTGTTGGAAGCCTGTTAATAGGATGGGCAGCGGTTAATACAACTTCACCCCAATATTATTTGGGAACATTCTTGTGAAGCAGCAATGAGTAATCTCTAGGAGATGTCCATTCTTTCGCTCAACCACACCATTTTGTTGTGGGGTGGTAACATATGAGGATTCATGAATAATTCCTATTTTCTGAAAGAATGGAGAAAGAATTTGATTGAAATTATCCTTGGCATTGTTCGATCAAAATCTCTTAATTTTTACATCAAACTGAGTATTGATCATGTTGTAAAAATTAGGAAAAACAGTGCTAACATCAGATTTATTTTTCAAGAGGTAAAGCCATGCGACTCGGGTACAATCATCAATAAATGAAACAAACCACCTAGCACTCAAAACATTTGGAATGGTAGAAGGTCCCCAAATATCACTATGAATGAGAGAAAAAGGAACAAAGGTTTTTTTGTGGCTTATTGGAAAGGAAGCACGTTTGTGCTTGGCAAGCTCACAATCATCACAATCAAAAACTTTAGATGCAAGACCTTTAAATAAAGAAGGAAACATCAACTTGAGCACTCTAAAAGATGGGTGACCTAAACGACAATGATGGAAGTCGAATTTTATTTTGGTTTGACATGACAAATTTGAAAAAAAAAAAGGATGTAGATAAGGAATTTCCAACTTGTTATACTGTGTTGTTTTTCCAGGAAATAGAGACCGTCTCTCTGATTAGCACATCCAATCATCTTCTTCATGTCTAGTGCCTAAAAGACTCAATGTGAAGGAAAAAAGGTTACACTGCAATTTGAATATGTGGTTAATTTTTGAATGGAAATAAGGCTTGCAAAAAGCTTTGGAACGTGGAGAACATTTCTTAGTGTATGGTCCTTGTTGATGTATATATCCCCTTGGTCAGCTACGATGGTGATGGATCCATCGGCTATCGTGATCTTTTTATGGCTGTTGAGGTTGACTTCTCAAAGGACTCCACAAAGGTTCTTAGTTTCTCAATTTCTTCGATGTTAAATTCAGGGGTAGATTTTTTGGGATTTTTTTCACTAGTCGACGAAGTGCTCACCATATGTGCCTAACTTCGATCATTCCCACTTCGATTGGGCTTGCCATGAAGTTTCTAGCATTTATCCCTGGTGTGACGACAGCTTCTTGCAGTATGTGCAGAATAGAGATTCTCGATTAAATGGTTTGGTTGAGTCCCCTCGGGTAATTAATGAAGGATTGTTTGCCTCTTTCAATTCTGTGGTCTTGGTAACGAGTGCAGAACCATCTCCCCCTTGAGGCTTAAGCATAACACTTCGACGTCCCTCTTCCGCGCGTATAATAAAGATTGTCTCATTCAGAGACGGTAGGTCTAGTTTTCCTAAAATCTGCACCCTTACATCATCAAATTCAACATTTAATCCTGCCACACAAAATACTTCAGAATTACTGCATCTTCATTGCAGCACATTTGGATGCATTGATAATGGTCCATTTCTTGCCACAAGCTTTGTAAGAGACTCGAATATTCAGTAATAGGTCGAGTCCCTTGTTTCGTCGCTGAAACTTTCGTCTTAATTTCGTAGATTTGCGCAGCATCATTAACCTTGGAATATGTCTGTCGAATAGCTTCCCAAATCTCTTTGGCAGTTCCGAGGAACATACATGTATCACTAATTTCTGGCAGCATCGAATTCCATTGCCATGACATTACCATGGAGTCTTGTTCGTCCCACGCCGCAAATTTGGGCCTGTGAAGGACCTGTGCCCATTAAATGGCTCAATTTCCCTCTTCCCTTTAGGAATGTGCGGACCAATTGTGACCACTTCAAGTAATTCTTCCCATTCAACTGATAAGCGGCTTGAATGTTTTGCAAATCTCTGGTTATATCAGCAGCAGTATTCTCGAATGCCGGGGCACTCGTGACAAGTTTGGTGATTTCAGCAAAATTTTTGGGTGATTTTGACATGATTGATTGAATAAAACAAAGGGTAAAAACAGGAAAATATGAGAGAGAAGGCTAAGACAATTGAGAGGAACAGTGAAGATGGATCTCGGTCGGGTATGACTAGAACAAAAAAAATTAAGAGTTTATTAGGAAAGAGCCAACAGCTTTGATACCATGTCAAATATTATAAGAAAAGAATGAATTTCTTTCTCATATATCAAAATTAGGTTACAGCCATTAGTTTATATACACAGTTGTCTAGCTTAAAATTATTTACAAACTCCCTAAAAATAGGAAACTCCCCCAAATTTGTATCAAACTCTAATTCCTAGAAATCAGGGAATTACACTATTTTCTATAACTATACAATCTTTCCAAATAAGACTACATAATTCGACAAGTACCTGATTGGACACCTTCCCGCTAGGCTATTAGAGGTTCAAGTCATCAAATACCTGGTTGCTGTTTTCCACAATATCTGAATTTGTCCTAGATTCAGCCATCCTCTTTGCAATACTTTCATTCGATTCAAACTTCTGGTCTTGTTTAAGATCCATTGGGGCACTTCCCCTAGCTGCACAACTCTATATTTTTTTTAAGTAAACACAAAATTCTCTTTATTTGTTAGTTTGTATAGGAGAATGAGAGTTATTTTGAATAGGATTCACGGGGTAATGTCTAAGGTTGACAGATTTGTCCATAAGTGGCTAGATTAGGAATGCACGGAGAATCAGTATTTTTATGTGACAAAACAACTAGGACTAGATTTATACCAAATTGATAATCTTGACTAGAATTCTCCTTCTAGTTTTGGTGTAAACTGGGTTACTCTCAAAGAATGTGATATTCATTGAATAGTATGTTTTTCTAGTACTAAGATTGGTGAGCATCCTACACAAATATATTATATAGATTTAGGATTAAGTTTGCTTTGGTGTTGTGGATGGATATGGACAAAGGATGTGGATTTGAAGATTCTAATTGGGTATGAAACTAATAATTCTACTTTTAGGATAGTAATGTGTGAGTTTTTGACATAAGATTGAGGTACTTCAGAGTCCTAGAGAACATCCTATTTTTGAGAAATTCAGCTGCAAGAATGGTATCCCTCAACACTATTTAGGCACATTTGAGGTGAACATAAAATAGCAAGCTACTTTTAAGGGTTTCTATTTTTTCTTTTTAACTACTCAATTTTGTTGTGGAGTATCAACACCGAGGCCTTGGCCACTAATTCCATTTCCAAGATTAGACTGAAAGTATTCCTTTGCATGTTAATGTGAAAAATTAGAATTAGAATTTGGAATTGAGTTCATATTATAGAATGGAATTTTTTCAAGATAGATCCCACCTCAAATTTTTCCTTCATAAGAAATAGCCATGTGATTCTACTATGGTTGTCAATAAAAGAAACAAACCAGCTAGAATGAGAAATAGATTTTGTTGACTATATTTGATATGCATATAGATTTACCATATCATAATCCCTTAAATCTAGGGATCATGATTTCCTCTCATTGTATATAAATATTGTACAACCCTTTTTACACCACATAGAAAAATAACATTTTCTCCAAACTTGATATGGTATCAGAGCCATTTAAGGTTCCGCTTTCGTAGCTTAGGGTTTCAGCCACCCATTTTGCTTATTTCTTCTTCCCGTAGTTTAGGGTCTCAGCCACCCATCTTGCTCCAGCCTTCCTTTGTCTAAAGCAACACCACCGTTAGGTTTAGAGAGTGCCGACCGATCAGCCACCAGAGCGCTGCCGCCTGACGACTCCCCCTTCACCGCCACACGCTGCCACCGTGTCTTGGCGTCTCTAGCGCGCAGCTGCTAACAGCGCTGCTGCCACCATTGAGTTCGTCGGCGCCTCCTCCTTCTGTTTCTACCTTCTTTGATTCTAGGACTCACTGTTGTGACGTCCCTTGAGTTATTTCCGTGAGTACTGTTCACGTAACTGCGGCTTGTCTTATTTTTCTGTCTTCTCCATGGCTGAATCTACCAAAGGTAAGCTTCCACAGAAGAATTTGGTCTCCTTTGTCTTTTCTGGATCTCCTACCATTACCTTGGAGAAGTTGAACGGAAAAAATTATTTAGATTGGCGTAATGCTGTAGAAATTTGGTTTTTGGGTCAAGGATTATTTGATCACCTCTCTAAGAAGGTTTGTGACATTGTTGCACCAGAAAACGAAGAGTGGGAAAGGGTTGACTATCAGCTTGTATCCTTGTTATGGCAATCCATTGAGACTAGATTGATGGTCCACTTCCGCCCTTACAAAACATGTTATGATATTTGGAAGAAGGCAGAAACTATCTATGCTAATGATATACAAAGGCTTTATGAGATGGCTTGTAGTTTATCATTACTTCAGATGATAGATACTGACCTGCCTACTTATTTGAACAAGGCGCAGTCTCTTTGTGACGAAATCAAACTGATGATAACGAGCGATGATGCACAAAAGATGTAAACAAAGCTAGATAATATGCTTATTGTGTTTATTCTCCATGGTCTTCATAAAGACTTTGAATCCGTTCGGAATCAATCCCTGAGGAATCCTAATATTCCTACAGTGGAGGAACTCATTGATTGTCTAATTCGAGTTCCTTCGCCAGAAATTGATCCTCAAGCGGCTTCCGAGTCTTCTATTTTGGTCTCTAATTCATCTAACCGAGGAAGTCGAGGTCGTGGTTGTAGAGTTGGTGGTCGTGGCAGAGGTGGTAGACGCAACTTCCATTGTTCCTATCGTGGCCAAGATGGACACACTCAGGATCATTGTTACTCCTTACATGGATTTCCAAACAAAACAGCCAATGTTGTTCAGTCTCCGGTAAATGTTGAACAAAAGATTGAGTCTGAGGAAGAACATCATCTTTCTGCCAATTAATATAAGGAATTCCTTCAGTTTAAGGCAACTCAATAGGCCTCTTCTTCGACCACTGTATCACATATGGGTAATTCTACCATTTGCCTCTCCCATTCTGCTGGATCATGGATTTTAGACTCTAGTGCTTCTGATCACTTGACTAGTAATCCCTCTCTTTTCACTAAACTGTCACTACCTACAACACCCCACAATGTTACTCTTGCTGATGGATCTAAGAAACAAGCCACTGGCATTGGACAAGCTTCACCTATTTCAACTTTACCTTTAAATTCTGTTTTATTTGTACTTGGCTGTCCCTTTAATTTAATCTCTATCAGTCAACTTACTTGCACTCTTTCCATAATCTTCAATTCTGATCTCTTTCTTATACAGGATCGGAGTATAGGACAGACGATTGGAATTGGATCTGAATCACAAGGTCTCTACCACCTACAACCTCATTCATCTACTATATGTGTTGTTTCAGAGTCTCCTGATCTTCTTCATCGTCTTCTAGGTCATCCAAGTTTAGAAAAATTAAAGCAAATGGT
Source organism: Erythroxylum longipes (assembly GCA_027563885.1). Lineage (NCBI taxonomy): Eukaryota > Viridiplantae > Streptophyta > Magnoliopsida > Malpighiales > Erythroxylaceae > Erythroxylum > Erythroxylum longipes. The sequence goes on along the minus strand of JAOQMS010000180.1, from coordinate 20,647,864 downwards.
TCCGAAGCTTTCTTGTTTGAAGTCCTTGAAGTGTGACTCATGTCAACTTGGAAAACATGTCAGGGTTTCCTTTCCAAGTAGTGTCAGTGGTCAAACTATGTCTTCTTTTGATCTCGTTCATTCTGATGTTTGGGGTCCTAATCGTGTTACGTCTGTTTTAGGCTATAGGTATTATGTTACCTTCATTGATGACTTTTCAAGATGTACTTGGCTATTTTTAATGCGAGATCGTTATGAGTTATTTGATGCCTTCAAGACTTTGTGTTTAGAAATCAAGAACTAATTTGGAAAGACAATTCAGGTTTTGCGCAATGATAATGCCAAAGAATATTTTTCTGCTTCATTCACGTCATTTCTAGCATCTCATGGCATCATACATAAGTCCAGTTGTCCTCATACACCCCAACAAAATGGAGTGGCTGAACGTAAATATCGTCATCTTATTGATACAGCTCGCACTCTTAATAAATGCGAACATGCCTTTAAAATATTGGAGTGATGCAGTACTTACTACATGTTACCTAATCAATCGCATGCCATCTACTATTCTGGGTAATAAGGTTCCTCATACTATCTTGTTTCCTGGAGATACTCTATATGTTATCCCCCCACGTGTGTTTGGTTCTACCTGCTTTGTTCATAATCTGTCTCCTAATTGTGACAAGTTGTCTACTCGTGCTATTAAGTGTATCTTTCTTGGGTATTCTCGGGTTCAGACAGGGTTTCGATGTTATTCTCCCACTAGAAACCGTTTCTATATGACTGCAGATGTTACCTTCTTTGAGGATACACCATTCTTCGCATCATCAACTACATCTGACACAACTTCATCGGTATTACCTGTGCATCTTCTTGGCTCATCTTCAGATCAGCTGTTACAGGCTAATCCTTTCTCACGTCGATTTGGTATTACTTATGAGCGACGACGATCAGACACATTAGAGCTTCCTCTTTCAGTTGATACTCGTGATTCAGCTCCAACTCCAATCTCTTCTCCTGCTGCGGTCCTGGTTGATACTTCTGATGACCAACCTATTGCACTTCATAAAGGTATACGCTCTACTCGTAACCATCATCCCATTTATCACTTTCTGAGTTATCACCGATTATCTCCTTCACACTATGCCTTTGTTTCTACTTTATGATCTATTACCATTCCTAAGACTGTTCAGGACGCACTATCCCATCCTAAATGGAGACAAGCTATGGTTGATGAGATGACAGCCTTGGTATCCAATCGTACATGGACACTTGTTTCACTTCCACCTGGCAAATCTATAGTCAAATGCCGATGGGTTTTTACTGTTAAAGTTGGTCCTAATGGACAGGTCGACCAATTGAAAGCTCGCCTAGTCGCAAAAGGATACACTCAGATCTATGGTTTAAATTACGATGATACCTTCTCTCCTGTTGCTAAGATGGCATCTGTTCGTTTGTTCTTATCTATGACTGCCATCAAACATTGGCCCTTGTATCAACTTGATATTAAGAATGCCTTTTTACATGGTGATTTGGAGGAGGAGATTTATACGGAGCAACCACTTGAGTTTGTTGCTCAGAGGGAGTTAGGCCGAGTCTATAAGTTAAAGAAATCCTTATATGGTTTAAAACAGTCACCTCGAGTATGGTTTGGGAAGTTTACCAAAGTCGTACAACATTTTGGCATGAATCGTTGTGAGGCAGATCATTCTGTATTCTTTAAACGCTCATCATCGGGTACCTTTATTTATCTTGTGGTGTACGTTGATGATATTGTCATTACAGGTGATGATCAACAAGGCATTAAGGAATTGAGGAGATATTTGTTCAAGCATTTTCAAACTAAAGACCTTGTCCAATTACGATACATTCTTGGGATTGAAGTGGCCCAATCAAAGACAGGTATTACTATCTCTCAGAGGAAGTGTGCTCTTGATATTCTGGAAGAAACTGGAATGCTTGATTGTAAACCTGTTGACACAACTATTGCTACCTAATCAAGGGAAGCCCTATTCTGATCCAGACAGGTATAGAAGGTTAGTGGGAAAGTTGAACTATCTCACTATGACTAGACCTGACATTTCTTTTCTTGTAAGTGTTGTGATCCAATTTCTTAACTCACCGTATGAGAATCATTGGAATGCAGTTGTTAGGATCCCAAGGTACATCAAAGGATCACCTGGTAAGGGGCTTGTTTATATGGATAGGGGTCATACAAAAATCATTCGATATTCTGATTCGAATTGGGCAGGTGATGTTAGTGATAGGAGATCCACTTCTGGTTATTGTGTTCTTATTGGAGGAAACCTAATTTCGTGGAAGAGCAAGAAACAAACTGTTGTTGCAAGGTCTAGCACGGAAGCAGAGTATCGTGCAATGGCTAATGCTACTTGTGAACTTTTGTGGTTAAAGCACTTGCTCCAGGAGTTGCAGTTTTGTAGAATTGGTCCTATGGAACTTGCTTGTGATAATTAGTCAGCTATGTATCTCTCATCAAATCCAATCTTTCATGAGAGGACCAAGCATATAGAAGTTGATTGTCACTTCATCAGAGAGAAAATCCTCTCAGGCATCATTAAGACTTCTTATGTGAACTCTAGGGATCAACTAGCAGATATGTTGACTAAGTCCTTATAGGGTCCTAGTATAATATATATTTGTAACAAGCTGGATACATCTGATATAGTGTTGACTATATTTGATATGCATATAGATTTACCATATCATAGTCCCTTAAATCTAGGGATCATGATTTCCCCTCATTGTATATAAATATTGTACAACCCTTTTTTCACTATATAGAAAAATAACATTTTCTCCAAACTTGATAGATTCGACTCTAGAAGTTATGGTGCATTATTGCAAATGATTTGGACGATATATAAGCATAAGGAAATGAGTTATAACATTTTTGGAATACTGACACACTTCACATTGAAATTGTGATAAGTTTCTTTTATTAAATAACGAAGGAAACAAATATAGGATGGCCTAATCCAAAGTGCCAAAAACATGATTGTGCTTCTGTTATTTGATATGGAGCAACTCTAAATTAAACTTACTTGCTAGAGCTGGACTAGTTACAAGCCTACTAGTGAGAATTTGTCTTTGAAAAATTATTGTTCGGAAGAGATAAAGCCCCGTAAGTTCCTTAGCACAAACAATAATCTTCCTTGAGTTCAAATCTTGAAATTCACAATATGTGAAAAAATATTTATCAACACAATTATGATTACAAGTTAATTTGCTAACAGATAATAAATTGCAGGCTAAGTTTGGCTCATGTAAGACAGATCTTACGGCCGATCCATGTGCGAACTTTACAATTTCTAGAGTAAGTCATATAGATTTGAAATAGAGAGGTATCTCCTATCATATGATTAGATGCTCCAAAATCTACAATCCAATGATTCATTTCTAGGTTATTAGAATTTAGATCCATGAAATGTTACCTCTTTCAGCTAGTGCTCCATTAGTGACAATGAGTGGACTGGTGTTGGATCGGCTAATCAATTACCAAATTAATTCAATTTATTCTTTGGTGAATAAACCAATTTTACCTACTGCTAGATCATTTTCATCTCTAGCTGCTACGTAACTTTGGCTTCCTTGATCATTGGTGGCACCAGTCAATTTCCAATCTATTGATTTCTGTTGAAAATCTAGAATATCTTGCTTTATACAGCTATGGAATATCCAAAATATCTTGTACAGCTAGAAATTCCATATATAGCCCATGGACTTTTCTATCTTAGGATAGAATCCTTTTCTATTTTAGGATAGAATAATTTACTCCTAATATGTGGGAGAAAGCAGATTTCATGGGATTGACAGAAGTCAAATTCCATTTGTATAAATAATGTACAGCCTAGAACCAAGTGAAAATACAAAACAATTCAGTTTTTTTCATGGTATCAGAGCTGTTGCTCTTGGGACCTCCTATTAGCCTTCATTGTTGAGTATTTTCTTCTTTCCAAGTCTTTATTGCCAAGTGCAATTTTTCCACCGGATTTTTTCCCCATCATTGGCCTTGATTGCCAATTTTTTCTTTGTTCTTATTCAAACCTTCGACATGTCTGAAACTTCAGAAATCAATTCCACTACCAAATCAGAGGAGACATCAAATAATAAACAAATAGGGGATTTGCAGAATATCCAGGCAGCCTACAGGCTTAATGGAAAAAATTATTTGAAGTGGTCACAACTTGTTCAAACATTTCTCAATGGAAAAGGCAAACTCAGTCACCTACTTGGAGCCGGACTAAGAGAGTGAGACCCTAAATTCGCTGCTTGGGATGAAGAGGATTTCATGGTCATGTCATGGTTGTGGAACCCCATGTTACCTGAAATAAGTGACACTTGCATGTTCCTACCAACAACTAAAGACATATGGGATACTATTCGGCAAACCTATTCAAAGGCAGGAGATGCTGCCCTGATCTATGAAATCAAAATGAAGATCTCAGCCACTTAACAAGGTAACCTTTTTGTTACTCAATATGCCAACCTTCTACAAAATCTATGGCAGGAAATGGACCAATACCGGTGTGTTCAGATGCAACCACCTTGAAAAGCTTTATCGAAAAGGATAGAATTTATGACTTCCTTGCTAATCTCAATGTGGAATTTGATCAGGTAAGAGTTCAGATATTGGGAAGGGAAAAATTACCATCTCTAAACAAGACAATATCACTGATCTGGGCTGAAGAGAATAGGAGAGAAGTTATGTTGGAGCCTAAAACATTAGAAGGCTCAGCAATGGTTTCTACAAAATTGAGCAATAAGGAAACAAAGACAGGGAATGGGCATGCAGAGTCAAATAAAGACCCAATTTGGTGCACATATTGCAAAAAAACCACGCCATATGCGAGAGGATTGCTTCAAACTCCATGGGAAGGAACAAGTCCTTAGCCATAAAGTAGGATTCAAAGGAGGAAAATCCCACTTTACTAATGGGGAAAACCAAAATCAAGAAAAATTTGACCAGGTTTATATTGGAGAATTCAAGAAAGAAGAAATAGACAAGTTGAGAAACCTCCTAAGTTCTCTCGAAAAGTCCTCTAGTATGTGTTCATTGGCTTAATCAGGTAAGTGCCTTAACTCTCATGCTTTAAGTGCCTCGAGTATCTCTTCCCTAGGCTCTTGGGTCATTGACTCAGGAGCCACTGACCATATGACTCACAGCCCAATCAGATTTAGAACATATAACCCATGTCTTGGAAATAGAAAAATTACTGTTGCAAATGGATCTTCTATAACCGTTGCAGGCCAAGGAAAAGTAAATCTATCTAATTCTTTGTTCCTAAATAATGTGCTGCATGTCCCAAAATTGTCCACCAATCTCATATCCATTCATCAAATTACCAAAGATCTAAATTGCAAAGTAACTTTCTATTCTACTCACTATGTTTTTTAGGATCTGGTTACGGAGAGAACGATTGGAGCTAATGTGAAAGATGGGCTTTATTACCTTGAGGAAACGAGTGGCAACAAAAAACAAAAATAATTAGCTATCCCTCACTTGCTCCTCAAGTAACCTCTCTCCTAATAAAACTGAAATTTGGCTTCACCATTATCGTCTCGGTCAGCCTCCTTTCACTTTACTTAAAAGCATGTTTCCTTCACTTTTTAAGAATGAAGATGTTAGTAGTTTTCATTGTGATACATGCGAAATTGCTAAACATCATCGGGTGTCATTTCCATTGAGTAATACAAGATCTACTAGACCTTTTTCTTTGATACATACTGATATTTGGGGACCATGTAGAATTTCGAGTATTTTTGGAGCTAAGTGGTTTATCACATTCATAGATGATTGCCCTAGAACTACCTGGTTATTTCTTATGAAAGAAAACTCAGAAGTAAGCAGTATTTTTCCAATGTTCCATAAAACGATTTTTACACAATTTGGAATTAAAAGAATAAGATTAGACAATGCAAGAGACTATTTTAACCAAATTTTCTCATCTTTCTTTCGAAAAGAGGGTATAATAGATGAGTCATCTTGTGTAGACACACCCCACAAAATGGGATTGCCAAACGGAAAAGTAGACATTTACTTAATGTAACTCGAGCAATTTTGTTTCAACATAAAGTTCCAAAAACCATTTGGGGGGAGGCTGTTTTAACTGTTGCATATTTGATAAATAGAGTACCTTCCAAAGTTTTAAATAATCAAAGTTCCATAACTGCACTTTCTGATTTTTACCCTGATTTTAATGTCTCTAGCAAATTGCCACCAAGAGTGTTTGGTTGCATTGCTTTCATACATATTCATGCTAATCAAAGAGAGAAACTTGATCCAAGAGCTTTAAAATGTATTTTTATGGGATACTCAAACACAAGAAAGGATATAAGTGTTATCATCCACCTTCTAAAATTTTTTTTACCTCCATGAATGTCACATTTTTTGAAAATGACTCTCAAAGTAACAATTCTCATCTTCAGTGGGAAAGTTCTTGGGAAGATAAGGAATTCCTCCTTGATTTTGATTTTCAACGTCTTGCACCTAACTTGAAGTCTTCCAAATCTGATCATACACCTCACATTGAACCCAATTCTAAAGGAGAACTTGCTAGCAATGGAACTGAGCCTAAAATTGATCAAGAACCTGTTGAATCTGAAGATGAACATGTTGGTAATGAAAATTCTGCCCCTGAAACTAAACTGACAAAGCAAAACGCTGGTTTGAATCCTACTACACCACTTAAGGTCTACTCAAGGAAGAAAGTTCCTATTTCTGAGCCTATGCAAATCCAAGAGTCTAAACCACAATCAGATACTGAATTTTCTGACCCCTTGTGTGTTAAATCTGATTTTATTCCTTGTGATTTTAATGATTTAGACCTGCCTATCGCTATTCGAAAAGGAACTCGAGAATGCACTAAGCATCCAATCTCAAATTTTGTATCATTCCATAGATTTCTCCACAACATAAAACTTTCCTTACCACCATCAACTCCATTCCAATCCCACAAACACTACAAGAGGCAGTTAGAGATAATAATTGGGTACAAGCTATGAGAGAGGAGATTAATGCTCTAGAGAGAAATAAGACTTGGGAAATTGCAAACTTGCCTAAGGGAAAAGAAAACAGTGGGGTGTAAATGGGTGTTCACATTGAAATATAGAGCTGATGGTTCACTAGAAAGGTATAAAGCTCAATTAGTCGCAAAAGGTTATACATTAACATACGGGGTAGATTATCAAGAGACCTTTGCACCCGTAGCAAAAATGAATACAGTACGTGTTCTTGTCTTTAGCTACTAACTTTGGCTGGTGTTTACAGCAATTCGATGTTAAGAATGCATTCTTACATGGGGATTTAGAAGAAGAGGTTTACATGGAACCTCCGTCGGGTTTCAATGAAAATTTTTGTGGGAAGAAAGTATGCAAGTTAAAGAAAGCTTTATATGGATTAAAACAATCGCCAAGAGCTTGGTTTGGAAGATTTACCGAAGTGATGCTAGCAATGCAATACAAACAAAGTCAAGGAGATCATACTTTGTTTATAAAACATGCAAAAGGAGGAATTACAGCACTACTTGTATATGTAGATGACAATATTGTCAACGGGAATGATCCAATTGAAAGAGAATCACGCAAAAAGTGCTTAGCAAAAGAGTTTGAAATTAAAGAATTGGAAAGGCTAAAGTATTTTTTAGGCATTGAGGTAGCATACTCAAGTAAAGGCATCTTTGTTTCTCAACAAAAGTATGTTTTGGACCTACTTAAAGAAACAGGGAATCTTGGATGCAAGGCAGCAAGCACACCCATTGAACCTAACTTAAGACTGAGTGAAGAGAAGAATGATAGCACAGTAGACAAGCAACGATATCAGCGATTGGTTGGGAAGCTGATATACCTGTCCCACACAAGGCCAGACATAGCATTTTCCGCAAGCAAAGTAAGCCAATTTATGCATGATCCAAAAGAGAAACACCTACAGGTTGTCAACCGGATTCTATCCTATCTCAAAGCTACACCCGGTAGAGGGATTTTGTTTAAGAAAAATGAAGGGTTGTTCATAGAGGCATATACTGATGTTGATTATGCAGGTTCTGTGGTAGATCGTAGATCAACTTCAAGATACTGTACATTTCTTGGTGGGAATCTAGTGACATGGAGGAGTAAAAAGCAATCGGTTGTTGCAAGATCAAGTGTAGAAGCAGAATTTAGAGCTATGGCTCATGGAGTTTCTGAATTACTATGTCTCAAGATAATCCTTGACGACCTTAACCTCAAGTGGGAAGGATCTATGAAACTCTATTGTGACAACAAGTTTGCCATCAACATTGCACACAATCCAGTGCAAGATGATCGCACGAAGCATATCGAAGTTGATAGACATTTATTAAAGAGAAGTTGGACAGTGGCATGATTTGCACTCCATATATAGCATCAAGTAATCAGTTGGCAGATGTCTTAACTAAGGGAATGTCGACTTCCAACTTTGAAGATATTACATACAAGCTGCGAATGGAAAATATCTATTCACCAGCCATTCCCAGCTTGAGGGAGAGTGTTGAAAATCTAGAATATCTTGCGTTGTACAGCTGCGGAATATCTAGAATATCTTGTACAGCTAGAAATTCCATATATAGCCCATGGTTTTTTCTATCTTAGAATAGAATCCTTTTCTATTTTAGTATAGAATAATTTACTCCTAATATTTGGGAGACAGCAGATTTCATGATTGACAGAAGTCAAATTCCATTTTTATAAATAATGTACAGCCTAGAACCAAGTGAAAATACAGAACAATTCAGTTTTTTTCAATTTCTTATGTATTTTCCAGCATTTATCTCATGTATGTTCAGTTCTCCGACAATGATCACAGTATGGTCTCTCCTTTTTCTTTTCAGCATTCACATGATTGCTGGTTGGTAAAGAAGTAACTGCCCTAGTAGCAATTGCCAAACTCTTAGTTCCATAATTTATATTCTGGGTTCCCAGTATTATCTGTTTTTGGCTTTCTTCTTTGCAAACTTCAGAAAAAACATCTCAAATATTTTTGAAGAGGTTTATTGCTTAGAATCCTACCTCTTATATCATCCAAAATTTTATTTAAGCTCATTAAAAAATTTGAATACCCGCTCTTTCTCATAGTCTTTCTACATCTCATACCATCTACGGAACATTTCCACTCAAGTTCTTCAAAAAGGTCCAATTGTTCCCAGTAATGTCTGAGATTATTGAGGTACTGGGTGACGTGTTTCTCTTTGTAGGTCATCAAGTACTCCCTTGATCTCAAACAACTCTACTGTGTTCTCATTGTTTGAGAACATCTTTTTAGCCACATCCCATATCCCTTTTGATGTACCATAAAACACGAAATTTTGTCCAACTTCATTTTCCATGGTATTTATCAGTCAGGAAATAACCATATTATCTTCTATTTGCCATATTTTGAATTTTGGGTCATCTATTTTGGTGGTTGAGCTGTGCCAGTGAGTAGCCATCTTTTCATCTGTCGCTTATGAACATCATCATGGATCGGGCCCATTGAAGATAGTTTTAGCAAGTTAACTTGTGACCTATAAATGAAAGAACAAAGGCTTTTGAATTGCCACTGCTGATGGAAGTTTGTAGTTTTAGCAAGTTAACTTGTGACCTGTAAATGAAAGAACAAAGGCTTTTGAATTACCATTGCTGATGGAAGTTTCCACTTCAGGTCTCGAGTTAAGCTCTGATGTGGAACTTCGATCAAATGCCATCCCGTATTTCATTATTTACAGGACTTTCTCTTCTAATTAGAGAAGAGAAGGCTTTGATACCATGCAAAATTTAACTAGTAACTTATTATTTATTTCCTTGAATAAAACTAAAGTTTATAGTCCAATAAATAGGCAGTACAGAGAATCCAAATATGATAAGAATATAATCTAGGACTTGAATATCTAATATTTGTTCTTATCAGATCTAACCAACTTATGGAATAACCTCAGAGAAAACAACCTTAGCCAAATAAAGAAATTCTAATGACCAAAATAATAGAAATTAAATCTATTTTACCAATAAAGTAGGAACAAATACAATCTAGATAATCAACAATTATGTTTGGATCAATCATTTTAAGGGATATGTAAACTCATCCAAAATTTGTAGTCCACATTATATTCCTAGAAAAGAATTGCTCTAGGCACCTCAAATAAAGGGCACCTAATAAAACTTCTGAGGCCAATTTTTGGTTAACCAAGAAATGATTACCTGTACAGGGTGTAACTGAAAAGCTCTTGCTTGGAAAGCATGATTAGCAATTGACACCACATTTGGACATGTGTTGAATATAACCACAATGTGTGAATAGCTGTAAAACCAAAGTTTAGATCCCTTAATATTAAGCAGTTGTTACCATTGTACCAAAAGTAATGACACATAATTTATACTCACATGGCATCCAGCTGGGATAACCCTGGAACACCATCATGGCCATCTTCAATGCTCATCACTATGACACCAGGGACCCATGAAGGACCAATGTTATGGAATTGCACTCTTTCCTGGATGCAGATATGCTCAATAGAATAATAGTTAAAAAGAAAGTTTGATTTCCAAAGCAAAGTAGTTTTAGGACTTAATATGAAAATTCCAAATTTTTTCATTGGATTGTAGAGCTAAATTACAAATGGAAGTGTTAATATCTTATGGTTTAAGGAAATAATGAGTGGTTTGAGAACAATAAGGACAAGAAACAGAGATATGAACAAGGAACTATGATAATGTTACCAAGAGTGAGCCTTTGAGAATAAATAATTTGAACATTAAATGTGAATCAAGTTATATCATCGGCTTCAACTCGAGCTAGTTAAGTTTTCAAGATTATGCATTACAACATCAAGATAAAATTTGAACTAATGATATTCATCAAATGCGAAAAGACCACTACGCACTCTTTTAGAGCCCAAGTTTTAAATTGACATTCGTTTGATCTCTAGGTAAGTTTGTAGATGGTATAAACAATCAACAAGGTATGGTGTAAAATAAACTTACTAACATATTGGTTCAAACAAGTTGACCTAAACAAATTGCCTGAAGACTAACTGTGTGCTATGTTAGACAGATTATCATGAAGCATTGCATAAAAGATGGTACTCACCTGGATATCATTAGCTGCCCTTAAGCGGAAAAGTGGCGATGAATACCGAACCTGTAATACATCTAAAAAGTTCTGTAGGGCTGCTGTGATGTGCCTCTTTTCAGGCTTGAAACTTGGATCTGCCAATCTTGGCTTAATTCTTTTAAAAAGCACAAAGTAACATAGTTTCAGAATAATGATGGGAAAACAAAAGATGCTCCTAAAGGAAGTTAACATGTAGTCACAAAATGATATATAAGGAACAAAAAACGAAGGAAAAAACAATACTCACAAAGGCCAGTGTTTTTCATTCTTCTCCTTTGGTGGAAGGCCAACACCCCAATTGTTAGAGTTATAAGTGAAGTCTAGCCTGGAAACAGTTAAAAGGCATACTGCAGCTGGTGATATACAATCATTGTTGTTGAAGATCACAAAAGCGTGGTATTTAGTATAAGAATAGTGTTATATGTCCACATATCCCATAATACAACAATTTAGGTCTTATGTAGTGAGATAGTCTTCTCTTATTTTAACTTAGTGTATGTACCTATTATTATGTGTAAATGGTCTAAACTTAATAACAGACCTTAATACCCTTTGGTGTACATAAATGTAGGCTTTACAGTTGAAAAATGCTAAACCATGTGCATATTTTTCTCTCTTCTATCTCTACCTTTACACAGTATCAAGCTAATTTAAACATGTTATCACAACTAAGTTTCAATTATGTGAACTATATCTTCCGTTCTCTTTTAGAGCACATTTTCAATTCTATGAACTGAATCCCTAACTTGTGTTTCTTCTTTTTCAAAGTCATTCTTCTTCTTCAAATGCTCTTTTTCTCTAATCCTCTACTACTTGCAGACGTTTCTTCTTTTTCAGCAAGCTCTTTCTTTGACAACTCATTAAGAACACTGTCACCTTTAATTTTCCTTTTCCTTTTAACAGCACATTGAAAGTATCATTAACTTTCTATTCTCTTTCCTTCTTGTAGGTCATTGAGAACATTGTTACCTCTATTCTTCCCTTAAGGCAGCTTATTGGGCAAGTCACTTTCTATTGTCTTTCCTTCTTGTAGGTCATTGAGAACATTGTTACCTCTGTTCTTCCCTTAAGGCAGCTTATTGGGCAAGTCCATTTTCTTCCAGCAACCCATCTAATGTGTTACTAAATCTACTCTTATTGTCCTTTTTGCTAACTTCTATTTTATTTTTCCTCCTTTCTTCTTTTATAGTGCACATCTCTTTTCTATTTTGTCTCTCTCGGAAGTTGTCTAAAATGCCCATAGATCATTTTTGACACCAACACCATTTTTTTTTAATTTTATGGTTTATAAAAGTAAACAAACGAAAAAGAAGATAATAAAAAATAAAAATGAAAAAAATACTTTTTAGTTTTAAATTTTCTGTTTGCAAAATTCTCTATTTGCAAATTTAAAAGGAGATGAAATGAAGACAACTAAAATTTAACAATAGAAATTTTATCATATAGCCAATATTCAAGTTTTTGAGCATCTTATAATATAATAAGTTTTTGAATTACTTCATAATAATGTAGTCTCTTAGTGTGAAATATTGTACTATCTTCCTATTATAAACAGATAGGTCAAACCTAATGAAAAACAAATTTCAACACCTTTTTGTGGTCTTCGTATAACAGGAGGACAAAAACTAATGAATAATACATCTCAAAATCCTTTGTGGTCTTATTGTTTGTGGATACAAGTTTTATAATTGAAACACCTCAAACCAATTTGTATATTCTTCTCTCTCCTTTATCTCTATTTTCACATGATACAATTAACAATTATAATGCATCAGAAGAGGAAACTACCAATTGAGTTATAATGTACAATAAACAATAGATTCTCTGACAGTCTTTATAGCAGAAATATGTCAATATTCTAGAATTTCACAGATTAGGTTGGCTAATTTGAGAATAGTTGATATCAGAAAATGAAGAACCTGTTGAACCAGTCACCAGAGTTGTATGAATCACGATCTAGTGATTTTGAGCGTAGCATCTCATCACCGGCATGAAAAAATGGTATTCCCTAGAATAAGATAAAGACTTGGTATAATCCAATGACAACTATGTCGGCAAAACATCAACAGAACATTTTACATAATAATTCCTTGCTCACTTATTCCACACAATAAGTGGACAGTCTTCTGATTCAATAGGTCAAATTGTAATCTATTTTACTCGTTGTCTTCCACCGCTGGGGAGTGCCATATAAAAGAGAAGGAAAGCTAACAACTGATCATTTGACACTGAAGGGAATTAAAAGAGAACTGGACCACAAGATTAATTTCCATGCATCTTAAGTGAGATTTTAAATCACAGTTGCATGTATGGACTTTGTTAGCATCATCATAAAATTATTGCATCAAGAATATGACTATGTGGAACATGAAAGTGCTCTTAAGTAAGGAACCCATGATAACCAATTACAGGGAAAGTATAACTGTTCAAGAACTCAGTTAGGAGAATATAAACTGACTAAGCACTTTTAAGCTGTTATAGAGCATTCATAAGAAGCATTAGACCGAGAAAAATTCTCCATCAGCAAAGAGACACCTATCACAAGTAGCGGTAGATAATTGAAAAGCAGAACAATTTTTGACTAAGATTGTCATGGACTATTTATAAAGTACATACTACAAAAGTAAAGAGGTTAAATCGATTCACAAAAAGTAGAAGACCCTACCTGTGAAAGTGCTATTATACTTGTTGCCAAATGATTCAATCTGCATCTAACATCTAAAGAAATATCCATCGGAGTCTACAAGGAAGGAGCCCAGTTTTAGAAATTAGAACAGATGTTAAATGACTCATTTAATACACGTGGTAAATTTAACAAATACCTTCATGCTCAGAATATCAAATAAAGTTTCATTGTCGTGAGCAGATACATAGTTAATCTGGAAAATGACCAAAAAGATCAATCACTATACTGAAAAGAGTTCAACATTACTTGTGTATGTAACCAGAATTTAAAATACACACTTTAGTAAATAAATAATTCCAATGTAATAATTTAAAACTTGTCAATTTAGGGAAGAAAAAATACTTTTAAAAGTAAAATATTTTGACTGTGGCTGAAGTGGTACCTAGCCTTTAAGAGCAATTCCCTGGAATCCCTTTCCCAAACATAGGAGCTTCACAAACATTATAGGAAAAGAAACAACAACAACAACTACAAATATTACTAGATCAAACTGCGGTAGAAAAATTCAAAAATATTTCTGAAAGGGGTTTGTATAGTATCAGAATTTGTAAACAATAAATTTAGTACAGTAATTCAATGCAACAGATAGGCATGGCAGTATTCCAACTCTGGAAAGAGTTTGTCAGGAAACATTTCTTTAAAATATGCCACAGCACCAGAGGCCAACAGTCAGATTCTCATCAAGGCTGGCCTCTATTAGTGGACCATCCTGAAATTGGCACGATCAATGACTTCATCTCGAAGTTTCGGTAGAAATGCTCCTCCAGGAAAATTGCAAGGGATAGGTCAATTAACAAATTCCTTAGTATGTGAACCATTAGAAAACCGTGAGCAGGAATTTGTAAATTATACAAACGCTTGCAAAATAGAAAAGGGTTTTGTATGGTAATCAAATGCTAGAGGTAGACATGGAAGCAGTCTAAATTTGAACAAAGTTCCAGCTTTCAGGACATATCAAGTATGTAAAAACAACAGAGGACAACGGTCAGAGATTTTCATGAAGGGTGGCCTCTATTGATGACCACAAAAATTTCGGTCAAGTCAATTATGTCCATCTCAAAGAAATATTGCAGCTAAGTTAGTTACAATGAAGATTTCTTTTATACGGTCCTAAGTATGTGAATCATTGAAAAATTTTGGGAAAAGAGAAGTTTTTGTACAGTGTCAAGCTTGAAAAATACAAGAAGTTCTTTGGACAGCAATTCAATGCAACATTCACTTCTCTGAAATACAAAACAGAGGGGAAAAAAAAAGAAGGAAGAAGAAAAACCGAAAACAGAGATCAACAGACATAAGATTGTCAAGAAGGTGGCCTCTATTATAGAGCCCAAAAGTTTTAAACCAATCAATGGCTTTCATCTAAAGGAAATTATGCAGCTATTATAGAGCCCCAAAAGTTCTAGGAATGTGAAAATTAGAAACAATTAGAGAAAAGGAAAAGGGTTATGTGAAATGGAAAACTGTTCTGTACAGCATCGAAGTTAGAAAATCTGAAACAGGGCCTAATACAGTAATTCAATGCAGCAGGTTGGCGTGGCAGAACTATAAACTTGGAAAGAAATGTAGCTGACGTGACAAGTTGCTTTTCAAAACAACAAAACAACACACGCTAAATGTTAGAGATTCTTAAGAAGGGTGGTGTTACTTAATAACCATACTGAAAGCTTGCTCTAATCAATCTCAAAAGAAATAATAAACTAACTCAGATATTGGAATCTCCCTCTTGGAAAAACAGCATGGCACAATCTTAAATGACAATTGAGGCCCTTACGGTTTCTGTTGGACACAGAGCATATGCAACAGATGTTCCATCATAAGTTAAGACACCCTCTCCTTTCACCTGGGAAAATCTGAATCATTGACCAATTTCTAAATATAGAACACATGCTGAAGGGATATAAAAAGAATGAAACATATTACAAACAAGTCCATCAAATATCCGACTGAAGTTTCAACTTCTAGTTTGCAGGTTAAGCATCAGTAAGGAAATGTGCGAAAGATTATGCATATGCATGGACTTGCAATAAAATCAAGTAAAACAATCAAACACATCTGGTCTTGGTTTTCACAAGAGGTGAGAGTATAACAGGAACAATTCCCTTGCTCATAATACCCATAAACAGCATTTTGGATGGTCAACAGGTGAGAGCATAAACAGCTGAGAGTATAAAAGGCACAATTCACTTATAATAAACATTTTGCCAACAGTATAGCATTGTACAGAAGGACAAAGAGTTATGGGTACCTCTTTCCCTTCACTGTTGGTTAGTACAAAATCCCTCAAATTTCCAGCCATCCCAACCTGTTATCAGATCCATTCAAGAGGAAGTTTGATGTCAAGCGTGGCAAACACTTTTCTTTGGATGAGAAATAGTAATGGTTCTTTTTTAGGTCTCCACAAGACACAATAAAGCACCGACCAAAAGCGTGTAAATATCAAATTAACATGGAAATTTGAGTTTGTTGATAAAAACTACACCGCATATAGGCACATGAAAATGATACTTTAATACATAAGTCAGTAGTTGGGGAGCATAACAAAAAAACTAAGCATTCATCAAAGACAACCAATGGTAACATATAAAATAGTCATTGAATCCAACTAGTTTCAGGAACGAAATGAAAGCATATTATTGTTGACATGGTAACTTGTCGCTAGACCAATACCGAAATGAGGAATCTATCGATCTAAACCAGATTCTGCAAATCCATAAAGATGATCTACCTGGATGTGATCCTTTGATGTAGCAAGCATGACTTTTTCAGCATCTTTTCCACCATGGTCATGTCCATTAGGCTACAAAAGGACCACTATATATCTAAGAATTTCTGTAAGATGAAATCTGGAAAATAGTATAAAATTACTCCAGAAAGATTAACATTTACATAGTGGATGTTGCTATCTAAGAAAAGACAACATTTTGACAACCATGATAAATTTCAGCTTTATATTACCTGCAAGAATAAACCAGTCACAAATCCTTGCTGAAGAGGGTGACCAAATGGAGACCCACCAAGCATTGCATCTCGAATTCGATCATTAAAGCTGAAATTGATTTTCAAATTCAGTACGAAACCAAATTGCTTGACAGCAACTAACGAACCAGATGAAGGGCTAAAGTAAGAAGATGAAATTTCCTTTGGACTGATGCAGCTATGAATTGAGGTGCTAGAATAAATAATTTACCAAAAGAGTTAACCTCAAACTCCAATTTTTAGTAACAAAACATCCCTCTAATGATCAGAAATATATTTGAAATGCAGATGCAGAGATGCCTCCAGAAATATAGATGTATTTTGTCTAACCTTTCACAGAAGTTCCCTGTTCAGAGAAGGTGGAGATAAGAGGAATGGGAGAAAAAAGTGTGCTTGATGATATTTACCTTCCAATTCCTGTCCCAGGAAGATTGAACTGTGAAGCATTTATCCCACGTCCATTTTTAGCTACTTCACCAAAGTCCCAACCTTCACCATATCTGCAAACACGAATGTCAATCTAACAAAATGTAGGACTGTTGGAAAATATAATCTGTATGATTATGTCCAGATTTTGTGGGGATTATGTCCATAAAATATGGTACTAATTATGTACGAAAGTGGGAATAATTTTCCATATTATTGAATAGAAAGTATACAGCCATATATAGCCTATTACAAGAGAAGTTTAAATTTGGAAAGTTATCCAGATCTATCTAATCTAATCTAATCTGAGCTAATCCCTTAATTTAAGGGATTTGAACTTATTCTATATTAACTGTATACAGCCTATCTATATCTCAATAGAATCTAGATACGACTTTATAGAATCTGTAGAAGAATATTAGTCATAATATCACCAACACTCCCCCTCAAGCTGGTGAATAGATATTGATCATTCCCAGC
>JAOQMS010000180.1:20596015-20627546 GCA_027563885.1 Erythroxylum longipes | reverse complement strand
TAAGAACCTGTCCATTTGCTACCTTGACAGTTCTATGACCTTGACAAGGCAGAATATCAGCAAATAAATATTTATCATAGGTCATATGATCATTTGCCCCTGAATCAACAATCCAAATACCACGATTTGGGGTTTTAACACCCAAGGCAGTGCTTTTATTACCTGTATTCACCATATGACTCGTAGATACAACCTTTTCAGCTTTTAGATCACACTTGCTCAGAATTTTTCTAAGTAGCTCGACCTCCTCCTTGCTCACCGGTACATTTTCATCTTCTGCCTTGTCATTTCCAGCAACTGCATAGCTTTTGCTCTCTGTTCTGGTTTTGTTTTTCAGATTGGGCGGCTTGCCATGGATCTTCCAGCAAGTATCTCTGGTATGTCCATTTTTCTGACAGTGTTGACACCAAAGCTTACTTGATTTTTTCTTTGATTTTGGTCCAATAGTTCCCTTGGTAGCCATAGCTGAGGATTCAGGAACCCCATTGTTGTTTAGAGTCCCATGTATCAGTTGTCTTCTGCTTTCTTCACACTTAACAAGATTAACTGCTCCCATGACTGTTGGAAGTGAACTGGTAGCCATGATTCTGCCACGAACATCATCATAAATTGAGTTTAAGCCCAACAGAAACTCATACACTCATTCCCTTTCCACAATCCTCCTATAGCAATTCAAATCTTCATCACACATCCATTGGTGTGGATCATAAAGATCCAATTGTTGCCATAGTTTCACTAATGCTGTGTAATATTGAGTCACTGTCTTCTCTCCTTGCTTAGTCTCTCTCAAAAGACTCTTAATTTGGAACAAGGCAGCAGTATTTTTGATAGTAGAATAAGTTTGTTTGGCGTTTTCCCAAATTTCTTTTGCAGATGTGGCTAAGACAAACTGCTCGCTGACTTCCAGGGTCATTGAGTTGATCAACCAACTCATAACAAGGTTGTTTTCGGCCATCCAAGTCTGGTATTTTGGGTCTGATGGGTCAGACGCAGCAGGTGGCACTGTGCTTAAGTATTTTTCTTTCCCTCTCCCTCTTATGAACATATAAGCACCAGGTGAGACCATGGTAGGTAATTATTCTCATCGAGTCTATGACTAACTATGCTGGTTTGGGAGTTATCAGCACTGTTCTAGAGAGAGGATGGGTTCGATGTTAATGGAGCCACACTCGACGAGCCAGCGGCAGAGATCTCCTCTGATTCGACCTGCATGGCTCTGATCGACCCAAAAGAAATCATTCCCAAGTGTTCTGCTCAGGCTCTAATACCATGTACGAAAGTGGGAATAATTTTCTATATTATTGAATAGAAAGTATACAGCGATATATAGCCTATTACAAGAGAAGTTTAAATCTGGAAAGTTATCCAGATCTATCTAATCTAATCGAATCCCTTAATTTAAGGGATTTGAACTTATTCTATATTAACTATATACAGCCTATCTATATCTCAATAGAATCTAGATACAACTGTATAGTATCTGTAGAAGAATATTAGTCATAATATCACCAACAAATTATGTCCATAAAATTAGGATGAAATATCCCATAAGTAACAAATCTGTACACATTTATTTCCTATTTTGTACTAGGGTGTGAATAAAGTTAATGTATGTTTGTTAGTCAGACATCAATGAAAAATTCCTCCCTCAAATTCTGTCAAGGTATCAAAGTTGTAGGTTTTCTCAGAAATGAAACCTTCAGTTGTTTAGCCATTCCCTTCCTTTTACTCTGTTTTTTTATATCAAAACAGAGTAGTTTTGCCAGCCTTCATTGCTTGTTATTTCTACTTCCTGTGAAAGGTCTTAATTGCCTAAACAAAAGGTTTTTTCCTTGGAGATGTCAGAAGTTGCAGAGACAATAGCTACATCCCAATCAGAGGAGGCTGTTCAATCTCAACAACCTGGAAAGCTCCAAAATATACATGTTGCATATAAATTAGATGGGAAATTTTACCTAAGTGGTCCCAACTTATTTGCATAGTGCTGAAAGGAAAAGGGAAGATTAGTCCCATTACAGGCATTGGACCTAAGCCAGAAGATACTCTGTTTGAAGCATGGGATCAAGGAGACTCCATGATTATAGCATGGTTGTGGAACTCTATGATTCCTGAAATTAGGGACACATAAATGTTTTTGAACACTGCTAAGGATATTTGGGATGCAATTCAACAAACCCACTCTAAAGCTAGGGATGCAACCCAAGCATATGAAGTTAAAGTAATGACAATGGTTGCAAAACAAGGAAACAGAGCAGTCACTGAATATGCCAACTAGTTGAAATCCCTGTGGCAAGAACTTGATCACTACAAAGTGGTAAAAACAAAATGTCTTGAAGATGCAACTATTGTAAAAGATTTCATTGAGCAAGATAGGTTCTATGACCTTTTGTAGGACTCAATCCCTAATTTGATCAAGTAAGGATCCAGATTCTTCGCAAACTAGAAGTACCATGTTTTAATGACGTTGTGGCACTAATTTGAAGTGAGGAAAGTAGAAGAATACTCATGCTTGAACCACAGGTTACGGACAGCTCAGCTATGGTGGCTAGTGACAGCAATAAATCAGCCACAAACATAGAAAGAGCATCCTTTTTTAAGATTGGAAAGACTAGTCAATCAAAGGCTCAAAACCGTGACAATTTGTGGTGCACTTATTGTAAGAAGGCATGCCATACAAGTGAAAAATGTTGGAAGCTTTATGGAAAACCTCCAAGTAAAGAATGGGGACAAAAAGGGGAGTAATCAAGGAGCAACACCCAAGTCCATGTTGCTGCAGCACAAAACAGTGAATTAGCACCACAAGAGCCAAGCAATCTCAACCAAAAAGAGATTGAAAGATCGATATCACTTATTAACAACCCTAAACACCCATCACGTACTTGTTCTTTGGCATATTCAAGTGAGTTTTCATTCTCTATTGCATCAAATGTCTTAGGTACAACCTTTGCTAACTCTCAAGCCATGGACTCTGCAGCTATCAACCATATGACTCATTCACCAAATGATTTTTTCACCTATTCCTCACGTCTTAGTAGTAAAAGAGTAGCTACAGCAGATGGCTCTTTGACAATTGCAACAAGTGTGGAAGATGTTAAAATATGCCCTTCGCTAATCCTAAGAAATGCCCTTCATGTCCCTAAATTATCCACAAACCTTATCTCTATACAAAAACTCACTCAAGATTTATGTTGCAATGCGGTTTTTCATCAAAGTTATTATGTATTTCAAAACAAGAATTCGGGGAAGACGATTGGACATGCTGAAGAATGGGAAAGCCTCTACTACCTTGAAGCACCAAGTCAATCAAACATTTTAAGGGTAGAATACCTCATTCCTTTATTTCACAATTTATTTCCTCTAATAAAGAAAAAATTACTTCATTATCGCCAACTTTGACATCCATCTTTTGGGATTATTAAAATTCTATTTCCTTCTCTGTTTAAAGGTTTAGATGTTGAAACCAAACATGCTTAGTGTGAGTAGTTCAGCACTCTCATCCCTTAGCCAGAGGTCTCAAGTTCAAGCCCTGGGAATGGAGAAACTTATTTGGCCAGCACTTTACCCCTTACGGGCTAACCCGGTGCGAGCGGGGATTAGTCTGGGCGTAGATGGCTTAAAGGCACCTTCCCATAGTTGGGACCCCCCTGTGGGCTAACCAAAAAAAAAAAGGTTTAGATGTTGAACATTTTTATTATGAAGTATGTGAACTTGCTAAACACAAGTTTATATCATTTCCAATTAGTAATAAACGAAGCTCTACTCCTTTTTATCTCATTCACAATGATATTTGGGGCCCTTCTCCTATTCCTAATGTCTCTGGAGCAAGATGGTTTGTCTCATTCATTGATGATTATACTCCTATCACTTGGCTTTTTCTTCTCAAACACAAATCTAAGGTTAGTACTATTCTTCCAAATTTGTGTTCCATGGTTAAAAGCCAATTTGAAATCCACATTAAAAGGTTTCAGTCGGGTAATGCTAAGGATAATTTTAATCAAATCCTAACTCCATAATTACAAAAGGAAGGGATAGTTCATAAGTCATCTTGCGTCAATACCCCACAACAAAATGGGGTAGCAAAAAGAAAAACTGTCACTATCTTTTTAGGGGGAAGCAGTTCTTACAGCAACTTATCTCATAAATCATTTGCCTTCTAAGGTCTTAGGATTCAACAATCCCATGGAAAAACTCTCAACCTTCTACCCCGCACTACACTCTGCTAACAATCTTGTTCCTACAGTATTTGGGTGCATATCATTTGTCCATGTTCATAGTCAAAACCAAGGGAAACCAAATCCAAGGGCAATAAGTTGTGTGTTTATGGGATATTCATCCACTCAAAAACAGTATAACTGCTACCGCCCTCTATTAAAGAAGTTCTATGTCTCAAGGGGTGTCACTTTTCATGAATAGGAATCTTCAAAAATCATTATCTTCAGGGGGAGAATTCAACAATGGAAGATAAGGATAAAGATTTCTTACTTGACTTGTCACTTTTCATGCCAAAAAATGAGCATCCACTTATCCCCATATCTACTCCTAAACTTGCACCAAAACCTACACTAACTTAACCTGAATTGCAGTAGAAGAAGTGAGGCAACATGAACATGAACTTGCACCTACAATTGAAAATTCACAAGAAAAAAGCATATTCTACTCTTCAAAATGTGAGGTTTAGCAAAGGACAAGTGTTTGCAAGGAAGAAAAAAGGTTGCTCCAGAATCGATGCAAGTCCAAGAGTCCAACCCAAATTCTGATCATGAGATAACAATTTCTACTCCTTCATTACATAACGAAAATAAATTTCAAGATTGATGATAACTATGATTTTCCTATTGCTATTATAGAAGGAATGAGAGTGCAAAAAAAACATCTTTATATCCTCTTGCAAATTTTTTGTCTCCCTACCACCTTATCTGAGGCTTTGTCTAATGAGAAATGAAAACAAGCTATGAACGTGGAGATGGAGGCATTGGAGAAGAATAAAACTTGGGATTTGGTGAAGTTGTCGGCTAGGAAAAAATTAGTGGGATGTAAATGGGTGCACATAGTTAAATATAGAGCAGATGGATCAATAGAAAGATACAAGACGAGGTCAGCAGCTAAAGGGTATACTCAAACCTATAGAATTGACTATCTACAGACTTTTGCTCCAGTTGCAAAGTTGAATTCTTTTAGAGTTCTGTTGTTGCTTGTAGCTAATTATAGTTAGGAATTACAACAATTTGATGTGATAAATGAATCTTTACATAGAGAACTAGAAGAAGAAATTTATATGGAGGTTCCACTAGGTTACGAAAAAAAAATGCTGGTCATACTGTTTGTAGATAGATAGAAGGCCTTATATGGGCTCAAACAATCACCACAAGCACGATTTTGAAGATTTGCACGAGTTATGATGACTATAGGATACAAACAAACCCAAGGAGATCACATAGTATTCATTAAACACTTATCTAAAGAGAGAGTCACAATTCTCTTGGTGTATGTTGATGACATAATTGTGACAAGAGATGATTTTAAAGAGAAAGAGATCTTAAGTCAACGTCTATATAAAGAATTTGAGATCAAGGTCTAGAGAGGTTGAAATACTTTCTCATAATTGAGGTTGCTCTCTTTAAGCAGGGCATTTTTATCTCCCAACAAAAATTAAATCGAAGATCTTTTCAAGGAAACAGCTAAAATAGCATGCAAACCAACAAATACTCCATTAGATTCAACTATTAAACTTGCAATAGCAAAGGAAGATACTATAGTGAACAAGGGAGCATATCAATGCCTAGTAGGAAAACTACTTTATTTGTCCCACACATGACTAGATATAGCATATGCAATTAGTGTGATTAGCTAATTCATGCATAATCCAAAGGAAGTCCATTTGCAAGCAGCCCACCGAGTGTTACAATATCTCAAGGGAACACCAAGGAAAGGTATTATGCTCAAAAGGAACAAAAGTTTAGCATTTGAGGTATATGTGGATATTGATTATGCTGGGTACATTATTGATAGAAGGTCAACTACTAGATATTCCACCTTTCTTGTTGGAAACCTCATGACATGGAAAAGTAAAAAACAGGATGTGGTAGCATGATCTAGTGTAGAGGCTGAATTTCAGGCAATGGCTCAAGGTATTTGTGAACTAATTTGGTTAATGATTATTCTAGAAGATTTGAAGATCAAGTGGGACGACCTAATGAGACTCTACTACAACAAGAAGTGATGTAGGACAAATAGAAGAATTATTAACTAGCACCTAAAAGCACAAAATTAGTAAATATGGCAGATATTAGGCTGCTGGAATATTAGGTTTGAGATGGCTAGAATGTAGATTTCAGAGGGCTGGAATTTAGGTTAGGGTTGCTGGAATTTAGTGAAGAACACAGAGACTAGATAGTAGGAAACTAGGAATCACTCCTAGGGTCTAAGAATCACTCTTAGAAGAAAGCATCACACCTTCTAGTTGAAAACTCTCAAGATGTAGAAAAATTCCAGATTGCTTGTTATTAATGAAAGGCTAAGTACATATATATAGTGTTCTTAGAATCCTTATTCTAGTAGGAAAAGGATTTCTAATTTAAATCCTCATAAAATAGAAATTCTATAACTCCTATTCAACTAGGATAACATATCTAAAATAGAATAACATAATACTACTACTTCTTACCAAAGGGTTAAGTAGTCCAATGTTTCAAAGCATTGTATCCAAGCTGGGAATGACCAATGCCCATTCACCAGCTTGAGAGAGAGTGTGGGAAAACATAATTTGTATGATTATGTCCAGATTTAGTGGGGATTGTGTCCAGAAAATCTGGTACTAACTATGTCCATAAAATTAGGATAGAGTATCCTACAAGTCCTAGGATCTAACAAATCTGTACAAATTTATTTCCTATTTTGTACTAGGGTTAATTTGTATGAAGCTAATGTATGTCTATTAGTCAAACATCAACAAAAAAATTCCTCCTTCAAATTCAGTCAAGGACATTTTTTTCATCAAAAGACACAAATAGGCAACCCGTCCTCCTCTTCCACCAAAGATAATGCAAACCTACATATATATGCTGGAACCATCAATTCCATCTCTTTCTTTCATTAGGCTATGGAGCTTGCTCTTCGCTTGCACCTGTGAACAGAAATAAAATGTTGGGTTACTAGCTTCAAACATGTTTTTAATCCTAGAAACAAACTCAAGCATTCAGGAGCATTATATCCAATTCACATCAACTTTAACCTCATTAATCATTTACAACCTAAAAAATGTCATGCATCATGAGAAGGCATTCAAGTTCTTCTGAAATTCCGCCAATAATTAATTTTCCATTAATAAGAGGATGATGCTATCATGAACAACTAGAATAATATCGTGAGTATTTGTATGATCAATTAATTCATCATTCATGATGAAGTTACAGAGTAAAAGTATTTGTACCATTGTGCGTTTCATTATATGGCCCATAAGGTCAAACCTGAATCCATCAACCTGACAAAAAATTGACATGATTAGTAATCAATAATTCATAAAATCCATGTTAAAGTTCAAATACAAAAGTCAAGAACATCTCAAGTAGTTAGGCCCTCTACTACTCAATATTTGTATAAATATAGACCCTATCACTAGCTATGAAAGGATAAGAAATGCTTTCAATATAGACAGCACCAAACATCTGATGCGTAGAAAATTAATTATAGTGCAAAGTGAGTAATTACCTTATAATTGACTGCCCAGTTTACAAGATCATCAATGATTAAACGCTGAACCATGTGATGCTCACTAGCAGTATTATTCTCGCATGTACTATGCTCGATAAAACCATCAGCATTTCTTCTCAAGTAGTAACCTGGAACAATCTAGAGATAAAAACTTATAATCACAAAATGTAGGAAAGATAATTGCAGGCTAATATACTGTTAACATACTGTGCATGGTAATTGTTTGTTAATGAAGATCCAAAATCTACCAGCTAGACTAAAGTCACACAGGATAAATACACAAGCGGGGACCAGATCAATTACCTTATCAAGAACAGAATTTGCATCAAAAGGCCCACTTCCACACAAGTGATTATAGACAACATCCAACACAACACGAAGGCCAATCCAGTTGAGTGCCTACATTACAAGACCCAATTGAAGAAAATGACAAATCATTGACAACATTGATTGTGTATACCCATATCATAGACCAACATCCTAGACTCTAGTTCCCTAAAATCGAGGAAAAACAAATTGAAAAGTGGGCCAGACCTGGACCATTTTTCTGAATTCAATTATGCGACAAGGGCCATCAGCATTACTAGCATAGCTTCCTTTTGGGACTCCCCAAAGAATGGGATTATACCTAAGACAAAGTATAAGAATTCTGTATCAAATGTCAAGACATATTGAAATAATTTATACTTATCCGAGTACGCAAGCAAGACCATACCCCCAATTGTAACCATCATCATCTTGGATTGATGTTATCTGAGCTTGTTGTTCAACTGAGTCTGGTGGCAACTTTTCAAGCATTTTATTATCTATAAAAGTCCATGCACAAGAAAAGTCAGAGATATTGAGATGAAACACATTAACTGATGTATTCTCATGAATGTATTTGTGAGAAATCGCTCTTCACCATTATCCTTTTTTCTTTTTTTGAAAGAGTACCAATTTCATTAGCATAAGCAGAGTTAGATGTTGAAATTCTTAGGTTGTCTTTCTAGGAAGGGCTTCATTCTACATAAACTTTATGTTTCCATGCACATGATAGTGTTTCATCTTTACTGAGAAATTTGCAATAATAAAATTAACAGTCAATGACCTGTGATAAAAATCAAGATTGAGAAAATATTTTATGCATTGCATTGTTTACAAGTGTATAAGAAGGTCAATTATTTACAAGTTACACTAACAACCAAAAAGTAAACAAAAATAATCAAATTCCATTATTATGGGATATCCTAACTAAATAGAAATATCCTAAAAAGATACAAAAATCCTAAAATAGCTAACTTAATCATATTATCCCACAAGCTCCTTCAAGTTGGTGAATAGATATTCTACATCCCCAACTTAGATATAATATTATCAAAACTTGAACTACTTCACCCTTTAGTAACTGCGTCAACAAATTGGTTCCTTGTAGCCATATAGAGTGAGCAAATCAAACCACCTTGAATCATTGCTTGACGTTCTGCCTCCACACTACTTCTCCATGTCATAAGGTTCCCAACAAGAAAAGTGCAATATCCCGAAGTTGATCTCCTATCAACAATCAATCCTACACAGCCAGTATTTGTCTATGCCTCAAGGACTGGACCTTTGTTTCTTTTGAACGTAATTTTTTTTTAGTGTCTTTTTTAGATATTGTAACACTCGGTGAGCTGCCTAATAGAACTTGAGATTTGAGAGAATGTTTTTTGTATTGCATTGTTTATAAGTGTACAAGAGGGTTAATTATATACAAGTTACCATAAAAAGAAACAAAAATAATCAGATCTCATGATCATAGGATATCCTAACTAAATAGGATAATCAGATCTCATGATTATGAGATATCCTAACTAGATAGGAAATCCTAGAAAGACAAAAATCCTAAAATAATAATGTTTTCTCAGACTTCCCCTCAAGCCAGTGAATAGGTACTCTCCATTTTTAGGTTAGATACAATATTCTCAAAAGTTGAACTACTTAACCTCTTGTAAGTAAATCAACAAGTTTGATACTTTGTAGCCACAAAATATGTGCAAATCAAACCATTGTCCAATTTTCCTTTTGTGAAGTATACATCAATTTTGATGTGCTTTATTTGATCATGTTGTAACGAATCATGTTGTAACGAATTATGAACTATACTGATCACAAGTTTATTATCACAGTAAAGTCTCATTGAATAATCCCACTTAATTTTCAAGTCTTCTAGGATAATTTTCAACTAAGTAGTTCACACAAACGCCTCGAACCACTGCTCGAAATTTTGCCTCTACACTAGATCATGCCACCACATTCTGCCTCTTACTTCTCCACATAACAAGGTTCCCATCAAGAAAGGTGAAATATCCCAAAGTTGATATGCCATCAACAATCGATCCTGCATAATCAATATTTTTATATGCCTCAAGTGCTAGACCTCTATTTCTATTAAACAAAATATATTTTCCTGATGTTCTGATAGGGAAGAATATAGAGATCGTATTATTTACGTATAAGATAGGGTTACAACAATAGGATTCCTCCTGGAAAGAGTTTTTCCCAGGCCAATACAATTCACAATAATCTCAATAATAATCTCCCTCTCTTCCTAGATTCTCCCTATAGCTGTCCACTACAATCTCTCTCTATAAATAACCCCTAACAACTTGCCTATATGGAAAAAGCCCCCTTTACCATCTTACCCCTACACATATAAGTCTGAAAAGGCTTAGGCTGCTGCTATACTACTAAGGGCTGATCACTAACATGTTGATCACTAGGAGAAATACTAACAATTCCCTCCTCAATAGGCACCTTGTCCTCAAGGTGAGTAGATGGAAACTGCCATTTAATAAATTCTGCATCAGCCCAAGTCGCTTCCTCTGCTGGTTTGTCTTTCCACCAAACAAGCCATTGGAGAGTACTTCTACCCTTGGACTCGGACATGCGTGAGGCAAGGACTGCCTCTAGTTCAGCCAAGTCCCTGTGATCTACCTCCAATCCTTGGGGAAGATTGTGCTCAACAGGATGGTCACCTACGGCCTTCTTAAGTTGGGAAAGATGGAAAACCGGATGGACTTTGGACGAAGTTGGGAGCTCTAGTTTATAGGCAACTAGTCCCACTTTCCCAATGATCTTGAAAGGACCATAGTATCTTGCGGAGAGCTTAGGACAAATCCTTCTTGCAACAGTGAGCTGACGGTGTGGTCTCAATTTAACAAAGACCAAATCTCCCTCCTAAAAGTGTACCTCCCTTCTGTGAATATCTCCAGATTTCTTCATCATAGATTGTGCACGCAATAGGTTGTGTTTTAGTTAGCGTAAAGCTTCATCTCTATCCACCAAAGCTAGTGCCACAGATTCCACTTGAGTTTCGCCTTGAGAAAATTGCAGCAAGGTAGATGGAAGTTGTTCATAGACAACTTCAAAAGGGGTCTTTCCAGTCGAAATATGGTAGTTGGTGTTATACCAATATTCAGCCCAAGCTACCCAATAAGACCAATTTTTAGGTTGTTCGGAAGTGAAGCAACGAAGATAGGTTTCTAGACACCAATTAAGCACTTCCGTTTGCCCGTCCATTTGTGGATGGTAGAAGGAACTAATCTTTAATATTGTCCCATGTAGTTTGAACAACTCCTTCCAAAAATTGCTAGTAAAGAGTGGGTCTCTATCGCTTAGGATAGAGCTAAGAATACCATGCAGTCTAGCCACCTCCCCAATGAATGCTTCAGCCACGATTTTAGCAGTGAAAGGATGCTTAAGAAGTAAAAAATGGGCATACTTTGATAAGCGATCCACTACCACCAAGATAACCTAATAACTGTGAGATTTAGGAAGCCCTGTGACAAAGTCTATGGAGACTTCATCCCAAATCAGCTGAGGTATGTGTAAGGGCTGCAAAAGACCAGCTGGGGACATGGCCATATATTTACTTTTCTGGCAGGTGACACATTCATGTACAAACTTCTGTATTGAGGGCTTCATCCCTAGCCAAAACAGTCCGCAAGCTAATCTCTTGTAGGTCTTTAGGAAACCTGAGTGTCCCCCTGAAGGTGAGGCATGGTACTCACGCAAAAACTAAGGGATTAATGTCGAAGTGGCTAAAAGGACCAATATGTTTTTGTAGAATAATAACCCGTCCCTCATGTGGTAATCAAGTTTAGAGTTCGGATCCTGTTGGAGAGCTATCATGATTGAGTTAAGCTTAGTATCCTCCTTAACCTCCCGACGTACTACATCCATATCAAGCCAAAATGGGCTGAAACGGCTGAGAACAACAACTTGTCCTCTTCATCCCTTGATAATGCGTCTGCTGCGCCATTTTGCTTTCCTGGTTTATAGATCACCTCAAAATCCAGACCCAACAACTTGGCTTGCCAACATTGTTGATCTATAGAGGGAATTCTCTGGTCTAATAAATGTTTCAAGCTCATATGATCGATGTAAACTTTGAAATGCCTCCCTATGAGAAAATGCTTCCAATGTTGAATGGCCATGACTACTGCCATCACTTCTTTCTCATAAAATGATTTAGAATAGGTTGATTCAGCCAAAGCCTTGCTAAAATAGGCTAAGGGGCGACCCACTTGAATCAGGACAACCCCTAAGCCTCTTCCCGAGGCATCACACTCGAGGGAAAATTCCTTGGAAAAATTAGGCAATGCTAGGACTGGTGAGGAAGTCATCTTCTTCTTCAATTCTTCAAAAGCTTCTTGGGACTCCCTTCCCCAATTGAAACCATCGTCCTTTAAGAGTTCAGTAAGAGGTTTGGCAATTTTACCGTAATCTTTGACAAATTTCCGGTAGTAACCGGTGAGTCCAAGAAGCCCCCCTTTAGGAACAGGCCAGTCCAAAATACTTTTGATCTTGGTTGGGTCCATAGCTACCCCTTCACATGAAATAATATGGTCTAGGTACTCCACGGACTGCTGCCCAAAAATACACTTTTTCTAGTTAGCAAACAGTTAGTTGTCCCATAACAGTTTCAACACACAAGCCCAATGTTCCAAATGTTGATTCCAATCTGCACTATAAACTAGAATGTTGTCAAAGAAAACTAAGACGAATTTCCGTAATAGAGGCTTAAAAATTGAGTTCATGGTGGATTGGAAAGTAACAGGTGCGTTGATGAGACCGAATGGCATCACTTGATACTCGTAATGTCCTTCATGAGTCCAGAACCCCGTTTTATAGACATCTTCTTCCCTCACCCTGATTTGATGGAAACCTGACCTTAGATCAACCTTAGAAAAATATCTAGCCCCATGCAACTCCTCCATCAGCTCATCCACAACTGGAATAGGAAACTTATCTGGCACCGTGAGCTTATTTAAAACTCGGTAATTGACACACATCTGCCATGACCCATCCTTCTTTCTAACAAAGATGACAGGACTTGAGAAAGGGCTGATACTAGGCCTAATAATGCCGGTTTCCAGCAATTCCCTAATCTACCTCTCAATCTCATCCTTATGATGATATGCATGTCTATAAGGTCGGATATTTACTGGTTCTCCCCCTTCCTTCAAATTGATTGCATGGTCGTGGACCCTTCTAGGTGGCAGCTCCCTGTTCTCTTGAAAACCGATTCAAACCTGAGTAAAACAACCTGCAAGTCCTCTTGTTGTTCTGCGTCCATGGTTCTCATCTCTTTAGATAAAGACCCCCCTACTCCCATAGACTACAACAGACCCTCTACTTCCAACTCCTGATACTTTAAAATCTGTTGTAGAGCATGAGGAGAAGAGGCTTGCATGATTCCCTGTAGAGTAATCTCTGCCCCATTTCCGTTAAATGTCATATACATCTTCCTCCAATCAACCTTCACCACCCCTAAAGTTTCCAACCATGCAACACCTAGGCCCTAAAGTTTCCAACCATGCAACACCTAGGATTAGATTGGGCCCTCCTGTTTCAAAGACATAAGCACTTACGCTAAACTCCTCTCCATTCAGCTCTAATTTCATCTCCTTACAAATTCCTTGTGAAAAGGAACCATCTTCCAACCTAATTCCGAATGTTATAGTAGGTGTTATAGTAATTCCCATAGCTTGAACTAACCTGCTGGACACAAAGTTATGACTAGCTCCACTTCCACCATAATTACAATAGGCATTTCATTAAACTTACCTATCAAAACCATGGACTTCGTGGGTAAAGATGGGTCCTTACCTATCTCCCTAAACTCCACCGAATTGCACACAAGTTCCAAATCTTCTTGCTGCCCCTCATCCACTGTTGCTTCATGATTTTTCGTTCCATTGTCTTCTTCATCACCCTCCCACACAATTAACTTATACTCCTTATCTAGGCATCGATGGAGTGGACCATAGGTTTGTCCACACTTGAAACACAATCCCTTGGCCCTTCTTCCCATAAGTTGTTTGTAAGACAGATTCCTTGTCCCCTTCCATTTGGAACCACCAGGCCGATTACCCTCTGACATAGTATTTCTGTCTTTATTAGGCAATTCCCTCACTTCAACCTTAGGACTTCCAGCCGTATTATTAGGCTGAACCTGTTGCTGAGCATAATGAGTTCCTAATCGAGACCCGTAGCTAGTATGAAAGTTTCTCGACTTATTCTTCGATTCACCTGATTGTATTAACCCTTCTCCGATTAGCTCCCTCTCCGCCTTCCGTGCAATAGAGATGAGCCGAGCTTGAGTTGGTGGATCATGAGTACGAACTCTATTCTTTATTTCCTCACGTAGCCCACCCAAGAAACAGCTCATGTACCACTCTTCAGGGAAGTGAGCTATTTGCGATGCCACCCTCTCAAACTCTTCAATGTATGCGTCCACCGATCCTTGTTGGGTAATCGACTTTAGCTGCTCAATCGGCTCTCCCTCATCCTTACCCCCCTATCGATCAAACAATGATCGCTTGAATCGCTCCCAAGTCATACACGGATCAAACTCACGTAGAGTCATAAACCAATACAGTGTAGTACCCTCCATACAAATCTAAACCATCGGTAAACGAAGGTCAGTAGGGACTTCATGAATCGTAAAATACGACTCAGCACGCATGACCCATGCAAACGGGTCTTCCCCATGGAAAGCTGGAAGATCGACCCGACGTGCTGCATTGCGGTATTCTTCCAATGCACGTTCAGTAGCTACAGAAGTGACGTGGTCCCCTTGTCGGCGAGAACTCGATCCTTGCAGGCCAGTTGTAGGTCTATCGCCACCAGGAGAGTTGGACGCGTGGGCTGCAGGCCTATCGTCGCCCGCAGCAAAGGAGGACACATGTTGGGAAAACCCCGGAGGTCCTTCTCCTTCACCTCCAACGTGTTGTTTCTTCGAGTTTTTTGCTAACAGAGACTGAAATCCATCCCTCAACTCCGACTGCAACAGATTTTGAGATTTGGCCAATGTTTCTACGCTGGCCATCAAGGAACCAAGCTGTATCCCTAGATCCTTCAAGGTGGTATCATGCGACTTAACCATCCCCTCTTGGGCTGAGAGGGATGATTCCTGTCTCCTAAGAGACGCCTCCACTACAGACACCCTAGCCTCCATTCTAGTTTACATACAATCTCTACCCACTTAGTCTCTCAATGAAAGCACCAATTGATAGGGAAGAATATAGAGATTGTATTATTTAAGTATAAGATAGGGTTACAGCAATAGGATTCCTCCTGGAAAGAGTTTTTCCTAGGCCAATACAATTCACAATAATCTCAATAATAATCTCCCTCTCTTCCTAGATTCCCCCTATAGCTGTCCACTACAATCTCTCTCCATAACTCCTAACAACCAGCCTATGTGGAAATAGCCCCCGTTCCCATCTTACCCCTATGCATATAAGTCTGAAAAGGCTTAGGCTGCTGCTGTACTACTAAGGGCTGATCACTAACATTGATAACTAGGAGGAATACTAACAATTCCCTCCTCCTCAATAGACACCTTGTCCTCAAGGTGAGTAGATGGAAACTGCCCTTTAATAAATTTTGTATCCTCCCAAATCGCTTCCTCTGCTAATTTGTCTTTCCACCAAACAAGCCATTAGATATTACTTCTGCCCTTGGACTTGGACATGCGTGAGGCAAGGACTGCCTCTGGTTCAGCTAAATCCCCATGATCTACCTCCAATCCTTAGGGAAGATTGTACTCAACAGGATGGTCGCCTACGGCCTTCTTAAGTTGGGAAACATGGAAAACCAAATGGACTTTGGACGAAGTTGGGAGCTCTAGTTTATAGGCAACTAATCCCACTTTCCCAATGATCTTGAAAGGACCATAGTATCTTGTGGAGAGCTGAGGACAAATCCTTCTTGCAACAGTGAGCTGATGGTGTTGTCCTAATTTAACAAAGACCAAGTCTCCCTCCTGAAAGTGTACCTCCTTTCTGTGAATATCTGAAGATTTCTTCATCATAGACTGTGCACGCAATAGGTTGTGTTTTAATTGGCGTAAAGCTTCATCTCCATCCACCAAAGCTAGTGCCACAAATTCCACTTGAGTTTCGCCTTGAGAAAATTGCAGCAAGGTAGGTGGAAGTCGTCCATAGACAACTTCAAAAGGGGTCTTTCCAGTCGAAACATGGTAGTTGGTGTTATACCAATATTCAGCCCAAGCTACCCAATAAGACCAATTTTTAGGTTGTTCAGAAGTAAAGCAACAAAGATAGGTTTCTAGACACCGATTAAGCACTTCCATTTGCCCGTCCGTTTGTGGATGGTAGGAGGAACTCATCTTCAATATTGTCCCATGTAGTTTGAACAGCTCCTTCCAGAAATTGCTAGTAAAGAGTGGGTCTCTATCTCTTAGGATAGAGCTAGGAATACCATGCAGTCTAACCACCTCCCGAATGAATGCCTAGGAATACCATGCAGTCTAACCACCTCCCGAATGAATGCTTTAGCCACGATTTTAGCAGTGAAAGGATGCTTGAGAAGTAAAAAATGGGCATACTTTGATAAGCGATCCACTACCACCAAGATAACCTCATAACCGTGAGATTTAGGAAGCCCTGTGATAAAGTCCATGGAGACTTCATCCCAAATCAGCTGAGGTATGGATAAGGGCTGCAAAAGACCAACTGGGGACATGGCCATATATTTACTCTTCTGGCAGGTGACACATTCACGTACAAACTTATGTATTGAGGGCTTCATCGCTTGCCAAAACAGTCCGCAAGCTAACCTCTTGTAGGTCTTTAGGAAACCAGAGTGCCCCCCTGAAGGTGAGGCATGGTACTCACGTAGAAACTGAGGGATTAATGTCGAAGTAGCTGAAAGGACCAATCTGTTTTTGTAGAATAATAACCCGTCCCTCGTGTGGTAATCAGGTTTAGAGTTCGGATCCTGTTGGAGAGCTGTCATGATTGAGTTAAGCTCAGAATCCTCCTTAACCTGCCGACATAAGCCAAAATGGGGCTGAAATGGCTGAGAATAACAACTTGTCCTCTTCAACCCTTGATAATGCGTCTGCTACCCCATTCTGCTTTCCTAGTTTATAGATCACCTCAAAATCCAGACCCAACAACTTGGCTTGCCAACATTGTTAATCTATAGAGGGAATTCTCTGGTCCAATAAATGTTTCAAGCTCTCATAGTCGGTGTAAACTTTGAAATGCATGCCTGTGAGAAAGTGCTTCCAATGTTGAATGGCCATGACTACTGCCATCACTTATTTCTCACAAACTGATTTAGAATATGTTGATTCAGCCAAAGCTTTGCTGAAATAGGCTAAGGGGCGACCCTTTTGAATCAGGAAAGGCCCTAAGCCTCTTCCCGAGGCATCACACTCGAGGGAAAATTCTTCGAAAAAATCGGGCAACGCTAGGACTGGTGAGGAAGTCATCTTCTTCAATTCTTCAAAAGCTTCTTGGGACTCCCTTCTCCAACTGCAACCATCCTTCTTTGTGAGTTCAGTAGAGGTTTGGCAATTTTACCGTAATCGTTGACAAATTTCCAATAGTACCCGGTGAGTCCGGGAAACCCTCTTACCCCTTTTACATT
The DNA here is from genome assembly GCA_027563885.1 of Erythroxylum longipes. NCBI lineage: Eukaryota > Viridiplantae > Streptophyta > Magnoliopsida > Malpighiales > Erythroxylaceae > Erythroxylum > Erythroxylum longipes. The sequence continues at coordinate 20,609,909 of JAOQMS010000180.1, read as the reverse complement.
TTTAGGAATAGGCCACTCCAAAATACTTTTGATTTTGAATGGGTCCATAGCTACTCCTTCACATGAAATAATAAGGCCTAGGTACTCCACGGACTACTGCCCAAATATGCACTTTTGTTGGTTAGCAAACAGCTAGTTGTCCCATAACAGTTTCAACACACAAGCCAAATGCTCCAAATGTTGATTCCAATCTGCACTATAAACTAGAATGTCGTCAAAGAAAACTAAGACGAATTTCCGTAATAGAGGCTTAAAAATTGAGTTCATGGTGGATTGGAAAGTAGCGGGTGCATTCATGAGAACGAATGGCATCACTAGATACTCATAATGTCCTTCATGAGTCCGGAACCCTGTTTTATAGACATCTTCTTCCCTCACCCTGATTTGATGGAAACCCGACCTTAGATCAACCTTAGAAAAATATCTAGCCCTATGCAACTCCTCCATCAGCTCATCCACAACTGGAATAGGAAACTTATCCGGCACTATTAGTTTATTTAAAGCTCGGTAATCGACACACATCCGCCATGATCCATCCTTCTTTTTAACTAGGATGACAGGACTTGAGAAAGGGTTGATAATAGGCCTAATAACCCCGGTTTCCAGCAATTCCCTAATCTGCCTCTCAATCTCATCCTTATGATGATGAGCATGTCTATAAGGTCGGACATTTACTAGTTCTGCCCCTTCCTTCAAATTGATTGCATGGTCGTGGACCCTCTTAGGTGGCAGCCCCCTGGTCTCTTGAAAAACTGATTCAAACCTAAGTAAAACAGCCTGCAACTCCTCTTGCTGTTCTGCATCCATGGTTCTCATCTCTTTAGATAAAGACTCCCTACTCCCATAGACCACAATAGACCCTCTACTTCCAATTCCTGATACTTTAAAATCTGTTGTATAGCATGAGGAGAAGAGGTTTGTATAATTCCCTGTAGATTAATCTCCGTCCCATTTCGGTTAGATGTCATATACATCTTCCTCCAATCAACCTTCACCACCCCTAAAGTTTCCAACCATGCAACACTTAGGATTAGATCGGGCCCTCTTGTTTCAAAGACATAAGTACTTACACTAAACTCCTCTCCATTCAACTCCAATTTCATCTCCTTACAAATTCCTTGTGAAAGGGAACGATGTCCATCTCCCAACCTAACTCCGAATGTCCTAGTAGATGTTATAGTAATTCCCATAGCTTGAACCAACCTGTTGGACACAAAGTTATGACTAGCTCCACTATCCACCAAAATTACAATAGGCATTTCATTAAACTTACCTATCAAGACCATGGACTTCATAGGTGAAGATAGGTCCTTACCTATCTCCCTGAACTCCACCGAATTGCACACAAGTTCCCAATCTTCTTGCTACCCCTCGTCCACTGTTGCTTCATGATTATTCGTCCCACTGTCTTCTTCATCACCCTCCCACACAATTAACTTATACTCCTTATCTGGGCATCAATGGAGTGGATCATAGGTTTGTCCACACTTGAAACACAATCCCTTGGCCCTTCTTTCCATAAGCTGTTCGTAAGACAGATTCCTTGTCCCCTTCCATTTGGAACCACCAGGCCGATTACCCTCTGATATAGTATTTCTGTTTTTACTAGGCAATTCCCTCACTTCAACCTTAGGACTTCCAGCTGTATTAGCGGGCTGACCCAGTCGCTGAGCATAATGAGTTAATAATCGAGACCCGTAGCTAGCATGAAAGTCTCTCGACTTATTCTTCGATTAACCTTATTGTATTACCCCTTCTCCGATTAACTCCCTCTCCACCTTCCGTGCAATCGAGATGAGCCGAGCTCGAGTTGGCGGATCATGAGTACGAACTCTGTTCTTTATTTCCTCACGTAGCCCACCCAAGAAACAGCTCATGTACCACTCTTCAGGGAAGTGAGCTATTTGCGATGCCACCCTCTCAAACTCATCAATGTATGCATCCACCGATCCTTGTTAGGTAACCGACTTTAGTTGCTCAATTGGTCTCCCTCGTCCTTACCCCCATATCGATCAAACAATGATCGCTTGAACCGCCCCTAAGTCATACACGGATCAAACTCACGTAGAGTCATAAACCAATACAGTGTAGTACCCTCCATACAATCTGAACCATCGGTAAACGAAATTCAGTAGGGATTTCATGAATCGTAAAATACGACTCAGCACTCATGACCCATGCAAACGAGTCTTCCACGTGGAAAGCTGGAAGATCGACCCGACATGCTGCATTTCGATATTCTTCCCATGCATGTTCGGTGGCTACAGAAGTGATGTGGTCCCCTTGCCGACGAGAACCCGATCCTTGCAGGCCAGTTGCGGGTCTATCGCCACCAGGAGAGTTGGATGCGTGGGGTGCGGGCCTATCGTCGCCCGCAGCAGAAGAGGACGCGTGGTGGGCAAACGCCGGAGGTCCTTCTCCTTCACCTCCGACATGTTGTTTCAGCGGGTGTTTTGCTAACAGAGACTGAAATCCATCCCTCAACTCCGACTGCAATAGAGTTTGGGATTTGGCCAGTGTTTCTACGCTGGCCATCAAGGAACCAAGCTGTGTCCTTAGATCCTTCAAGGTGGTATCATTCGACTTAACTATCCCCTCTTGGGCTGAGAGGGATGATTCCTGTCTCCTAAGAGACGCTCCACTGCAGACACGCTAGCCGCCATTCTAGTTTGCATACAATCTCTACCCAGTTGGTCTCTCAATTAAAGCACCAATTGATAGGGAAGAATATAGAGATTGTATTCTTTACGTATAAGATAGGGTTACAACAATAAAATTCCTCCTGGAAAGAGTTTTTCCAGGCCAAAACAGTTCACAATAATCTCAAGAATAATCTCCCTCTCTTCCTAGACTCCCCCTATAGCTGTCCACTACAATCTCTCTCCATAACTAACTCCTAACAACCTACTTATGTGGAAATAGCCCCCTTTCCCATCTTACCCCTACGCATACAAGTCTGAAAAGGCTTAGGCTGCTGCTGTACTACTAAGGGCTGATCACTAACATGTTGATCACTAGGAGGAATACTAACAAAATCGACTCATAATTTACTGGTGGCACCAATGGAGTTAGTCCCATGGGCTGAAACCGTATGGAAGCAGGTATTGAGTCCCAAATCTGCCATTTTCTTGTGGTTAGTTATAAAGAATAGATTGGGAACTAAAGATCGTTGATTTGGGAGTTACGATCCACTATGCGTCTTATGTAAACAAGTAAATGAGAGTAGAAATCATCTATTCGTTGAGTTTGGATATAGCAAATCGATGTGGAGCAGAATTTTGAACATGGTTAGACTTCCAAGGTTCTCCTTTTATTGGTATGAAACACTGAACTCTATCATTCCGTATTCCAACTCTAGTCAAAGGGATGGACTTATCATTAAGACTTCTTTCCAGATAGTGATCTATTATATATAGAGGGAGAGAAATAGGAGAATTCACAAAAAAGAGGAGCAGCACAAATATGAACTTGCCGAGGCAATTTTCAACTTGATTAGAGAGACTATAATAGCTAAAGGGAAGCAAGACAACATTTTCCAAGAACTTAGAGTGATATGGTTAATCTGATTTTTGTTTTGTAATTTGTTGTACATTCTGTGTAGTGTAGTTTCTTACTGCTTGTAGGATCCTTGAGGAGGATTGTATATAAGTTTCTGCTTTGGTAATATATTTCCTTTTTAAATTTAAAAAAAAAATTGTAAGTATTCTTACCTAGCATCATATTGGGTCCTCGGACCCATATTTCCCCCAATTGGTTAGGAGGAAGAGGCTTCAAAGTGTCTACACTAACTACTTGTGATTCCACTCCTGCAGCAAGCGTTCCAGCTGATCCAATATGTCGAGTACCCACCCTGTGATTCTCCATTGAGATGATGCCACTAGTTTCAGTCATACCATAACCCTGAAAGCACAGAGACCTACATCAAGATGAGTGTCATGTTTTAGTGTTTCTTTTTTCTTTTTGGTTTGACAACGGAAAACAGCAGAATCTTTTGAATCCTATCAATACTATGGTACATATTTCTGTAATGTGAACAAGCATTGGTAGGAAAACTAAAAACATGTTTTCATTTCTTTTCTCCTTCTTCGTTTCTCTATGCACCAGCCAACTGTAGCAGTGCTCATGGATTATTTTAACATTAGTTTGTTCCTTCTTAGAGGCTCATCATTGCTGTTAGTGAGCTTAATGGAAAATCAGACTGTATCCATGAGGAATAACCATTGACATATGAACTTAAACTATATCAAGATTTTTTAAGCTACTGTATGTATGGCTTGGCAGAAAAAGTCCAAATTAATCATTATGGATAAAATTTTTGCTTCATCTGAAAATAGAAGTTGGTTTAGGGAAAACTAAGCTTGACCCAATATCTAGATGCGAACATGGTATTCAGAGGAACAGATGTAATTCTATCCTTCTTCCCTCAAAGGAACCAAACCTCGGCCACCTTCAAAAACAGTAGGTGTGAAATATAACAATTTAAGAAAGGTCCATAATCATATTAATGTACAAAGCTCGCTCATGGTGCAGACCTATGCCATATATTATGTGTCGTGATGCTAGATCTGAAAGGACAACATTTTAGATGCAGGAGAACAGGCTGTCTTATGTGGAGACAGCATATTTAGAAGCAAGCAACCATCAAAAGGTAGATAGCACAGAGTATCTATAATATGTAAAGCCTGAATCATTCTATGAAGAATTGCAATAGGTTGTTGCTAATTACCTGCGCAACTGCAGCATGAGGAAAATTCTTGGCACATTCTTCCATCAAATCTTTTCCCAGAGGAGCTGCACCAGAGCCAATATGCTGTAATGAAGAAAGGTCGTACTTTTTCAGGACAGAAATATGTTTAGCTAAAGCCAGGATTATGGGAGGCACAACCCACATATGAGTCACTCTATATTTCTCCACAGCCCTCAAAATCATCTGAAAATCAAACTTTCCCATGGATACAATCGCATTGCCCTTTTGCAACTGCGAATAAGTAATCACTGCCAATCCAAACACATGAAACATGGGCAAGAAACAGAGAAATACGTGGTGCATTTCACCAGCCATTTCTTGGTCCATAGTGATCATTAGTGATGCAGCTATGAAATTCCCATGAGTCAATATCACTCCCTTACTGGTCCCAGTCGTTCCTGAAGAATACAGAAGGGCTGCTACATCAGTTTGCTTTATACTAGTCACAGGGAATTCAGATTTAGATCCTCCCAACTCGACCAAATCGTGGAAACTTCTGATTCCTGAACTGAGTTTTGCAGAAGCAGACTCCTTGGGTCCTAGGTACACAGTTGGCAGATTAAAGTCTCTAACTTTGCTCCACAGCTCTGGGATGGTGATGATCAACTTGGGATTTGAGTCCTTAATCTGTTTCGATAGTTCGGTGATAGTATACAGAGGATTGGAGGTTGTTACAATAGCACCAATTGATACGATGGCCAAAAAACAGATAGGGTATTGATATGAATTAGGTGCAAAGATAAGAACCACATCACCTTTAGATATACCCAGATGGCGTAAGCCATGAGCGACCTTGATAACAGTGGATTTGAGCTGTGCAAAAGATAAGGAGATGGATAAATCTGCATCAAAAAGAGCTGGTTTTTGAGGGTATGAATTGGAGTTCCTAAACAAAAAGGAAACTATAGACAAGTTTGGATCTTTAGGGACGACGAGGGTAGGTCTGAGAGACCTGTAAATGCCATCACGGCCATATCCAGATTTCTCCATTGCTACTTGAAAGTATAACCTGCTTGATGCAAAGACTTCGTATTCGATTGCGTGGCAGGTGAGTGTAGTCCTCTTTATGTAGCGATCATAAGGAAAAAGATCCACAAGTCGTGACGGATCCAACTTTGTAATTTAGAGAGAGATCGAGAGAATCAACCACCTAAAGGACTAGCAGTTAATGCAACGATAACTTCGATTAAAACACTACAAAATTACAATCTGTGAGTATAATTTTCCAATAGCAATGGTCGTATCAGTTTGGTCTATGCGGATAATTTTTTGGGGAAAAAATGATGTGATGGGCTTGAACTCATTTTAACTTCTGAGAAAGACCTGACCAAGTATAGTGCAGAACTTTCATTTGAATAGGAATTTCAATAGGCCAACCAGGCCATGGTGACCCGTAGATGGGCTGACAGGATAGGTTAGCTTGTAACCTGACCAACTATTTATTTTTTAAAAGAGAAAAAATTTTAAAACAACGTTATTTTGAATTAAAAATGATAAGGCCTGTTTAATTATAATTGATCCGTGGCCTGCAAGTAGCCCGGTTAACCTAAGCCAAAAACGGGCCAGTCGGACAGGGCGGGCCATTATTGCCATGTTTACATTTGACGTTCCATTTTTCGGTTCAAATATGCCAAAGACATAATAGTATTAAATATTTAATACGGTTGACAATATAAGCACCCGTCAATCATTGAACAGATGAAAATTTTATTGACTGTTAAGATGGGAATTCGTGATTATAGAGACTTGTATCCGACCGTCGGTAATTTATTAAGTATATATACTAAGCGTGAAGATGGGTGACGACGAAAAATTTAAATCTGACCATCCAATGCATCCAACGGCTATCCAAACTCTCAGATTTTCTCAAAGTTTCTACCATGTTCGTAGAGCCTTTCTCTTTCTATTTCTCTGAAATTTCTGCTGGTATTTTGTCTCCCCCGGCTTACTCTCCTTCTCCGCCCTAGGCTTCTTTGGTCCCTTTCCCATTAACAGTCCAGGCAACGATCAAAATCAGTTGGCATTACAGTGCTGAGTGAGGAAGTGCAGTTGAGATTATACTGCACGAATCCTTCAACTCCATCTTCTTACCCTTAGAAACTTCTCGTGTAATTCCATTGGTCTCTCCTTTTTCGACCTTTTGCCATTTATCTTCTCTACTGTATCTTCTACCTCTCGTCGAAACACCAAATTTGGTCATCTCCAAATCCTTATTTGAATCAAACTCCTTATTTCCCTTACCAAGTAAATCCTCCACCGTGTCGGTTCAACACCGGGGTTAATCACTCCCTCGACAGACGAAGGCTCTATCAGCAGGTGGGATAACCCGAAATGTGGGGTTTCGAGTTTGGGGTGGGAGAGAACAATTATCGGAATTTGTTCAGTGCTTAGTTTTCTCTCTTGCTAGCTGGATTTTTTCCCTTTTTTTGTTGGTTGGTGAAGAAGTGGAGCTGATCATTTTTTTCTGATTCACAGTTTTTCATCTACGCCAATGGAACTCATTATGTGGCGGAGGTGATCGAGCAAACTTTCTGATCATGCAACACCAGCTCTCCGATCTCTCTCAGCACCACCCCGCGGATTAGAATAACTCTCACAACTCCAGCTGAACATTTCTTTATCTGTGCGACCCCTCAATTGAATTTTCTTTTTGCAGGATAATTTCCTCAAAATCCTTGGTGAGAAGCACATACTCTGAGTTTTTGAGCAATTTTCCTCAAAATCCTTGGTGAGAAGCACAGACTCTGAGTTTTTGAGCAATCTATACGGAAAGGCTTACAGCTGCTATCCAATGGCCCTTTGTATAATACCCTCGTCGACACCCATTTCACTAGGTATGGTCATTTCGTTTCTTGTAGCTTATATGTGCTGAACCATGTTTTAGATTATCATTTATTGTGGTTGATTGTTTCAGTGTGGTAAATGATCCCCTATAAAGCATCTCCTTTCATCTTGGATTCAATGGTTCCACCTGAAGAGCAGCCCCTGAACGCTGCTTCTAGTAAAGAATCCCCAGTGGATAATGGAAATGGTAAAGAAAACTACCATTGTGAGGACAGTGATTAGAAAGGTAAAACCCGAATTTGCTAATTATGTTCTTGATTTGTTGCTGAGGTAATTTTTGATATTTTATGGTATGATTCAATAGAGAATGTGATTGATTTAGTTTGCATTCTAGTGATAAAACGGAGCAGTGTTTGTCTTCAAATAAAGCTTTGAACCTTACTTTTTAGGCCAGTAGGATTAAAGAGGAACAAGACTACAAATTTGAGGATTTTCTAGAAAAGGATGTTCTTACTCATCCTCCTGAAATTTCTTTTTTTTTTCTCTCATTTGCTCTAATCATGTCATCATGACCAGTAGATTTCTTACCAGTTCTGTTTCTCTTCTTCTATATCTCAAGGAGGACATTGTTTGATGCTGCTAATATCCTTCGGTAAGTTATTCTTTTTGTGTTATATACTAAGCGTGAAGATAGGTGACGACGAAGAAATTAAATCCAACCGTCCAATTCATCCGGCGGCTGTCATCATCCTCGTTTTACTTCATGGTCACGCCTGCTTACTCTCGAAACTTCCACAGCGAGCAACAGATCCTCCTCTCTTCTATACTTTGCTCTCTCCTCTGGCTTCCTATCCTTCTTCACCGTCGGTAGCTACTCCAACTTCGGCTCCTCCCTTCCAAATCCTAACCACCAGCTCTACCTATTCTCTCAGGTTTCCCTCTATTTGATTGGTAGTTCAAGTTTCTGTACTGATCTGTGCTTTTGACCTGCAGGATTTGCAATGAAAGGAGGAAAATCCAGGTCAGACACCAGAAACACCACGTGAGTTCTCCTTTTTTCTTTTTTCTTTCTCATTTCTCCATTTAAGGACCTTTAAGATCTCAGTCATGAGAAGTTTAACCTGGAATTGATATTTTGCAATGAAAAATGATTTTAGTTTTGGGTTCACTTTATTTTCAAAATATTCAGGTTTAGATGGTGGGGAGATTGAAAAGCTGAGATCCACAACTTTGGGTTCACTTTTTTCAAAATATTCAAGTTTAGATGGTGTGCTTTGCTCTCTCCTCTGGCTTCCCCTCCTTCTTCACCGTCGGTAGCTACTCCAACTTCGGCTCCTACTCCGAGTTCAATAATGACGTCAAAGCCTCAGTCGATCACGTCGCCGCCTCCTCTCCTCATGTATTCGGTTTTGGATCTTCAACTACTGATGTAGATCCCAACCTTAACTTCTACCAGAACCCCTACGGCGTCGATAATGGCTACGGCTGTTTCTTAACCTGAGCACTCTTCTGATTGGTCATTTTACAATTCTTTGCTGTTTGCCTCTTACTGGGTTGGTTCTGTTCATCGACGGAGCTGCTTTTTCCTTTGCCTGATTTCGCTAGATTTTTAGAATCCATCTTTCTTCTCTCTTCTACTTGAACAGATAGATCCAGCAGAATGTAAGATTTTACTCACTGACCCTCCTCTTAATCCTTCCAAAAATCATGAAAAAATGGGTATTTTTATGATCTAATGATTTTGTTTCCACTTTACGACGCAGGTTCAGATTATGTTTGAAAATGACAACTTTTCTGGTGTCTTCATTCAAATCCAAGCCGTTAAGACTATGCCCAAGGTGCTTGTGGAGATTATTGAAGGTTTAAGTCTTTTTTGTTGTTGCATATTGTTCTACAACATGATGATATCCTTCTTAAGACACTTTGAAGTCTTAGTACAAATAATCGATGATGCTCCTTTTCTTTGTTACTTTTATTGCTACAGTTAAGTCACCATTTTCCTTCTTTGTTCCTTTTTCCCTGTCTTTTCTGTTTTTCTTTATGTTTCCATTACTTTCTACAGGTTTACTCACTGGATTAGTGATTGACTCTGGAGATGGTGTCACTCATATGGTGAGATCAACAAAGAGCTCTTTTAAACAATAAACCAATCTTTTGTTTTGTTATTATTTCCTATTTCGAACATGGAGTTCTTATTGATTGTTATGCTCAAGTATGATATCTCCAAACACCTTGCACATGATCTGACTTTGAATCTATTCCTATTCAGTTATGGTTATAGTAGGGAAGGTTAATTGGGACGAGAGACTACCATCCTGGTTAAGAACTACACTGTAAGTTATTCTCTAAACTATATATCTTATCTGTATTTGTATGCATACAATATATATGTATATGTTTGAATAAAAGGATCACTGGCCTCTGCCCCCTCATAAAAAGAGAAATATGGAAATGGATTAGGAAGAAAGGGAACGGCAAAGTCAGTAAGAAAAGCAGCAATGAAGGCCTTGGTGAGTGTGTTACAACACCGTAAGCCTGAGACAACCTAATGGCTGTGTCATTCTGTGTTCAGAATCATTTAATTTCTCTTAACTAGTGGCTTTAGAAATGCAAAGATTGTCTTAATATTAGTTGGCATAAAATGGCAGTCTAATTAGTCTTGGCCCACTATTAACTATATTGTTATCAAGGTTGACAATGTTGAGAAAGGAGAGTGAATGACTGTATGGTATCACAGATGGGATTTTGTGCTCAAAAGCTTTGTCTTTTTAACCCTCTTCCTTTAAATTAGTTATTTAAGCACCATCAACCGCCACCATTTCATAGTCATGTTGTCTAATCTAGATTTTGTTTTGTGCCTTACAGGCTTCTCAAACTTGATAAGTTTGAGTTTTCTAAGAAACTATTTGATAACAGGAAAAGGGATGAGTTCATTGGTTGGATTAGTTAACTTGGTCAACACTTTTGTGATCAATGAAACTTATTTTAATCAGTGCATATTGTGTGGTCACCTATGCATAAGTCTAAATTTATTTCTCATGTATATTACCTTTTACAGAACTTGTGAATTTTAAGGTACTTCATTTTTCTTTGGTATCTGAGGCACTTCTTTAATGATGGTGGACTTGATAATCTTAACCTATTTTCTGACCTTTTCTGTGCAGCTCTTGCTTCTTTGTTATATGTGAACCATAACAGATGCCAACTTTCTAATGATGGGTGTGAGAAATTTTCCAGTAAGTTTATTGCATTTATGTAGTTCTAGCTGTTTATTTGCCTTTTTTTTTTCTAAACCTTGATAACTATTATGTCCTTATTAAATTCCTTTGCCTTTTTTTTTTCCAAATTTCAAAATACTGAAACTACTGAATCTGGGCTTCAATGACATCACTGATTCTTGTTTGGTGCACCTGAAAGGTACTTTTTATATTAGTTTTATATTATATTTTTGTTCCTAACTTAAAGATTGAAACATGTCAAATTGCTATGCAACCTTAAATATATACTTACGCTGCAATTATTTCAAATAGAATTACTGTAGATTCATGGGATTAAGACGTAGAGATATTTATAAACAGATTCCCTGGAAGTTACTTCTACATCCCTACCACCAGGGCAAAACCATGGTGGCTTGGGAGAAGAATCTTAAACCTCTGCAAGATATGGTTACTAGTTTGTTTATGCGCACTATCATAGTTGGCAACTACGTCTTGGATCATGACGGTATAGTTTACTAGTTATATTTCCTTTCAGAAGGACAAGAACCATCTCTATTATGAATTTCATTATTAGTATATTAAATGTGGGAGAGTTTGCAGAAATATGAATCTGATTTCTCTTTCAAGTTTTCAAGATCATTAGGTTTTACTTCTTGCAGGATTTGATAGATGTTAAAGGTGATGGAATGGCTGACATGGTTTTTCGCTGCATTCAGGAAATGGATATAGATAACAGGATGACGGTAACAACATTATGCCTAATTGTTGTATAATGTACTGAAGAATCTGATATTACTTAAAAACCAACATTTACTCATTTGTACTGACGTTTTGATCTATTGGTTATATAGTCTAACAAGCTATATTATCACTATCTAAAGTTGTTCCCTTAATTTCCATCTTCTGATCTAGCCACAATTCTGTATTTGTATGTTGTAGAATGATGCGGATTTCAACATAGTGGTTGGTGATAATTTTGACGAGACTGTTTTGGATGAGTCAAAAGATGTTCTCCTTGAGGTTTGGATGCAAGGAGAAACTGTGGCTTAAAACATGCTCCAGTTCCTAACCTTCAAGAATACGAAATGTTATTTTCTGCCAGTCATTTATTTACTTAGTAGTTTACCGCCATTGAATTAAACTTTCAGATCCATCCCTGCTTATCCTTTTCATTCAGTGTTGTTATATAGTGTGGAAGCCATTGCAGTCCAGTTTTTATATTGTTACAAAAACTTAACTTCTTTTTGTAATAGCAATGCTGGATAAGTTAGAAAGAGCTTATCTATTAAGCCGTATACAGAGGGCAATGGCTACTTCATTTCTTTAAGTGAGTATTGTTCCTTATCATGGTTGTATTGGCATTGGTTCCATTCAAATTCATGTTTATTTTTGTTGTATATCGGTTTATTAGACTGTCTGGTAGCCATAATGTTTGTTTTTGTAGCCTGTTTTTATATTCAAGCATCAGTTGTGTCCTTTGTTATGGAATTGCAAGTATTGGAAACAATTTATTTTACAACAGTCATGAAATGTTAAATATTATGGGAATTGTAACAGATGAAATACATGTGAAAACAGTTCCTAACTTCATCCTGATAGAATCCAAATATTTCTGTTTCTTTGATCATGTTGTTACTCATTGCACCATAATATGATATGCGGAAAAATTAAAAAACAACTTTAATATGAGGTAGAATGAATTAATGGTTGTCTTGAAGTAGGTATAAGAACAAAGTGGAAAATAAATAAAAAACTAAATAATGCCATTTTCAATTGTTTAGGAGGTATTGCTCAATCCGTCCATGTAGTTTAAATCTTCTCTTTTAAAACATGACTGGGTCTTGGAAATATATTTCTCATTGTTTTACCATGACTGTTGCATTTCATCTATTTTTTATGTAGTGGACTTTCAGTTTATCAAAAGTGGGAGGAGTCACAGGATGAAACAATGATAACTTCTTGTAATTGTTTAATTTTTTTTGTCCTGCTGTTGATTAGAGGGCCTAGACTTGCGGATGTTCCAAGCTGTGCTCTTGAAAATCCTTTCTTGTTATATTAGTTACTGTACTTGCTTACACTCTTGCTGGTCAAATGTGCAAAGTTAAACCTTTTTGTGAAATTGTATTGTTGTTTTGTCTACTTCTTTTGAAAGTTAAGCTGTCTAATGTTATAAGGAGATCTCGTAGTATTATTCCCTAATTGCGTATTTTAAGTCCTTGAGATATCAGATTTATCTGTTGTCCTGTTTTGGTAGCATTGAACTCAATATATTGTTTCTTGATGTAATTTTTTTCACAGATGTAGTCAACAACACTTTGAAAACCAATGACAAATTTTTAGTTCCAGTCACAAGTGGTGAATTTGCTGTTTTGAGGACAGCTTGCTGCGTATGACATTCTAAATCTCTCTGTCTATGTTCTTTTCGTTTTCCCTTTCAATACAGTTACTTATTTCCTTGTGTGATTGGTGTTCTTGAGTTGGATTTCTGAAGTTCTAAAACTTGGCTAATTACTGGAAACAAAAGAAGACATCCAAGTGAACAGAAGTGGATCAAACTACTTAAACTGGAAGACTTTTGGCAGTCATCATTTCGCAATTATCAATGATTTGGTTTGTTATGTGATCAGAAATGGATAACTTGATTTTGAAAGGCAAGGGGGAATTATTGTAATAACATTATTTTGTCTGTTGCTATGATGCATGATTCTGTAAAGCTCCTTGCATTTATGACTAGAAGACCATTCAATACTATAATTCCATTTTGAAACTTAAATATCTTTTGAGTTTTCTATCCTAGTTATTATGAAGACATGCCAGTTACTTCTATGGAAGCTAATGACTTAAAATATTGTGTCACCGTGACGTTCTGTTCTTGACTCCTCGGTATATGGTCATATAACCTAAATGCTTAACTGTTCTGGACCAGATACTTAGATAGATGCCAAGATTTATTACTAGTTCCTACTCATTGCTTATAGATCTTCAGATATTTCTGAGGAAAGAAGTGATTAGGATGATTTGAATATGTATACCATATAAGAGTTTTGGTTTGGTACTTATGCGTTGAAGGTCAAATTCTAGAAAATTGTTTACCTTGTTCTCCGTCATAGTTTATAGGATATATTTATCCCCATTGTCATATGGA
>JAOQMS010000180.1:20583181-20595662 GCA_027563885.1 Erythroxylum longipes | reverse complement strand
CCTTTGAGATTCAACAATACTTAGTAAGTTGCCTGTAACTAAACTTCTTTAGTGTCATATATTAAATGACTTATCATTACTACTAAGGGCTGATCACTAGGAGGAATACTAACATTTTCCTTTGAGATTCAACAATACTTAGTAAGTTGCCTGTAACTAAACTTCTTTAGTGTCATATATTAAATGACTTATCATACACATTGCATATGCTATATTTGGTCATGTGAGACAAATAAATGAGCCTCCCTATAAGGAGTTGGTAGATTTCTCTGTCTACTACAGCATCCACCTCTACCTTTCTAAGTATAATGTTGAGTCTATCAGAATACTTTGTTAGTTTGCAAGTTGTCTCACCTATCTCTTAGGAGATCAGTAACATAATTTTGTTGGGAGATAAACAGACCTTGCCTAGAGTGAGTTACTTTAATGCGAGAAAATATTTCATCCTTCCCAATTCCTTGATCTCAAATTTCTTGGCCAAACATTGATTTAGAAATTGTATATCCTTGATATCATCACATGTCATTATTATTTCATCAACATACACTAGAAGAAGATGACAAGTCAAACAAGAAGAAATCCTTGACAATCCCTTATCCTTATCTTCTATTGTTGAATTCTCTTCTTGAAGATAAGGAGTGATGAAATAAGAATCATGTTAATTGAAAGTAACATTTGCCAAAGCATAAAACTTTTTTGACGGATGGTAGTAACACTTATAGCCTTTTTGAGTCGTAGAGTAACCAATAAAGACACATTTTAGCACTCTTGGATCTAACTTTCTGCCATTGTGGCTATAAACATGGATAAATGACACACACCAAAATACCCTTGGAACAAGGTTACTTGTAGTTTTTAGATCAAGATAAAATGTTGAGATTTCTATTGGACTCCTGAATCCCAAGACCTTTGAAGGCAAATGTTTTATGAGATGAACATTTATAAGTACTGCTTCTAAAGGATTCAGGTACATTTTTCTAAGAAAAGAAGACTCGAGTTGATTCAAGGAAACGGCCATTTTTCCATTATGCTATTCCATTCTGCTATAAGAAGATATTAACACAAGATGACCCATGTACAATCCCTCTTCTTGAAAGTATAGAGTTAGGACTTAATTGAAATACTTCCTAGCATTTCTAGACCTAAACCTTTTGATTTTAACCCTAAAATGATTTTTAATCATAGAACAAAAATTTTCGAGGGCAGTACTGACATCAGATTCGTGTTTCAGTAAAAATATCCAAGTGACAAAAGTATAATCATTGATGAAAGACAAACTATTTTGCTCCAGAAACATTAGAAATAGTAGAAGGGTCCAAAATATCATTGTGAATGATATAAAAAGGAATAGAACTTCTTTAATTACTAGTTAAAAAAGATACACATTTATGTTTGAGAAGCTCACACAATTCATAATGAAATCGTCAACATTTAGACCCTTAACTAAAGAAGGAAACATAATTTTAACTACTCCAAATATGGATGTCCAAAGTCGGTGATAGTGGAGCTAGATTTTCTTTTTATTATATGAAAAAGATTTTGAAAGAAAGGAAAGAGATAAATTACCTTGATCTTGCTTGATAAGTTCAGTTCTTTAAGGTAATAGAGGTCATCCTTTACCTTTAACATGTCCAATCGTGTTCTCTAGATCCTATTCCTTAAATACACAATACTTTATGATGGAAAATCACATAGCAATTCAGATCTCTGGTGAGTTTGTTGATAGAGATCAGGTTCATGAATAATCTAGGGATATAGAGAACTATTTTTAAGGTTAATAATGGATTGATCAAGCTCTTACCTCAAGGATTTCGAGTGATTGGCATATTTGGTAACTGTCTTACTCCTTTGTCTTGCAATCATAGTCTTTACCTTGACCTTGTACACTTAAGCTATGTCTCTAGCCTTAGAATTCATTTATTGGAGTGCATGTCATATATCCTTGTTAACAACCAAAAACATACATATGTCACTAATTTCAGGTGTTCTTAAGTTCCAAAGTCAAACCATAATCAAAGAATTTTCTTCATCTCATGCTTCAAATCAATGATCCTTTGGTTTCAGACTTGTACCTATGAGATGGCTAATCTTTCCTTTCCCTTTTAGTATGATGCAAACAAGTTGAGACAGACCATTCAATGTAATTTTTTCCATTCAACTTATATGTAGCTTGACATTTTGCAATTCATCGAGATGTTGAGATTGAATAGTCTCCTTCAATTATGTTGTAATGGTTGTCTCTAACACCTTCGACATCTCCATGAGGAAAAAAAAAACTCTAGGTAATTAAAGTTGATTGCCTAGAGGAAAAAATTAACTAGCAATGAAGGTTGGTCAAAAAAACAAGATTGATAGCAATGAAGGGTAGACATTCAGATCGATCTTTTCCAAGAACTGAAAGCCTTATGGCACCAATAACATGCTTGACATTGAGAAAATATTTTCTACATTGCATTATATACAAGTTACCCTAAAAACATAAAGGAAAACAAAAATAATCAGATCCTATGATCACGAGATATCCTAACTAAATAGGAATATCTTAAAAATATACAAAAATCCTAAAATAGCTAACATATCCACAAATCATGTTTTCCACATAGATAAACTATAACACCATATAGAGTTGATTCCAAACCATATCTATGCATCAAAAGAGTAACATCCTAGGAAAGTATCACCACTATCTTGGGAGAATAGAGTGCCAATACTCCTTTTTGAATAACAAATGGACTTACCGACACACTTCCAATTCTCCTTAACATCATCAACACCACCAAAGTGGAAGGTCGGCAACAAATGAATATGACTTATACCAGCCTCTGATAATTTTGTTAGATGACTTACACCTGCAGAATTCTTCAGGTATATATTATATGGTGTTAAAAAATGGCCATCACAAAATCACTCAACATGACTATAAAATCTCTAATTCCATTTATAAGATACAATAAATGAAAAGATTATATTAATAATTTCATATCAACCTAGGGTGACTTAGAGATATTTTGTTTGTAAGCTAGACAAACAGATATTAGGGGAAAACCCTTTATGCTAAGGCATCCTTTGGGAACAAAAGTTCATCCTAATAGATGAACTTTTTTACAGTTACAATTGAGAAGCCTAGATAATTTACAACAAGCGTTCTTATCCAAACACAAATCATCCTAGTCTGGAGGTTTCATTCAAACAGTGATACTCATCACTGGCCTAGAGGTGCAAATCCATCACAAATCAATTTTAATTGTCCTAGCAACATTGCTAAGGTGATGAATCATGGACACAATATTTACATTTATCAAAGGACGACAGATTATGATTGTCGGGTCAAAAGAGAAATGCTACCTCCAATGTGAAAGCCAAATAACCACCACGGAAGTCTGGGGGAACCGAGTCATCATGGGCACTGTAAAGTCAACAATGGATTAAGAATGCATACAATCGTTACTTTTAAACAAAACAAATCATTACCTGAAATCCCTTATATGAAGCTCATAAATGCTTATATCTGAGAAAGAAGCTATTTGAGGTTTTTCATCAGCTAAACTATCCCATCCTTCTGGTTTTAGAGTAGAAGAATCAAGATTCACAAATAATGTCATCTGGCCATTTGATGAGAGCCTGTTTCAACATGTAAACCTTTTAAAAGTTAAAGATGCCTTTCCCATTATGTTTGAAGCCTTTAAATAGAATGCTTGAATACGTCAATTTCAATGAAGATAAACATCTCAATTATATTAAAGGATCATCGTCGTATTGAAATAAACAGCATACCCTCTAGCATATGGATCATTTGCATAGCATTTCTCGATGCGCAAGGTGCTAGGATGATAAACTATAACTTCATAGACATAATAACAGCCTTCCCAATATTTTGGTCCTTGAAAGTGCCAAACTCCATCAATCTCGTCAAGTTGGACAATTTCAAGAGGATGCTCAGTAGATGTGTCACCATAAATGTGAGCTCTCACTGCCTATTTGATTTGAAGTATTGAACCATGAATATTTATAGACCTAAACTGGTTGAGATCACAAGAAAGGAATTAAGAATCTACAGATTTCACACACTTGTGCTGTGGGTGCCCAAAGGTAGAGGGAGACATAATCTATTGAATAATGTGCACCAAGTGGACCATCATATGAGAACAATTCATCTAAAATACCAGGTAACTGCAAACCAGTAGCATTGTTGCATTTCCCGTCAGCTGTCAATGATAAATATCTTCAGTAAACTAGCCTATACTTAAGTGATATGCTATCCAAAAACTTCAGAGATATCCATAATTTTGCTTTATGCTACAATTATCCAAATGAAACAAGATTCTCTCCCTTCCAATACACTAATAAAGACAATCTCGTATATCTAGTTATATACTTTTGCTTTAATTTAAAAGACTGCAAATAAATGAGTGTCGGGTGCTAACAAAAAAGTGCCAGCTTACATCCAAATGCTGCAATTGCTAATTGACACTTCAAGAGGGGTCTGACAACCACAGAATTAGGCACTTCAAAAGCTCGGTAACCTTGTATATGTGGGAATTTAGATAAAACCTAGCAAAATTCAAATCAAAGAAATAACTAGTTACAAACTTACCAAGAAGGTTGAAAACTTCACTAAGCAAGAATGACGCTTATAGAATTTCGACGTATGCAGCAATCTATGAGAAGTCGCTATTAAATCAATCAAAGCTTTACCAAAAAAATAATTATTGCACAAACGACTTAGCATTATTAAATAAAAAGAAAAAAACTGAATGCATCTTACACTTTCTGGAAGCCCAAAATCATTTTGCTCAAGCTTAATTTTGACATCATATCCTGTTAACATGTACGTGAGAACAAAAATGGACTGGCTAGAAGCTAAAAGTATTTATTAGAAGGAAGACAACGATGTGGGTTCAAACCTTGAATGGCGTCATCTTGAATGGATAAAGAAGCAATTTTACTAGCATATAAATAGCAGGAGGAACCATCTCCAACATCCACGTTCCAGGCTATCACGTTTCTACTCACCCATAATGCCCTCGAGTACACTAAGCTATCTTGTAACTAATATCCAAACGAAAAACCATTAGTTATAAGACCATGTATGTATAGCCCAGATGTAATGTAAACTCTTATAAAAACTGTTCCTGACTGTTTAATACAATTGCAACAAACGAGAGAGAGAAAGAGGAACCCGAGCAGTGGAAGTGGACGTTTGACTTGGCATCGAAGAGCAGCGGGTTTTCTGCGATAGTTCACGACAGAATACACCATACATAGAGTGCTCAAATATCCTATTGGACCTTTCCAACTGAACATGAAGTAATAAAAGGTTTTTTAAATAAGAAAGGGAACGATAAGAAGACACGGTCATTCATTCTCAGCAATTACTTTGATCAGAAAATCCGACACGTGGGGGGAGGCTCTGACGCCGGAGGCCACCAGCGGTTCATTTTCTCCGCTGAAGCAAAGCTTGGATTTGGGTGATAGAGGCAATGACCGTGGAGCCCACAAAGATGAACAGAATGACATCATTGGATGCAAATCTGTAACGACACTCTCTCTTCGACTTCCAACCTTGTGGTAGGAACGTGTGCATTAGATTTCATATCTTAGTTACAAGTTGATCCCTTTCAAAGTCGACATGTGTCAGGCTTCAATGGAATACGCTGAGCTCTGGTTATCTACTCCACCGGTGCGTGAAATTATCGATGTTTTTAAATTCAGAAAATCTTCACGTTTCATTGTTCTTTTTTCTTCACAGATGCTAACGACTTTAAAACATGTACATAATCTATCGGTTTAATAGATCGATTTTTGGGATCAATTAGTTGATTTTCCTTTTGCGCATATGTTTTCCTGGTTCGTTTGTTTTGGATAATAAATGCCTTTGCCACGTGTAATCCAATGTTCCACCCTTCTACATTCAGAAAGTAAGAACCGCTTCCTCCGCTACGAAATTCAAAAGAAAAGTCAAGAATTATGGTTCTCCAAGGTGAAAAAGATTTATGTTTACTTCATAGTTTATTAATAGAATAGAATGGAATGGAATGGAATATTATTCTATCGTTTAAGATGATGATTTATAATGGAATAGAATAGGATGAGATGAGATGGAAAAGGAAAGTTTCATATTACATCTCATTTTATTATAAACAGTAAAAATAAAAAATCTCCAATTTGGGAGATTTAGAATGGAATGTAAAATAATAAACAACTTTACACTATATTATATTATAAACCCTTCATTCAAACAACATTTCACTATATTACATTAAACCCTTTCATACCTCCAAAACAACAATTTTCTAATATTACATCCATTTACATACTATTCATTATAAACAATTCCATTCCATTATATTAAAAATGTTACATCTAACCAAACATATCCTAAGAAAGGTTGTAGTAGAAAACGAAAGTAACATATCTACACTAGTTCGGTATTCAAGATACTAGACTTATCACCAACTTTATTAATTAGTCAAAATCAATTATGAAAATATGCTCGTTTTGTGACTTTCAAGAGCAAAGAATTCGAATAGACTATGTCCTTGTAAAGTAAAGCGATCGACCTAAGTTATGGATTGTAAAGTGATACTGAACGCTTGCTTGTCAATTCAGTATAGAATGTTAGTTTTGGATCTTATAAATTAAGGGTTGGAATTGGAAGAAAAAAAATAAGTTCTAGGATGCGTATTAGATGGTGGAAACTTAAAAAATACACGATGGAACAACTTAGGGATAAAAGTATTATATAAAGAAGAATGGAAATTGGAAATAGATGCTAACCAGATGTAGGAGAGAGTAGCAACTCTTTTAGGAAATACAACTAAAGAAATATTGGGGGTTTCTAAAAGACCTAAGGTGGCAAGATGAAGTCTTAGTGGCTGAGTAAAGATCTACAAGAAAATGTTAAGATCAAGAAGGGCACCTATAAAGCTCTATTAGACAGTACCACAGAAATAAAGAAATTATTTAATAGAGAAAGATATAAATTAGCAAAGAAAAAGGCCAAGAAAACAGTCTTAGTAGCTAAAAGCAAAGGTTACAAGAAATTGATCCAATGATTGGAAACTAAGGATGGAGAAAAGGATATTTTAAAATTGACGAGAGCTAAGGAATAGAAAGCGAGAGACTTAGATAAATTTTGTTGTATAAAAGATGATGCAAGACGGGTGCTCATTGCTGAAAATGACATCAAAAGAAAATGACAAAGGTACTTATATAGCCTTTTTAATGAAAGCATAGAAGACAACATCTCTTTAGGTGATCTTAGCACATCTGCGGGGTTTTGTAACTTTGCTCATTATCAACACGTTACAAGGAAAGAAATTGAAAAAGCTTTGAGGGAGATGAAGAGTAGAAGGACAGTAGGGCTTTATGAAATACCCATAGAGGTGTGGAAGAGCCTAGGCGTAGAGGATCTTACTTTGATAGCCAAGCTTTTCAATGTAATCATTAAGTCCACCAAATGTTGGATGAGTGAAGACTTAATATGTTAATTCCTCTATATAAGAACAAAAGGGACATTCAAATTTATAGCAACTATAGAGGCATCAAACTATTTAATCACACCATGAAGTTATGGAAGAAGGTGATCGAGAATATAGTGAGAAAGGATGCTCATATCTTAGAGTACTAATTTGGCTTCATGCCAAAAATGTCTGTGATAGAAGCTTTACATCTCCTTAGAAGATTAATAGAATATTACAGGGAAAGAAAACGTTATCTACACAATGTTTTTATTGATTTAGATAATGCATATGACTTGTTACCTAGGGAAATCATGTGGAGGTGTTTAGAGGCTAAGGGAATTCCTATAACCTATATACAGGTTATTAAAGATATGTATGAAGGGGTAAAGACTAGAGTAAGGATGACAAGAGGAGACATAGAATTTCTCTATCGGTATTGAGTTATACCAAGGCTCCTCATTGAGCTTTTTTTTATTTGCAGCAGTGATGAATGAGTACATCAAGAATATTCAAGGAATGTGACTTAGTGTATATTGTTTGCTGACGATATTATCTTAGTGGATGAGACAAAACAAGGTGTAATAGATGTAGATTGCATTGTGTTTTTATATGTAATTTGATATGTGTTTAGTGGTTAAGTTGATTGTTTAGTGTTTGTTTAGCTTAAGATTTGTGTTAGTTCATAAACATTTGTGTTTGAAGTGCTCTTTGGGTGAGAACATGTTTTTGAGCTTCAATTATATATATATAAGGTGTTGTAATGAGTTTGTTAGTGTTTCAGGGCATTTGGAAGAGTTTCGGAGGAGAACCGGACCAAAACACATGGCTACAATCGTGGGGAACCTACCATGATCGTGATAGAAGTACCAACATTACGCCACGATCGTGATAGAAGCTCAAGCATAGGGCCACGATCGTGGGGAATCGGCCACGATTGTGACAGAGAGCAAGTAAACCAGCCACGATCGTGGTCTGTGCGCAGACAGATGCGGAGTTACTTTTGAATTCAAGTTTTCAAGGGACATTTCGGACATTTCGGACCCTAGAAAGACACTAAGGTTACCTTAATTGGAAAAGACCATAAAAAGATAATGATGGAACCCTAGAGGAGCCTACATTTGGAAACCAAAAGAGAGAGAGAAAGAAGAGAGAGAGAGAAGAAGAAGAGGAATAAGAAGAGGATTTCGACGCTGAAGCTTCTAGAAATAGGTGATCTCCCGATGCCGCTACTCTCCCGAATCATCCAACCTGAGTTTCATTTCCTCCCCATTTACCTTTTTATTCATTTAATGTGTAAGATTGAGATGGGTTGTATGGATATGGATTTTGAGTTGTTTATGATGTTCTAACTTTACCTTCGGGATTTTGCTTATCTTTAATGTTAATCTAGTTAATTTATGTTTACGTAAGTTAGGTGTTATAATTGATTGATGTATTTGCATATTTCGGTAATAAACTGAGAGGGTGAACTGAATAAAAATGATTATATTATATTAACAAGAGTTAGGCGATCTAATTGATCACTTAATCAGTCTAATCGGTAATTTCATGGAGAGAGATCCCGTGCGAGACCCGATTGTTTATTTGTGAGCTTTAGAACTAGTTAGAATTGTGGGTAATTTGTGAATTGAGAGATTACAAATCCATAATTCAATTAGGGTTTACAATTTAGGGAATGATTATAACTCGAGAGAGAGTAATAAACCCTACGATTGTCTAGAACCGACACCCCATAAACATATAAAAGGCTAGATTAGAATTGATGATAGGTAAAATCTCCTCTCCCATAACTTGATTAATTCTCTTTACGGATTTCCATTATTACATTATTCGATTGTTGCTAGTTTGTTTTGATTTAGTTTATTTTTCAGTTATTATTCAAATTTGATTCTTAAACAAAGCACAACCTGAATTAGTGGTGCCTAAGCAAAATCTCTGTGGGACGATATCTGCTTTTTACTACAAGTAACAACCCATATACTTGCAATTTTAAAGTAAAACAAGTAATTGGTTTTGCAATTCAACAAGTTTTGGCGTCGTTGCCCCCGATTGTTTTGTTTAGCATCTTGTTTAGTTTATGTAACTTTGATTTAAGAGTGATTGATACTTTTCCTTGAGTTTTTGTAGGTGCATAAACATAAGGAACATGAAAAGATCTAATGAGCTTAGCGAGGAAGAGCGTTCAGATATTACAAGGCAAGAAAGAGAGCTAAGAAGAGCTAGACGCCAAGAACAAATAGAAAGGAATATGGTCGAAGAAGGAGAGCAAGGAGGAGCTGAGAAGACATTGATGGATTTTATGAGGCCAAGTTTCAGTCCTCAAGGAGTTACAAGCCCAGCGATTCAAGTAAATAATTTCGAGATCAAGTCAGCACTCCTCAGCATACTTCAGCATAGTGTGCAGTTTTATGGGTTGTCCAAAAAAGATCCCAACACCCATCTTGTAAATTTCTTGGAGATTTGTGATACCTTCAGGTTTAATGGGATGTCAGATGATGCCGTGAGGTTGAGGTTGTTTTCTTTCACCTTGAGGGATCGGGCAAAGGCATTATACAATTTACTCACTACAAGCCAAATCATTACTTAGGAGCAGCTAACCCAAACTTTCTTAGCTAAATACTTTCCTTTGACCAAGACAACAAGAATCATCAAAAAGATCACCAACTTTCAACAAAATGATGGGGAATCATTGTATGAAGCTTCGGAGAGATTTAAGGAATTACAAAAGAGTTGCCCCCACCACAAACTTCCAAAGGAGTTTCTTTTACAAGCATTCAACCATAGTGTGACTCAAAGCACAAGAGGAACAATAGATGCAGTTGCAGGAGGGTCTTTGATGAGGAAAACCATTGATGTAGCTTATGATCTTTTGGAAGAGTTGACAAGTAATAGCTGTATGTGGTCAAATGAAAGGAGTAGATAAGGGTTCAAGTAACAAAAATGAATGATTCCACTTGAATCAGTGACAGCCTTGCAAGCACATATTACTACCCTCACTAAGCAGTTGAGCAACATGCAAGAAGCTTCTTCATCTATAGTCAAGACCATGTAAGTACAATGTGAATTATAAGGAGAGGACAACCATGACACAACTGAATGTTTCTTGCTAGGAGCGAGTGGTACAGAACAAGTAAATTACTTGGGCTAGCCGCAATGAGGTAATAATCCATACTCTAATACTTATAATCTTGGGTGAAAAAACCACCCAAATTTTTCATGGAGTACTAACAATGTAGGTGGCCAAGTGAGAACATAAGGACCTCCTACATTTCAGTAAGATCGACTTAGGTTTTTGGAGAACAAAATGGACAAGTTAATGGATGTATTGGGTTCAAAGTTCTCAAGCCAAGGGGAAGGACAAAGAAGACAAGAAGAGAGTCAGTAGAGAATAGAGGCAAAGTTTGACCAGATTGCTAAGAACCACACTTCATCCATCCATAAATTGGAGGTACAGGTAGGTCAACTTGCTAATGCTTTGTCTTCTAGGAATGCTGGAAGTTTACTAAGCAACACTGAGGCCAATCCAAAGGAACAACTCAAGGCGTTTGCACTTAAGAGTGGCAAGCAATTGGAGGAGTCAAGTGTTCAAAAAGATAGCCAAAAAAAGGAAAATGTGGAAGAGAAAGAAAGAAGAGAATCCATATGTACCACCACTACCCTATAAGCCTAAGACTCCATATCCGTAGAGGGTGAGACAACATCAAGTCAACACTCAATTCTCCAAATTCTTAGATAAGTTGAAAAAACTTCATATTAATTTGTCTTTAGTGGAAGCACTGGAATGTATGCCCCAAGTATGTGAAGTTTCTTAAGGACATATTAACACACAAACGCACTTGGGAGGACAATCAGACGGTGACCTTGACAGAGAACTATAGTTCGATCATCACAAGCACAATGCCTTAAAAACTACAAGATCCAGGAAGTTTTACTATTCCATATGTTGTTGGTGATTTTGATTTTTCTAAATGCTTATGTGATTTAAGCGGAAGTATTAACTTGATGCCTTTGTCTATTTTCAGGAAATTGGGGCTAGGAGACGTCAAGCCAACATCTATGCTTATCCAACTTGCGGATCAATTCGTCAAAAGACCATTTGGGGTAGTAGAAGACGTTATGGTAAAAGTGGATAAATTTATAATTTTTGTTGATTTTGTTGTGCTGGATTTTGAAGAAGAAAGGAATTGCCCAGTGATTTTGGGTAGGCCCTTTATGAATATTGGTAGGGCATTAGTTGATATGCATTAAGGAAAATTGGTTTTGAGAATTGGTGATGAGCAGGTTAAATTTAATATGACTAAATATTTGAAGAAACTGGTGGATGGAAGTGCTTGTATGAAGATTGATACTGTGAATGATTGTGCGAAGGAGGTTGAGAAGGAAAATGAAAAGGAAGTTAAGAAAATTATTGAAGTGCATAGAGATGAGAGTGTGAGTGAAGAGGAATTGTGTGAGGAGGGTGAGAGAGAGAGAGAAGTTAGAGAGAGAAGATGCACCCACACTACCTTCCATTGTAAAGTCTCCCACTTTAGAACTAAAACCCTTACCTTCTCACTTGAGATACACATTTTTGGCTTCAAATCCCCTATTTTTTTCTCTCTCACAAGTATTGAATGGTTGGATGTCATGGGGAACAGCGGGCATAGGGATTTTCGGAACAGATGAATTGAACCCAACATTTTTATGTAAGGACCATACCTTACCCATCATGATTTCCAACTAATTGAATGTTGAGTAAGAAGAGAAAGTGTTAGAGATCATTAAGAAGAGGATGAGAGCCATGGGGTGACAAATTTTTGATATTAGGGCAACGGCAATGGTGCCATTTTTTTCTCTTTTTTTAAAATTAGACAGTGTGTGTTAAAACGCTAGTCAAAATAAAATAACTACACTACTACTGTTGTAGTAGTGGTGAGTCTAGGTTGATCCCACAGGGAGTGTTCGGTTAGCTTGTGAAATGAAATTAATCAATGTTTAGGAAAATTTGGGGGGGGGGGGGGGGGGGGTTTTTAATTTTG
>JAOQMS010000180.1:20567786-20583081 GCA_027563885.1 Erythroxylum longipes | reverse complement strand
CCCCCCCCCCCCCCCCCCACCAATTTACTTACTTTTTGTGCATTGGTTTGAGTTTAATTTAATTGATTTCTTGAGTATTGCTTGCATCAAATCTAATTTTGTTGCGTCAGATTATCTTTTGATTTCTGTTTTCCGTTAGCTATCATTCGATAATTAATCTTTTAGGTTAGATTGAATTTTAGATATTAAATTTTGTTTTGTTTATGTTTTTGTGTTGGTTTTCGTGAAAGAAATTTCATTGACAAGTTTGACGATAGTTAGCATTCCATTATCAGATTTTCGAGGGAACGATCCCTACTCCTATATACTACTTGTTATTCGTGTAGGGTTAATTTGCAAGGGTAACGACACCTTGTCAAATTTTGGCGCCGTTTCCGGGGATCTATCTAACTGTTTGCTAACGTGTTTTTTTTTATTTTTTATTTTTTAGTGTGTTCTTGTTATTTGTGTTTGTTTGGTAGGTTGTATGTCTAACAGTTCTGAGCAAGAACTTTCTAACCGATTAATCGAGCAATTCTACGAAGAGCAATCATTCTTCATCAATCGCACACCTTTGCGATCACTCCTCCTTGAATCGTGCACGTTACGCAAGGTGAAGGAGGAATAACTTCCGAGTTTTGCACACCTTTTCTAGCAGCCAAAACATTCACAAACAGAATTCGCAAATATGGCAATCAATCTGCAGAGAACGTTGAAGGAGCTTGTTGCTCCTAACCATGACAACCAACCTCTGTGTATTAATGTAGAGCATGCTAATTTTGAATCAAAGTCAGGTTTTATACATTTTTTGCCTAGTTTAATGGTCTTACAGGAGATGACCCATATGCGCACCTCAAGGAGTTTCACATGGTATGCAATGGAATGAAACCGCAAGGGGTGGATGAGAATTTGGTTAAACTAAAAGCCTTTCCTTTCTCATTGAAAGGTTCAGCCAAGGAGTGGTTGTTTTTTATTCCCTCTAGTTCGGTAACGTAATGGAATGATTTGAAGTGCATGTTCTTAGAGAAGTACTTTCCCACTTTGCGAGCTACAAATATTCGGAAGGAAATTTGTGGTATAAGACAGATGCATGTTGAGACGTTCTCTGAGTATTGGGAGTGGTTTGAGAAGCTGTGCTTACAATGCCCCCCCCACTAAATTCCTGATCAGCTTCTCATTTAATACTTTTACGAGCTATTGTTACCCCAAGATAGAAGTATCATTGATGCCACAAGTGGAGGGGCTTTGGTAGATACGACGCCCGATGCTGCCCGTTACTTGATTTCAAATATGGCAGCAAATTCTAAACAGTTTGGCACATGAGGGGAATTCCACACGAAACGTGTCAGCGAGGTAATTAATGTTTCGTTAGAAAATAAAATTGATGAACTAACCTCGCTAATGCGTGCTCTGTTGAGTGGTAGTGTGCAGTAAGTCAAGACATGCGACATTTGTTTTCTTAGTGGACACACTTCTGATTTGTGTCCTACAATGGAGGACAACTCGACAGAATATACCTATGCGATCGGTGGTGGATTCAACGCGAATCCACAGCGCAAATATGATCCATTCTCGTCGACATACAGTCGAGGGTGGTGCGACCATCAGAATTTGCGCTATGGAAACCCTCAATAGCCGATGAACAATAGAGGAAGAGTGTAAATGCCCCCTGGTTTCCAGCAAAATCAGACCTATAACTTAAGGCCAAATCCTTAGAATTCGGTTCCTTATTCTTCTACTTCTAATTCTAAAATTTTTGATTTGAAGGAACTTGTAAATAATATGGCTACTAACATTGTTGTAATGCAGCAAAACTTCTTGTCTTTCTAGCAGAAAACAGATGCTAGTATCCAAAATCTTAAGAAACAAGTGGGCCAAATTGCATCCTCGATGAGTAGACTTGAAGCACAAAATAATTGCAGGCTACCTTCTCAAGCCTTGCATCCTAAGGAATCTGTCCAAGCTGTTGAACTTCGCAGCAGAAGGGCTCTTGTTGAGTGAAAAAAGAAGGAGATTGCCTTGGACGAGGAAGAGGAAATTGAGACACTCCCTAACCATGTTAAACAGCCCATGGCCGTGGATCCTAACCTCAAATCAGGACTACTTCTCCACCCCTTGCTGTTTAGAATAAAGCCAAAACTTCCAAGGTCAGAACAAAACCTGATTCTTCACAACATAATGGATAGAAGCTAACTGAAAATTCCAGGAACAAGTCAGATTCGGTTCCTCTGATTCCTGCCCAAACTGTAGCTTTTGACAGTGTGCCAAAGGTAAATTCGAAACCTGTCAATTCTGATTTTTAGCTGATGCCTCCATTTCCTTTGAGTGCTAGGAGTTCAAAGGCCAAGCAAGAGGAGAAAGAGAGGGATGTCTTCGATTTGTTCAAGAAGGTGGAGATCAACATTCTACTTATTGATGCAATTCGCCAAGTCCTGAAGTACGCGAAGTTCTTGAAAGAACTTTGCATGACGAAGTGCACCCATCGATTGAAAGGTTATGAGAGGGTAAACATGGGCGAGGCAGTTTCTGTTGTAATGAAATCGAATATCCCATGCAAGTAGAAAGACCCCGGTATGTTTGTCGTTCCGTGTATAATAGGTAACACCTCGTTTGAGAGAGCTTTATGTGACTTAGGCGCATCCATTAGCGTGATGTCTAAACATGTGTATGATGCCCTGAGTTTGGAACTTTTGCATGCGACGAGCGTGGTTATACAGTTAGCGGATCGTTCCTTCATTTATCCGCTTAGTTTGGTAGAGGACGTCTTGGTTAAAATAGGTGCTTTGCTGATTCCTTGTGGCTTTTATGTACTTGAAATGGATATGGACACTTCACATAGGAGTACACCTATTTTGTTTGGTAGACCTTTTCTAAAGACTGCTAGAACCAAGATTGATTGTGAACATGATCTGCTTTCCATGAGTGTAGGAGAGGATGTGATTGAATTCAATATTAATAATGCTCTCTGATATCCACTTGATCATGTTTACTCGATTAATTTTCTAGATGATATTGATGAGCTTATATATGATCACGTTGAGTTAAAATTCAATAATGGTCTGGACTTGACACTGTGGCATGGTTTTGGTAGTGAGAATGCGGTGACTTATAATGGTGATTATGATGATGATATGCGTGCATTGTGCTTGCTTTCGAAAGTCATTGATTCTGTTTTTGCTTTAGATGTACTTTCCCCCATTCCTTATGAGGTGGCCTTCATCAATCTTCCTGTATCGCATAAGAAACTTTTGCCATCTTTTGTGCATGCACCTGAGCTTGAGTTGAAACCTTTACCTGATAATCTTAAGTATGTGTTTCTTGGTGATAACAATACTTTATCGGTTATTATTGCAAAGAATCTAACGAGTGAGCAGGGGGAACAATTGTTAAATGTTCTTTGCGAACATAAGACGGCCATAGGATGGACGTTGGATGACATCAAAGGGATTAGTCCTTCGATGTGTTTGCATCGCATACTATTGGAGAAAAATTCAAATCCAACAAGGGAGATGTAGCACCGACTCAATCCGCCCATGATGGAGGTGGTAAAAACTGAAATACTTAAGCTTTTGGATGCAGGTGTTATTTATCCGATCACTGATAGTAGATGGGTGGCGCCTATCCATATGGTTCCGATGAAGATGGGGATTACTGTGGTGATGAACAAAGATGATGAGCTTGTACCTCAAAGGGTACAGAGTGGATGGTGTATGTGTGTGGATTATAGGAAGTTGAATATGGCGACACGTAAAGATCACTTCCCTTTGTCGTTTATAGACCAGATGTTGGAGCGACAGGCAGGCAAGTATTTTTATTGTTTCCTCGATGGTTATAGTGGGTATAATTAGATTGTGATCAATCTCGAGGATCAAGACTACTTTCACGTGCCCCTTTGGCACAATTGTATATAGAAGGATGCCCTTTGGATTGTGCAATGCCCCTACAACTTTTCAGGGATGCATGATGTGTATCTTTTCAGATTATGTTGAACAAATTATCTAGGTATTTATGGATAATTTTTTTGTTTATGGTGATTCGTTTGATCTTCGTCGTGAAAATCTATCTTTAGTGCTGAAAAGATGTATGGAAACTAACCTTGTTCTGAATTATGAGAAGTGTCATTCTATGGTTGAACAAGGAATTGTTTTAGGGCATGTGGTTTCTTCACGTGGTTTGGAAGTCAATAAAGCGAAAATTGATATTATTTTATCTTTGCCTTACCCCTCTGCGTGAGGGATGTTCATTCTTTCCTTGGTCATGTAGGATTTTATCGACACTTCATCAAGGATTTTTCGAAGATTGCCGCGCCCTTTTGCAAGCTTTTGGGGAAGGACGTCGAGTTTGTTTCCGACGATGCATGCAAATGGGTATATAAAACAAAGCCTCACATCTGCTCCCATCATCTGACCATCGAATTGGGAGCTTCATTTTGAGATTATGTGCAATGTAAGTGACTTTTCCATGGGAGCAGTCATTGGATAGCGAGAGGGATGACTTTTGCACGTCATTGCCTATGCTTCTTGCACTCTCAATGACGCACAACTTAACTACCATACGACCGAAAAAGAGCTATTAACTGTTGTGTTTTCTTTAGAAAAGTTTCAGTCATATTTATTGGGTACTAAGGTTATTGTTTTTTCTAATCATGCAGCCCTTAGGTACCTTATGTAGAAAAAGGAGACCAAATCAAGGCTTATCCGTTGGATTTTGCTTCTACAAGAGTTTGATCTCGAAATCAGGGATAAGAAAGGTGCCGAGAACCTTGTTGCTGACCACTTGAGTAGATTACGCAACAATGATGCCAAGGTCAGATTTATTCTTGTTGAATTCCCTAATGAGAAGTTGTTTACGCTGACTTCCTCCTCGTTGCGGCTGTGGTACGCTAATTTGGTTAATTTTCTAGTTGCCACGAGCTGCCTGTAGGTATGAAAAAAGCCCAACGCGATAAATTTCGAACTGATTCTAGATTTTCCTTTTGGGATAATCCATACTTGAGGAAAATTTGTTTGGATCATGTTATTAGGCGTTGTGTGCATCAAGATGAGTTTCATTTTATTTTAACTTTCTATCACACTTATTTTTGCGGTGGACTTTGGTGCCAAGTGCACAGCACATAAGGTACTTGATAGTGGATTCTTTTGGCCTTCGTTGTTCAAAGATGCATTCAAATTTTGCAGGACATGTGATCGATGCCAAAAGGTAGGAAATATTACTCATAAGAATGAGATGCCGTAAACCTTATTGTTATTCAGTGAAGTCTTTGATGTTTGGGGCATTGATTTTATGGGTCCTTTTCCTTTATCTAACGGAAATTTATATATCCTTCTTCTAGTCGATTATGTATCTACGTGGGTCGAGGCAATAGTGACAAAAAATAATGATGCTAAAGTTGTTGTCAATTTTGCGAAATCTAACATCTTTGACAGGTATAGCATTCCCAAAGCAATCATTAGTGATTGAAGAACCTATTTTTGCAACTGATCTTTCGAGCCCTGTTGATAAAGTTCCACGTAGTCTACCAAACTTCAACTGCCTACCATCCACATACGAGTGGTCAAGTGGAATTATCAAACCGCAAAATCAAGTATATACTTGAGAAGATTGTGCAACCTAATCAGAAAGATTGGAGTCTTCGATTAGGCGATGCACTATGGGCTTATCGCACTGCATATAAATCACTTATAGGCATGTCGCATTTTAGGATGGTTTATGGAAAGAATTGTCATCTTCTCGTGGAGCTCGAACATCGCGCATTTTGGGGCATTAAATAGTGTAACTTGGATTATGATAGTGCTGGAATTCATCACAAGTTACAGCTTCAAGAACTCGAGAAGTTATGGAATTATGCGTATAAGAACGCGCGAATTGTGAAGGAAAGGGCAAAAGCATACCATGACTGAATAGTTTGAAGTAAGGAATTTTCAGTGGGTCAAAAAGTTCTTCTCTTCCAATCATGTATCAAGCTCTTTCCTGGTAAGTTACGTTCTCGATGGCATGGTCCTTTTATTGTTACTAATGTATTTCCACATCGTGCTTTTAAGATTTGTGACATGGGTAGCAACTGCAGCTTCAAAGTTAACAGCCATCGATTGAAGCCTTTTTATGAAGGTTTCAAGGACTTTTTGACAGAGAAAGTGACAGTGGACATGCCGAACTATGGAGAATGATGCGCACACAATGTCGAGCTAACGACCATAACCAAAAGCGCTTAATGGGAGGCAACCCATTAGAGATAAATCATATTTGATTTCTTCTTCCCTTCTTTATCATTTTAGTTTTTGTTTCTTTTTCTAGGTTTTGGATTCTATTTCTGTTTTTCAGATTTGGTGTGCATATTCCTTCTTGCATTTACTTTGCCATTGAGTACAATGTTGTGTTTAAGTTTGGGGGAGGGGGAGACTTTAGTTCATTTCTAGGTTAAAATGGTAGTCTAGGTTTAGATTTATGCTATCATTTAAGGGGTAAATTGCCGCACCTTCTTGCTGTTACTTGAACTTGAGAAAATTTTCACTTTAGTTGTATATTTTGCATAAAAAATTGAAAATTATAAAAATATTTTCTGTTTTTCTTGCATCTCAAGTGTTTTAGCTTTCTTTCAGATTCCCAATCGTTGAACGAGTTGGAGTATTATGCATGAGATTTGGTTAATAATGATGAATGCATAAAATTAATGAATGGGTTTTCATGTAACACTTGAGCTTTCTAGATAGTAGAGTGACCTTGATACTATGTTGTATCAACTTAATAGATGACCTATGTGAGCTCTTGTGCCTTCAACATTATTCTTTGTTGTGTGCATTCTTTTAACAATATAATTCTCAATATATTGACTTAGCATGCTTGCATGAACATGATAGGCATCTAGGTCAAACCCACCCCTTGAACTTAAATAGCCAACCTAAAGCATGATTTCCATTAGAAAGCCCCTTTGAGCTTTTATCCTTTTCTTTGTGTTACACATTATTAACTTAACCTTGATCTCAATTTTATACTCTATGCCCTGTGGACAAGGTTAGTAGAGCATCTATTTGGCAAAGTTGAATATGTGATTTGATTGATGTATGAGGATATGGTGTTAATCCGAATGTTTGGCTATGAACAAAACTCGACGTTGGTGAAAAAAAAGAAAAAGAAAAAGAAAAAAAGAAAAAGGTTTCTACCGTGATATGAGAAAGAAAAAGAAAAGTGTTTCCCAAGTGTTTCGAATTATATACTTGTCTATGGGAAGTCCGAATGGAATGAAAAGAAGTGGAGTTGTTTATCTTTAATTTGCAGAATTATGTGCCTGGATGCATACATGTACATGAATTCTATGATATTCTGTGTAGCTCTACTTCCTTTGTTTTAGCCTTCTCTTATCTTTCTTTTACCTCACCTTTAGCCAAACCCAATTACAACCATGTTAAAGACCTTTTGATTTGTGTATAGTATATGCGCACTTTGATAGTGTTGTCAAGATTGAAAAGCAAGAATATGGTAGAATGTATTTGTTGATCGAATTTTCAGATTTACACATTTGAGCCTGAACAGTTTGAGTGTTGGAGTGTATATCAATGAGAGGACTTATTATTTCGATATGGCATAGATTTCCTCTAACTCTAGTATGCTAGATTAGCTCGACTGTTACATGTAAATTGAGTTCATTAATTTTATGTGTTGATCGTGGTAAACCGAGTTCTAGTTATCATGCTTGAATTGCTTGATATGGTTGGGAATCTGATTTAAATGCTGCATACTTAAGTATTTTTCTTTGCATTGCATTATTTTGTTTTTCTGCACTTTGTTTTTCAGGTTTTTTGTAGTTCTACTTTCTGTTCTTTTTCTTACTTGAGGACAAGCAAGAGCCAAGTATGGGGGAATTTGATACACTTGCATTTTCATATTTCTTTAGGACTTAATTCAAAGTTATTTACATTCATTTTACATTCATCTATATCTTGTTTATCGTGTCTTAGCATTATTTGGGTTCATTGACGTAAAATGAATAAATGAAACAAATAGACTCGAATTGCACTGTTTTTGGGTTTCTGGCAGACTTGACCTTTAGTCATTGTGGGATTTTTATCTCAAGATTGGTTTGGTCAAAAATTCTGAAATTTCATACTTAAATTTTGGACTCATTGATGGATGTTCTAGGACAAATTGAAGATTTTTCTGAGCTATAACTCAAGAGAAAAAAATTCCCAAAGTTTGCGTTAGATTCTGGATTGCCAGAATGACCTTTCAACGATGTTTTAACCATAACTTTTGACTCAGATAGTGGAATTTGGTGATTAAAGTCTCATATTGAAGCTAACTCAAAGAAAAATCTACTGGTAAAATTTGAGCTCCTAAATCATCACTTTTTGAGTTTTATACATAGTCGAAATTGACCCTGGTGTACTGTCAAAAATGCAGTTCAAAGCTAAAAAAACTTTAATCGATTTTCAAAGCACTTGGATGACATGGCACGAATCCATTGGTTACTTAAAGATGACTCAACGTCCACCTCAACAAGACACACCACTTTGGATGGCTGGTTAGGCAGAGGCTGAAGAGAGTTGTGACCTCTGTCAATTGACGTGAAGACCAGGAATTCGATTCCTAGTTTACCTCTTAGTTAGGTCAGCCACATCATGATAGGAAGGATATATATATATATATATATATATACGAATTTGGTCTCTAGATCCAGGCATCTTTTCCTCTGATTTATTCTTTATACTTTCCAGCCGCACTCCTGCCTTTTCTCTTTTCAAAAGGAACGCAATTGTCTTAGACTATTCGATGGTAACAACGTTTTACTAGGTATGTGTAGCTAAGTTTGTATTTCAATTGTAAAGGGTAATACCTTTCGAACCTGTATTAATTCATGAGAATTTAATCTTAATTGATTCTTGTGTTTGTGTGTTGCAAACGTGGGTTTGAATTCTGGTCCTTTAATGGCTAAATTGAACTCGTAAATCTTAAAATCCGGAATTAAGGTTTATAAGGGATTTTTGGACGCTTTTCAATTAATTGATGGTAGTAGTTGCTAGATTAATTGATTTATAGCTAGGTTGTTGATAGTAGTTATCAAACCTATCTTGAGAGAATTTGTACTTTGTCTTAAACTGATGATAGTAGTTGTCGAGGTTTTCAAGGCAAGATTATTAAACCAATTATCGTAATGCTTGTATGCGACATAGGTGGATTAGTAGTTATGGACCCTATGATTGTTTGCGAAGATTTGTTTACTTAGTAGTTAAGAAGCATAAAATCAATAAGTTGGTGATCCTTGATTCTGCGCACACAGTACGCAAATAATTCCTAGAGTCCGATGAATGAATTAATTGGTTTCGTTGGCAAAATCCTTTGCAATTGAAGTTTCCGTAATTCTATTTTTATCCTAATCTTTCATATCTGATTTTTTCCGAACTGTGATTTAGTATTCGTTTAAGTTTGTGTTCTTTAAATTCTAAATTTTCGAGATCAACCCCCCCCCCCAATTTACTTACTTTTTGTTCATTGGTTTGAGTTTAATTTAATTGATTTCTTTAAGTATTGCTTGCGTCAAATCTAATTTTGTTGCGTCAAATTATCTTTTGATTTCTGTTTTTTGTTAGCTGTCATTCGATACTTAATCATTTAGGTTAGATTGCATTTTAGATATTAAATTTTGTTTCGTTTCTGTTTTTGTGTTGGTTTTCGTGAAAGAAATTTCGTTGATAAGTTTGAAGATGGTTAGCATTCTATTATCAGATCTTCGAGGGAATGATCCCTACTCCTATATACTACTTGTTATTTGATTTTCAAGGGTAACGACACCTTGTCAGATCTCGGGAATATGTAAAAGGACAAAAAAAATTGAAATTTTGGTGGAATTATTGCAGGCCACGATCGTGGCCTACGGCAGGGGAAAGCTATCCAAGCGATTTTCAACTAAAATTTTTACCATTTTGCCATTCCTTCACCTATATATTCATTTCATACTTCATTTTTTCACTCACTTTCATTTTAACTTTATCTATCTAAGTTTAGAACCTCCAAATGCTCTCACTTCTCTCTAACCAACTTCCAAATTTCCACTTTATTCCAACCTTACCTACTTGTAGTCCACTATGCCTTGCATTAAGCAATCAACGAAGCACAACCAATCATCAAAAAAAAATCAAGTCTCAAGCTGAGGGAGAAGGAACAGGGCGGCAGATTTCAGAGACCCTTCCCAATTTACACAGAGGAGGAAGGTATTCAATTCCAATCCGTTAATGTTAAATAGATAGTAGTCCTAAAATACTTTGATTTTGCTACGCTTGATAGGTTAGAATTGTGAGATAGGCTAGAGAATTTAGCAGAAAGAATTTAGTGGAGTAGGTTTATACACTTCCAATATCCTATTTACCAGGAGCTCACCCTCAAATTCTTCACTTCCCTTCAGTTCAAAACTAGTAACCCTAAGAAAATGTGGTTTAGGTTACGGGGACAACCTTATGAGATAAACCTTGAAATTATGTATGATAATTGTAGTTTCCTCAAATCTTCCATTCTTGATCAATACGATGATTTTCATGCTTCCTGCTATCGAAATAGGCTCTCTAGTTTGGAGCGATCCGAAGCCAAGAATGCCCACAACAACATTATACAAAGCCATGAGCACTTGTTGTTACATAAATTCATGTGTCAATGGTTTTGACAAATCAGAAACCAACAAGTGCTCAATGAAGGAACTTTTTCTATTGTGGTGTATGGATCATAGCATCCCAGTGTGCACCTCCACACATGTGCTCAATGCTATTGTTGCGACTCTATGTAAGAGAAGCAACAATTTGTGTATCGGTTACTTGGTTTCTACCATTGTTGAGTATTATGGCATAGATTGTAGTGGTTTAACTGTCTACCTACCTAATTTTCTAAATCACCATCACTTGTGGCATGCTAAAATCATAAAGTCCCATAATGTGGAACTCCAGGACATCAGCCAAAAAAACTCATGTAAAGATCAAGGTCAGTCAGGCAAGGTCTAGCACAGCGCCACCTCAACAGGTAGAAGAGGACTCAACTAGCTAGGAGTCTAAAGAGGAAGAAGACACAGAAGAACCTGGTTGAAAGAAAGTGCTTGATACAATCTCCACCAACACTAAAGCAATTACAGATACAATTGCGGAAAACACTAGGAGGATGAAAGATATGGCCCGCACACAACAACTTCATAGCCAGGATATACGCCGAATTCATTGATACTTGAGGATTAAGGTGTTCAACGGCCACCTCCGACACCATCCCCGCCTCTATCACCATAAGGCTTTATTTCTAATCCTTTTCTTTTAAATTTAGTCTTTATTTTTGTTTTATTTTATGTTACTTCTTTGCATGTGTGTTTGTTTGTCTCCTTCTCACATTGAGGACAATGTGTTGCTCAAGTGTGAGGAGGGTTGTCTGTTTTGGTTTGAGCTTAAATTTTGCATATTATATGATAGTTTGTTAGGTTGCGTATTGTGAATTGTGTGAATGTGTCGATGACTTAGATGAAATAAATTTGATTTAATTTTGAACATAATCTAATTAGGTTGGGAAGAGTCATTAGCTCTCGAAATTAATAATCTGGGTTCTTTGGCTAAATATGCAAGTTAATTAAGATTTAGTGTTAGTTTATCACCCTATAAGTTGTCACATTCATTTAAGTAGCTTTGCTAGTATTTTTTTCATAAAAACAAGTAGCTAAAGCAACAAGGTAGGCATTAAATAATAATTAAAAAATGTTTGAAAATTTTAAATAAATAACTATTTCGTTGGCCTTCAGGTTATGAATAGAGCTAGTAGCTAGTTAAGAATGTGATGTAGTCGAGTAATCGAATCAACACGCATCACAAATGTGTGCCTTCACATCAAAAGTCTATAATGACATTCCAACTAAGTAGCTTAACAAAAACATGACTTAGTTGAATAACCATATCGACATTCATCACCAATATTTGCCTCTATGTAAAAAGACTAAGTCTGTGTCCACAAAAAGTGATTAAAAAATGGTTTCTAATAAATCCTACCAAAATTGTAAGTAGGTTAACTTTTCATGAAAACGTACTTAGGAGTAATTACAGAGTTTGAATGACCAAATAATTATTAATGTGTGTGTACAATTGAAAATGATGAATAAATTGACATTTGGGTCTTGATTAATATGTATATTTAGTCTAGAGCTCCTACACGCAGATTTTGCATGTTAATGATTTGGAATAACTTGAATGATTGTGTTTAGAATTAAACTTGTTTCATGAAGTTGAAGCCATTGTCTCATTATTGCATTATGTGCTTTGTGATTTAGTGTTATTTGTTTTTTTGTTTGCTTGAGGACAAGCAAAGGTTTAAGTATGGGGATGTTGATAAGTGTAAATTACATCGTGTTTTAGGGCATAGTTTGATATGGTTTTAGCCGTTAATTCAATCATCTAGTATGTGTTTAGGTTAGAATTGTGTTAGTTGATTAATTATTTGTGTTTTTAAGTGTTTTATGGGTTATTATAAGTCTTTGAGCTTAATTATTATGCTTTTGAGGTACCTTAATGTGTTTGCTAGTGTTCTAGGGTCAACATCAAAGAATGGAGGAGTTTCAGAGACATTCGGGCTGAAACAATAACCCGCCACAATCGTGACAGAAGCTCCAGATTTAGCCCACGATCGTGGCCTACATGCCACGATCAAGACAAAAGGCTCATATGTGAGCCACGATTGTGGCCTGTAGGACCACGGTCGTGGCCTGCATCGGGCAAATGTATAGACACTCACGAACGTCAAGATTTGAGGGATTTGTTGGACCTTTGGAACCCAAAAAAACTCTAGGGCCACCGAAAACACAAGAGGATATAAAAAGAACAAAAAGAGGCATAAAAAAGAGCTACTTTTGCATCATCCACCTTGAGAAACCCTAGAGAGAGATCATCGAGAGATAAAAGAAGAGAAGAAGGAAGACAGAAGAGGAGAAGAAGCTGACTCGAAGTACTTTCCAGATCAGGAGGTTTCCCAATGTCGCTGCCTCCTGTCGTCCATTTTAGATTGTATTTCCTATTCTTTTCAGTTTTATTATTGTTTAGAATTATATTGAACAGTTGATGATAGAATCTAGAATGTCAAGGATAATCTAAACCCACCTTTGGAATCTTATTCTTGAATTAATGAGAATCTAATTGTTTATGTGTTTACTAGATTTGTTGCGGTTTGATTTTGCTATTGCATAATTCGATAATAAACTGAGAGGGTTAATCAAATGAAAAACGATTAAATTGGACTAACTAGAGTTATGTGATTTAATAGAAACCAAAACTAAATCAGACTGATAATTTGTGCAGAGATAGATCTTGTATAGGTTTCTGATAGTTTATTAGAGAACTTTAGAATTAATTAGAGTTTCGGATAGGTTGTGAATTGAGAGATTGCAACTTTTATAATCTGATTAAGGATAATGGTTATAACTTGAGAAAGAGTAAACAACCCTAGGATAATCTAGAACTAACAATCCAATAATTCATAATCTGTTAGGTTAGCATTAAGGATAGGTAAAATTTCCTTTCTCTTAATTGGTAATTTTCTTTGGTTGATTCTTGTGTGTGTTGCAAATTGCTTAGTAATTAGTATTTTCGTGTTTGATTCTTAATTTGATTAATTGAATTAAATTCTCGTATTAGTTTCGTTGCATCTTGAATTTCTGTTATTTGTTTCTGGCCTTATATTTTAGGATTAGATTAGTTCCCTCCTCGTGAAATTGACACCTTTGATATTACTCTAACTAACCATACACTTGCAGATTATCGAGGGTTAATAATCAAAAATTACATACAACCAAACCCTAATCAAGAAGCTTGGCTAAGTTTGCTGAGAAGAAATTGACAAAGGTGTGGGGTGATAGGTATGTGATCTGTTGTTTTATGGTTGCGAATAGAGATGATATTATTATGGGGGAAAAATAAGCAACTGAAGGAAGCACGTTATTCAGTATTAAAGGTAAAGTCAAGAGATCAAATGGGTGGATTCCATAAAAAGCTACAAGAGTTGCTAAAACAGTTTAATGTTGTTTTTTAGGAACCAAAAGGATTACCCCCATCTCGATTCCGTGATTATCGAATTTCATTAAAGGAAGGAGCAGAAGCTATAAATATAAAACCTTATAGATACTTTGGAGTGCAAAAATATGTTGTAGAAGAGTTGGTGGATGATATGTTGCAACAAGGAACTATCAGACAAAGTGTAAGCCCTTTTTTCAGCCCTGGTAATTTTGATCAAAAAGAAAGATGGTTGGTGTTGATTTATGTTGATTACAGGTCACTAAATCAATGCACCATAAAAGATAAGTTTCCCATTCCATTGGTGGAAGAGCTCTTTGATGAGTTGAATGACGTGCAAGTTTTTTATAAGTTGGATCTTAAAGCGGGTTACCTTCAAATTCACGTATATAAAGAAGATGTTTATAAAACAACTTTTCGTACCTATGAAGGACATTATAAATTTCTCGTAATGCTTTTTGCGTTAACTAATGCCCCAACTACCTTCCAGAGCTTAATGAATCAAAGCTTCGGGAAGTATTTTTGAAGGTTGTTCTTTTGTTTTTTTAATGATATCTTGATATATATTGGTTCTTTTGAATTGCATTTAACACATATAAAGTTAGTATTGGAGATTTTACAAAGAAAATTTAAGTAGTAGCTTATTGGCTGCAACCATAAAGCATTAAACAACTCAGAATTTTTTTGTTTATGTGGATATTATAGACGATTTGTTAGAGGGTATAGGCAGATGAGCCAATGTCTTACCAATTTGCTGAAGACTGTTTAGCTGGACAAGAGAGGCAACGGCTGCATTCGAAGCATTAAAGCAGTCACTAAAAACAACGCCCGTGTTGGCTCTTCCCAATTTTTTGAAAGAATTTGTAGTGGAATAGGTGCAGTATTGATGCCAGATGATCATCCTATAGCCTTTGTGCGTAAAACACTATCTAATAAGTTTAGACATCTTTTGGTATATGAGAAGGAGTTTTTAGCTCTGGTAATGGCTGTGAAACAATGACCGC
This sequence comes from Erythroxylum longipes, assembly GCA_027563885.1. NCBI lineage: Eukaryota > Viridiplantae > Streptophyta > Magnoliopsida > Malpighiales > Erythroxylaceae > Erythroxylum > Erythroxylum longipes. The sequence goes on along the minus strand of JAOQMS010000180.1, from coordinate 20,568,086 downwards.
ATTATTTAACTGAGAAACTTTTTTTGATTCAAAATGATCATCATAGTTTAAAATATTTAATGTATTAGAAAATCACAACCACTTTTTAACAGAATTGGATGCCAAAGTTGTGGGGTTTTTATTTTTCTATCAAGTACTAGAAAGGAGTAGTCAATTCTACAACAAATTCACTATCCAGAGTGATTAGTTATGAGCTTTTACTTTAACGCTTTCACAAGTTAGCTGTAACACCCCACTCCCGCTGGACCCGAATCCGATATCGATGGTGATATCCAAATCCGTGCCCCGCGAGGGTGGCGT
>JAOQMS010000180.1:20547561-20567686 GCA_027563885.1 Erythroxylum longipes | reverse complement strand
TATATATATATATATATATATATATACTAATAAAATAAAATAAAGATAATAAATAAATGGATAAATAATAATTATATTAAATAAATAAAATTTATAGGGAAAGTAAAAATAATACGCAACAATTTAATGAAAAATTATTATAGCAAAAGTGAGCAAAGAATAAATAGATTTAGGTGTTAAAAGAATTAATTTGCAATTTAATTAAGTAATGAACCTTCAAAACTCAAAAGAGAAGAAGTCACAGGCGCGCCTGTGACAAATAAAAATAAAGAGGAAAAGGGAAGTGATTTTAATTTAATGGCTTGGAGAGGAAAAAGTACTGAGGCGTCACGATCGTGCTTGTGTACGATTGCGACATTTGATGAACAGAAGCAACAAAAAGAGGAGAGTCGCGATTGTGCTGTGTCACGATCGCGATTTTTGTGAAATTTTGGGACTGTCGCAATCGTGCTTCGTCGCGATTACGATTTTCCAATTGAACACCCTCACTTCTAAACAACATAATTTTCAATCCAGAAGTCCAAAAATTTCAAACTTTATATCGTTGGAAAGCTAAGAGAAAGATTTACAACTTTTATGAAGACAATTTTATCTAATTAAGCCTATATCAATGCAGTTTAATCATTTAAGTAAAGATGACCGTTTTAGTCAAAAATTTATACACCAATACTATTATAATTAAAATAATAGTAAGTAATATAATTAAAGTTAAAACATCAAACGTGGGATGCCTCTCTTCTACTCGGCTGCGTGGCTTCGTCGTGCTTAATATTAAAAAGTCAGAATGTGAGTCTGTTCGATTTTTTAATCAAACGACGACGTATCGATTACGGCACAAATTAGGTACAGCATTAGCGGAATAGGAAATCTGAATCCTTTTCAGAAAAAACTTTGGGAAAAGAAAAAGAAAAAGAGACTGCATTTAGTATACATAACCTGCATCGGATAATGCCGAACACTAAGCACCCGAAGAAGATAAAAACTGAATATTTATTGCCGTGTCGCGGAGTCTTACAATGAAGTTCTCTAGTTGTGTCAATATCGAGTACCAGTTATTTTTGGACCTCAAATTTAATTGTTACAGTTCAACTCACTTCAAACATTTCCTACCAAACATTAATATGTGTAATCACAGCAACTGATTATAAACATATTTAGCATTGAAAATTGAAACAGTTTCAGTAACACTTCCAATTCCTGTCCGAGTCTTTTGCATTCTTACTTGTTTGTAGCAATAGACATTAGTGGTATACGTCAGTAAAACAACAATACCGATCAAATTGATATCGTGTGGATCCTAGCCATAATACTATTGGAAATTTGAAACAGTTTCACCAACTTCCGTAACATACAATTTTTTTTATAAAAAAAACCCCCTTTCGTAACATCCGGATCCTTCACAATTTAACTGGTCTGTTGTGACCACTGACATTAGACAATACAAGATTACTCGTATATGCTACAGAAACAATAATAGCAGCAAAATTGATAAGATATGGATGCTAAAACTGGTTATCTTGTGCTCTTATTATTCATCGACACTACCCTTTATAAAAGAGAAAAAAAGAAAAGGTCATCATCTTTAATATTTACAGTGGATAGCATTTCAATAGCGAAGGAGCTCTTCTCAATGAATTTCACCCAGAAGTACAAAAATGCAGCAGGATGCAGAATCTTTGCTCACTTATCCCTTACAGTACTAGCCTTGGAAAGCAGGAAGGTCACTCAGTTCGTCGCATTTTCACATTTAATGGGATTTCCTTGTAGGACTGGATCTTTTCAGCAGCTCGACGCAAGGGGCGAACAGAGGACCTTCGACGCTCTAGATCTTCAGAATCAGGGGCATCACTTGTTATTTTGGTTTCATTTTGCACATGTGAGATTGATGGTGTGCAACTTTCATGCATTACAACCACGTGCACGGGGGAAACAGGCAATTCATTCTCCTGTATCTGTAATGAATCTTCAGTGAGTTCTTGTAATTGTTCTTGAGGCTTAAACCTTGTAGATCTCCTTGCTGGTAAAAGCCTGTAAAAGTAAATTTGGATGGAAAGGGACCTTTATCTTTCAAAACACTTCTTTGTGATAGATAAACTTAAATGTGTCTAGTCAGCAAAACAAAGTAAATACAAACCTCTTCTTAGAGACCATCTTTTCAGCTTGGACTGGCTTAGCTGTAGCAGAACCTAAAGCATCGGCTATCTTGATCAAGTCTTCAGTTGTCCCTTGTTCACCAGAACTAAACCTGGCAGATTGCCTTCTTGAGCAAAGACTGTTGAAGAAGATATTGTCATATTGGGCATGCATTAAGCTTTTAAGCAAAGCTAAAGATAGAAAGACCACTCACAAATTTGAAAAAGCCTGAAGTTAATAAGGTGCAAATTGTACCTCTTTTCGACTAGCCCATCTTTAGCGTGAAATTGTTCATCAGTAGTAGGGTACAAACCTGTCCAAAATTATGAAAGGAAAGAATTGGTTTGATAGACAACATCTCTTAATTTTGGACAGGTTTAAACACATTAGTTACATTGAGTTTTTGATCGTCTGTTCCTCTTTTTATCCCCAACTTTTCCATCAACCTTATCTGCTTCAAATAATTTTCCAGCGTCATCAGTTCTAACCTAAAAGCAGTGAAAGAACATGTTTAAGATAAGCATTCTATTTTGAAAGGAACAATGTTGGAAATGAAAGAGGCTTTTCGGTGAGCTACTTATCCACTATTCTGTGAACAAAGCAAAGATAAAAAAAGTAAGCTTGCCATGGATTCCAATTGTGTAGCTTTAAGCAAACCATTCTTACATCCCAGCTCATGTTGAAGAGCCTTCAGCTGAAGAGCAACAGAAACAAATTTTTTAAAAGGATCGAGGAAGACCAAATTCTAGCATCTTAAGTCTTTAAAATCTTACCTTATCTTTACCTGAATTTAGTTCCTGCAGCCAGAGAGCAATACAGCAGTCAACCTCTTATTAGAGCAACATTCTGCACTTACTAATTAATCCACATATGAATAGCAATTCATTTTTCAATAATAACAGTACCCCTAGCATCTGGCTATTCGCTTGGGCTAGTTGGAGGTTCTGTTGTTGAACTTTCTGATAATTGATTCTCAGCTTCTGTAACTCTATTGCACTCAATTGGATAATTTTACTGTTTATAGCGATTAAGGAAAGCACATAATTTTTTGTCAAAAGAAAATGAGAAATAACTAATCTGAAGAAGAAAACAAAATAAACTAAACTGCATACTTTCTGTCCTCAAGAAGCTTCACCAGTGCAATATTTTCCTGGATATAAACTCAAAAACAGAGTTAGACAAACCTGTGGAAAAGAATCATGATGATAGACGTACACTCACAGAACTGAGAAAATACCTGATGGAGTTTGTCAACGTACTGTTTGGTACTAAGTGACAGGAACTGTGATTTTCCAGCTTGATTTTGCTGTGTCAAGTTGGTGATGTCGGCTAGAGATTTTCTTGGAACAGTTTCAACACTAGGTCCCTTCATCCCTTTCCCTCCCTTTGACTTATTACCTGATAGCGACAGCAATTTCCGCAATTCATCCAAGAAACCAAAATAATCCAGGCCCTTTTCACGAGAAAAGTCCTTCATAAAACCATAAGCTTTTAACAACACAAGGGCTTCATTAAAGTGTTCCAACCACGTAATTGATGATGATTTCACTTCTCATCGTAAATCAATCAGCCAAAGTAATTCAACAAGTTCCAACAATTAAAATGACGACAACGAATTGTGTATAGTATGAAGCTGTTGGGCACAAATTCACTGAGAGAACACAAAACCTGATCTGGAACCAAATTTTAGGGCTCTGGAGTTCTAATTAAAACATAAAATCTCCAACAAATCGAAACTTGAGCAGAAACAGAAAAATCTGAGATTGGAACTCGAGAATTGAAAGAGAAGGAAAGCAAAGTAAAAGAAAAAGAAGTGTACCTCCAAAGTTGAAGTTATCTGTGTCTATGGCTACGCCACCGTCCATGTCGGAGAACAAGCTCAAACCCTAAATTTGGCGAGTTCCTATCTTCCTCTAGTGGACGATTTCTGTAACTAAAAATGTCCCTGTCACAGTACCGCTCTTCCTTTCTCTTGCTCTGTCACTACTGACTGATGTCTTAAAGAGAGGAACGAGAGAAAGGCGGAGGGGCAAAAATGAAAATTAAAATTGGAAGCAGATCAACGGCTTTCCAAGCCGAAAGCCGAGGCTATTTTGAATATCCGAACCTCAATAATATAGTCCATAGTTTCAATATTATTGGGCCGAAAATATTTCTCCGATACGCATACCCCCCGAATTAAAACGATACTTAGGTTTGTTGAGGAAATTCAAAATCGATACCAACTCGAAGTTATGTATAATTGGAATGCAAATATAATAATTAGTTTAAGCAAGAGGTCCCACAAGTCATGTTAGTTTGTAAATCAATATATCCCAAATCAATAATAATATACGGATTTTAAACTCAAATTCAATTGGATTGCAGTGTTTATAGCATCAAAGCTTAGTAGATTTCTTTTCCACCATTTCGCAGTGGAGCCATGCTCTACTTCATAGGCTTAAAACTTAATCCATGCAAACAAGAAAAAGACACAAGTGCTATTTGCATGTCAGTTCATCCGCAAGTCAAGTTCGACTTGATGCTTGTTTAAGTGACTATTTTTCCGCCTATACTTCACGCAAAACAAAAATCAAAGTAGCAACACTTAATAAATACATGTTATTATTATTTCACAATCAATCGTGATCCAATCATTTTTTAATTAAACTCTTTTATCATAAATAAAATCCAATCATGTTCTTACTAATTAATAATTTATATTTGAAGTTATATTTTCAAATGTCAATTCACATTGGCCGGGAATTTCATTACACCACTACTAATTAAGAACAGATAAATATTTTCTTTAAATACTTTAGAGTGATGAATATATTATTGACTTAGTCAACTATCTTTATATAGTTCCTACTATATCCAGGTACTACTGACTAAACTATCCTAATAATATAGTTGAATCAAAACATAGTGATTTTCACATATGATACCTTGGTAATCTCAAAATTAAGGATAAATTATATAACTATCATAATGAGAAAATTCACAAACACATAAATAATATTCTATTTGAGATCTTCATAATTTAGCCAGCATAGTGAAGTTATTTTCTAATAAACATCCACATGTTTGTTTAAGTATCTTTATATTTTATTTTGTGAATCAAAAATAGCCTCTCAATTAGTTAGGGGTAAAGATGTATACTATTGTACATCCCCAGATCCTGTGCATCAGAGGGATTTTCACTGGGTCATTATTGTTGTATATTTTAATTTATGAGATTAATTAATTTCTTCATAAGAAAGAAATATGATGTGTTTTAATTTGATCATTTCATCAATATCTCATATTAATGAAACTAAAACTAAGAACAATTTAGAAATAATACATAAATACAAATTGAATTTTATAATTATAACTTCTTTATAATTTTAATTACATAATAATTATTTCTTGAGTTTTACTTTTAGTATTAAAATATCATATATAATTAGTAAAAATATATAAAGATAAAGAGTGTTTTATTATAAAATATCATATATAATTAGTAAAAATATATAAAGATAAAGAGTGTTTTATTAATTAAACTAAAAATATCATACATTAATTTACAATTGTCTGATTAGTTGTAAGACTATAAACTAACATTCTGTCCCTTACACTAAAACCACTGCCTATATACCTCATACCTTATGGCAAAAGGATCAGGCTAGGTTTTAATTCTGTCACCAATTCAGTTTAAACCCAAAACATTTTAACATGTTCTGAAAGAATCCTAACATTTCATAAATATTCAATTTGAACCTTAACTTGATTTTTCCGTCTGCACTCCATTTCAAGAAGATTATCTAGTACTTTGTGTAGGTTCCTTGTTAGGTATGTATACTACGTGACAAATATGGTCCAAAAAATATAAGAAATTAGAGTTTCGTCTCTCGCTCCTCTCTCTCCCCTCTCCTTTCTCCTCTCTCCCTCCCTCTCACTTTCTCTTTCTCTTTAAGTTCTCCATTTTTCTTGTCTCTTTCTTCAACTATGAAATTGCATAAATTCTCTATTTAGCTCATTCATTTCTCCCCTATCCTTTTTGGTGTCGATCAAATTTGAACACCTTCTAATTATAGAAAAAAATTTAATTCCAACATAGATTTTCTTTGTCATCCTCTCTAAGACAGTGTAAATCCAACCTTGCAAGCACATGAATATAATTAGAATTTTTGGTTTCCTTATTACCACCATCATCTCCAAGCATAAATTTCTAAACTCTATTGTAGGTTTAAAACCTTCCTTGTCTTCTAACATACCTCCATATAAAATGCTCATGAGAGCACTCATGTTCATCTTAAAAGCCAATTAGTCTATATCGGTAGGTTGTCCAAACTTACCATGCACATTCCTTATAACTTTTCTAATCTCTTATTTTCTAAGACCATAAAAAGCATTAATATTTTTTAACATAAAAATTTCAATCCAAATATGTGTTTATTGTTATGGAGTATGTTTTCTCTTACCTTCTTCCCAACCTTTTTGTTTGTGTTATTGATACTTAGTATGTTTCATTTTTTTATGTCAATTGTTCTAACTTGCAAGGGTCGTTCACACCATTAAACATTTTTATTGTTGCTGTCTCCTCTTTTCCTAGAAACACACTAAAGGTTTTACTATTTAGGAATTGTCAATTTTTAACATTTTAGTTTCAAAATTATGAAGTTTTTCATTTTCATTTTATTTTCTTTTGGTATTTTTTTTAGAAAGTGCAAGGGTGCAAGCTATCAAAGAAAATTATGAAAAGTTAAATATAATGAATTTTTTGAATTTCATTATTTATGTACATCAGATATCCTAAGGATTTTTGGATGAGATAAATGCTTATATAAGATTCTTCTATAGTTAGAAAAAAATGATGTAGAAAATAAGTAGCAAAAGCTCTAATCATGTGAATTTTGTTTATGATTACCTGTTGTCATCTTTGAGGAATTATACATTATGACTTAAAGCCAAAGGTTTTTGTCTATAACTTAATGATTAATTGTCTCATCTTAATATTATTTCTTTATATAACATAGGATAGAGAGTATCTACTTATTACTTTCTTCTCCTCTATATGTTTCTAATATAGACATATTACTAAGTGATCTTAGAAAAATTGATGCTTATAGATAGGTATTGACCAAGTTTTACCTAATATGAAACCCCCAATATCTGCAAGTATACGGATCGTAACTTGTAGTACTCGAGGATGTCGGTCCTACGAGGAAAAAGCTAAAACTAAGTGAACCTAACTTTGTCTAAGTTTATGAAAATTGATTTAGATGAAAATAAAATATCAAAAATCAAAAAAATCAAATAAAATTGAGCACCTAACCACTTAACAATTGAGTTGTCACAATTAAACAAAGATGATTAAGGATAAAAGCTTAGGATTCACTCTATCGTAATTTTTCCCCCTTAACCTTTATTGATTCAATTAACTGTCGATCCTAGATTTCAGAAGGGTTGATTACTCCCTCTCAAGACCTAATCATTGAACCCCAATTAATTATCCCTAATTTATTACAAAATTCTAAATTTTTGCAATCTCTCGATTCACAAAAATAGCCTAACCTTTTCAACTAATTCTTAAGTGATCTATTGGATAATTAAGTTTTCATACAAGATCTCTCTTTGTATGATTACAATTTGATATTTGTGTGACTTATTAGATGGTTAACTTTCGTAAGCGAACCTAATCAGATTACTCTTGACTCGCTCTCTCAATTTATTATCAAAGTATAAGCATACCCAAATATCACAACACCATAAGATTGTACTCAAATCAGTAATGATCAAGTCACAAAATAACTCAAGAACAAATCCTAATCTAAAAATTAAAACACCATAAATGTGTATAGCATCTTCAATCCCAATTTATACATCAAGCTTAAAGAAAATAAACAAAGGAAAGAAGAAAGAACTTGATTTGGACTAGTCTGGAAATGCTGGAATTGTTGTAACTCTCCAATGCTCCCTTCTTGATCTTCCTGGATTAATCCCATTTTGGTAAAATGGAGGCTGCTCCTTTTCTGTGTTGTTTTGTTCTTAAATAGTTCTTAAGGCTTATAAAGTTCTTTCTAGTATTTACTCACTTAATTTGGTTCTAAAAATAACCCAAAAATGTCAAAATTACAAAAAGACTTGCATTTTAGAAAAGTTGAAATTCGCTAGAATTACTGTCTGCACCTCTGTCATGATCATGACAAGCAAGTCACGATCGTGCACTGCTTCATTCAGCCTCCATCTGCTTCATTCTTCAATTTCTTGGTTTCTATTACTAACAAACACATCAAACACCTTATGAAATATCAAATTAAGATCATATTCTTGCTTTAAACCAAACAAACACTTAGAATACATATAAACATTAACAATGACATAATTCTAACCCTATACACACAATAATCATCTAAAAAAAATCTAAAAACACCTATCAATGGTTCTATAGACATTATCCAGTTCTGTGAAATCTCGATGAATGTCTTCCCGAAGAAATGGAAGGTGTCTAAGTATTGGCAACCTCTAAGGACCTAATGCCAGTGAAGCCATATCCTTCTTTATTTTATAAAGTTTCCACTATAAAAAAATATAGAAAGTGTTGCAATTGATATGAATAGATTTAACGAACTTCTATCGATAGTGGTTTGTAAAGAAATTCAAAAAATTGGTAACAAGAAATATTTTCATTTTTTTATGCAGTTATGACTAGCATGTATTGCAGATTCCAACTATGTAACCAAAATGTTCTGAAATTAAAAAAAAAGGAAGAAAGGACATAAAGAAGAAACTTTACTTTTTTTAATTTCTTGATCCCCATTTTCCATATAAGAAAAATATCAAGTAAAGGATCCATAAAACTTTTATATAATTTTTTTATAACTAAGGAATGACGAAGATATTAAGATGGGATTTAAAAGTTAGGGTTCGCTTTAAATGTATTAAAATGTTTAGGATTAAATTGAATTAAGATAAAAATGTTAAAGTATAATTTGAAACTTTTACCAATTCCATATCCATCTATATGTCGACCATGTCTCTCTTGAGATAATGAGTCAGAGAGAGGATCCATAAAGTTTCTCTTTGGTGGAAAATTGCTCTATTGGAATGTCTTTTCACTCCACTATCTCAATGATCAATTGGAACTTTACGATTACACATTTAGATCATTGATAAGTCCTTGATTCCTTTGCTTATATAATGGCACCATTGTTGTTACATACAATATTGTTGACTTTTTGATAATGAACTTCTTGATCTAAATTGTTTCCTCTACTACCTTTAATACTGAAATATACTCTATCTCGATTATAAAATCAATGATGGTTAATTTTTTTGAACTTTAATAATTTATTACACTACCATTCAAGGTGGTGATGTACCTTAACTATAATATTCTATCATCAGGATCAAACTGAAAACTCATGTCTGAATACCCCTGAACTTTTAATTCACCTCCTCTATAGACCAAGAAAACATGTTTAGTTCTTCTTAAGTACTTTAATGTAATTTTCATAGTTGTACAATTACCATTACTAGATTTGGCTTGAAATATGCTCATTATGCTCAAAATATAAAAGACATTCAATCTACTACATAACATAATATATATGATTGATCTAATGGCTGAAGCATATGGAACATAATCCATTTTATTTCTATCTTTATATGTCTTTTGACACATATTATGTAAGAGATAAATTTCATGTAACATGGGTAAACATCCCTTCTAGGAATTCTCTATGCTAAACTTCTTTAGCATTTTTTTCTATTACATGGATTATGACAAGCTAAGTAACCTCTTTGGTCTATCTTTATATATCTTTATTCCAGAATATAGGCTATTTTTTCTATATCCTTGATAGGGAGGCTCTTACACAACCAAATTTTTATATATTGGAGCATTGGTATCTCATTGCTAATTAGAAATATGTCATTCACATATAACACTAAGAAGATGACTACACTCCCACCAATCTTTTTAAAGACACATGGTTCATAAACTTTTTAATTGTCTTATCAAAATTGATATTCCAATTCTATGATGCTTGGTTAAGTCCATAAATATACTTTTGCAATCTACATAATTGATTAGTAAACGTTTTATTCAAATCTTAAGTTGTGTCATAGACAATCCTCAAGGAAATACCTATTAAGATTTTTTTATAAAAAATCCATTTTCCAGATTTCATAATTATGATATGTGGCTTAAGACACTTATGGACTTACATATAGCTAATGGCAAAAAAGTTTCATCAAAATCAACTTTTTGTTTTTGTTTGTAACCTTTTAGCTAATACCCTTTCTTTTTGTAGATATGTACCTTACGATCCATATTAGTTTCTTTCTTAAAGATTCACTTGCATCTAATAGATATAATACCATCGAAGCATCAATCAAAGTTCGTACTTCGTTAGTGTATATGGATTCCATTTCATATCTCATGATTTTATGTCATTTTAAAGAATCAATGTTAAACATTACTTCTTTAAAAGTAGTAGGCTCATCATTCATAAGCAACACATTTTCTTTTCCTTTTTTAATATGTAGATCTTATATTATGGGGACCGATGTATCCTACTCGTATGTCATAGATTATATATATCTTTTAATGCACATTATATGTATCAAGTTGAGGTTCTTGTTCCATCTAGATGTGAATTTGTGGTTCATTTACTTCTTTAAGTTATACTTCATTCCCATTACTTTCTTTGAAAATAAGTTCTAAGAATATAATAAGTTTTAAGAGAAACATCTTTTGCTCAAGAGGATAGTAAAATTAATATCTAATACTTTCTTTTTGAAACCATATAAATTTGCATTTTTCTGATATTTCTTGAATATTATCAAATTGTTCATTCTTTACGTAAGCATCACATCCCAAAATCTTTAAGTATGATAACTTTTTTCTACTACTAGTTTATGTCTCATATGGTATATTGTCAGTTGATTTGGATGGAACTCTATTCAAAAGGTAAGTAGTAATTTCATGGCTATATCCTTAAAGGAGATAAAAAAAGACCTCATGAATTATTATGAAACATACTATATTTAATAGAGTATAGTTTATTCTCTAAAACACTCCATTACATTATGGTGTTCCAGGTGGAGTTTATTATGAGAGAATCTCATTCCTTTTTAAGTAAATAAAAAACTCATTGTGTAAACACTCACTGCTTTAATCACATCTAAGTGTCTTAACAATCTTACCATTTTGTTTCTCAACCTCAAGTCTAAATTATTTAAACTTTTCAAATTATTCAAAATTTTGTTCCATTAAATACATATAACATATATAGAATGATCATTTGTGAATGTAATAAAATATAACTACCCATTTCTCGTACGAGTAAACATAGGGCCACATACATCTAAATGTACAAGCTCTAGTAACTCAATCGCATTCCTTTCCTTTCCACTGAATTATAGTTTAGTTATCTTATCCATCAAATGAAATTTAGAATTTTAATATGACTCATAAATTAAAGTATCTAAATATCCTTCTTTTGTAACTTTGTGATTCTAATTTCACTAATATGACCTAATTTATAACAATATAAATAAAATAAATTTTAGTCATTAATTTTCTTTTCTTATTATTTAAGTTAAGAATTAGCAAGTCAAAGTCTAATTCATATAAATCATTTGTGAGTAATCCAAATCCATAATAAACATAATCTTTATAAAAAGAACAACTTCCATTCCTAATAATAAATACAAACCATTTAAATTAAACAAGAAATGGAAATAATATTTCTTATAATGATTGGAATGTAATAACAATTATCTTGTTCTAGTGCAATGACATAAGGCAAAGATAAACTACAAGTTCCTATAGCTAATGTAGAAACCTTTGCTTCATTGCCAGCATATATGTTTATTTCACCTTTCCTTAATGATCAACTCTTTGTTGACATTTCCATATTGTTACAAATATAAAAACCATAATATAATATAACACTTATGATTATGGAGCAGAAGTATAAAGATTGATCTCGATTATAAACATATATAAAGAAGTAGCTTCCTTAAGTGTCTTATCTTTTAAGTTAGTAAGATAAGCTTTGCAATTCCTCTTTCAATGTCAGTTGACTTCATAATAAAAATGTATTCATTATTCTTTTTCTTAAAACCACCATTTGGCTTTTCTACTTTAGTAGAAGCCTTATGTTTCTTCCTCTTATTCTTTTTTGATCCCTTTTTCTTACTTTTAGAATAATCTAAAATAAGAACAAAAATAGGTTCCTTCTTAAGGCATCCCTTTACAATCTTAATTATAATTAGTATTAGGAATTGATACATCCTTTTGGTTTATATAAAAGTTCATAATAAAATTTGAAAAGCATAGGGTAAGAGATTGAAGCACTAAATCAATGTTTAACTCATAGTTAATGACAAAACCTAATTGGTAAAAATTTTCAATATAATCAATTATATTTAATATATATTACTTCAATAAAGATCAAATTTCTATCTTGCATTGATATAATGCTCTAGAAGTCTAATATCTCTCCACTGTACTTTGTGCATTAAACAACTCCTTGAGATGCAAAATTATAGGAACAACTATGTTCTCATATTGCCTTTGAAGCTCAAGAGATATGCTAGCCAACATCACACATGTATCTTACTCAACATTGTCAATATGATGTTATTATCTCTTCCAAACTTCATCAATTGCATTCTAATTAGGTTATAGTGGAGTTTCAATGTCAAAAACATACATTTTGTTTTTTTTTTGCTGAGAACAATTCTCAATCTTTTAAATTAGTTTAAGAATTTAGGCCTAGTAAACTTATTAGCATCCATAATTCTCCTAAAGGACAAATTGCTACTCCTTCTATTTAAAAATTAAAAGACATAAAAGTGAAAATATTAGTTTGTACAACAAAACCAAATAAAATAAAGAATTTATAAATATTTAATTACTTACATTATTTTAAATGAAATAATAACCCTCACTATTAAATTGAAAAATTATTAAATAATTTTTGGTGGTTTAGGATCCCGTTTGAGCTAATTTGATCTTAAGTTTGCACAATGAACCAACTAAATTTAAATTAGATAGATAACAATCTTATTAATCATTTCTTACTTGGCTCCTAGATTTGTAATGTTACAACTCTTTACAAAAGTATAGCTTATATGTTGTTCTTAACACTGCTTGTAAATTTATATGATTATGTGTTTGCTCATTTAAACTATAAAAATCTTGTTTAGTAGGGCTCATTAATTTAAAATAAAACATATTTACAGTAAAGAAATCTTAGTTTTGCTCAATAAGCCTTATAATAACTATAACTATAGTTTTATTCTTAAAGAATGGACGACAATTATCATTTTCTAATTATGTACTTAATATTTAATTGATGAATTTAAAAATTAAAAAATTTAAGGTCTCATCATAATTAATACAATCTTATTATACTATTTATATTCGATGTAATCAAATTATGAATTGTAACTCTTTAAAACATTTTTACATTAATTATTGATTTGATAACTAATTTAATTTTAAAATAAATTTAAAATAAGCTATACAAATATTTCTAATAAAATTAGAAAATTTTTTCCTGTATTTATTAGGAATTTAGACTAATATAATTAAAATAAAGTTTTTAAGAAAGAACATTAATAAAATAAAATGAGGGGATTGCTTTTAAAATTTAAACAATTATATTAACAATCTTTGAATGGCATAGTGAGAACCCTGGAGTATAAAGCCAGACAAAATGCAAAAGTTTTTGTCCTATAAAAACTCATCAATACTACCATTACATATTAATCACTTTTGTAGCCTTAAATTAACTCTATCTTTGCTCCCACTCATTCTAGCTTTCAATTTACTGCTTCATATGATTTTCAGTCTCTTGGTCACCATTTTAAATCTTTATTTATTTGAGCTTTTACCTTGAAGAGTTGATGATTGTTAACTTCTCTCTAGTTCTTTTTAATGCCTCCCCTAATTGGCTTTCTTTGGTTTTCTCTTCCCCTCGAAAGCAACTACAATTTTTCTCATACTATATCATTTATATGCATATTCCCATAATAACTATGAATAAGGCTTTTTAATTCATTTCTTGTAAACCTATCATTCTAAATATTTCTAGCACATCCATTAGCTTGATTAATTGTGATATGAACAAAAAACATTTTATGTCTTTGTTCATCTCCCATAAGATTTTTCCTCCATGTATGTATGTATCCATCTTTCCCAAAGAGTATTCTTCTCAATGAGCAATCCTTGTTACCTTTTTCCAATAAGAAATTTGATGTTGAGACTAACTATAGTTATCCCTAACCCACCTTCATTAGTTGGTTTACTTGCCTCTTGCCACTTAACCTTAGCCATTACATTCCTTGTCTTCTGTCTCCCTAAAGAAAAGGCTCTCATTCTCTTTTTTTTTTAATGAAATTGATTAATGGTCTTCAGATAATATCATATAAGCTAACTAGTAAATATGGAGGAAGCATAGCACACATTTGATCAGTAACAATCTTCCTTTAGAGGAAAAGTCTTTATTGTGATAGCGAAAACAAAGGAGAACACTCTTTATACATCAATATTTTAGTGGAGGCTGATAATCCAAGATACGTGAAATGAGGATTGGTTATTTAGAGTCCTAAAATTCTCAATAACCATTTAATTTCATCCATTGCACTTAAGGATAAGATAAACTAGCTTTTATTATGGTTCACAATTAGATTTGGTAATTCCTTAAATAGTTTTAGGGAGTTGGAGATTGTATATATAGATCTATTATTAGACTTATAAAAAATTAATACATCATTTACAAAGGACATATTAACTGATCCAACTCTTTTAATTGGAGAAATGTTACACTTGATAAGCCTAAAGAGAGCTTATATACAAATTATAACTATGTAGGAGGATAGGGATCCCCTTACCTTAGTATTTTACCCCCTTTGATGAATTTTTTTAGCTCTCTATTTACAAGAATGTTGAATAAGGTTGAAGTTATGGCTTCAGTTATCCTATTCTTAAATTTTTCTAAAAACCAAAAGCCTGGAGCAATTACATAATGAAGTCCCAACTTACACTGTTAAAAGCTTTATTGAAATCTATTTTCAAGGTATAATTATTGGGATTGTTGATGTGTATAGAGCATGTGCTAACCACTTTAAACCACCATAAATGTGTTAGGCATCTGTCCTTATGGGGTGCATAGCTCTCATCTTCTTCTCCAGGCTGGGGTGTTTTTGGTTCAACCCACTACTACCTTTGGTTTTTCCATCTCCTCCTAATGTTGGTGCTTCTCCATTTAGGCATCTACTTCTTCTCCAATACAAGAAGCTTCTACTTCAAACATTATATCTTCCTTTCCTTAGTAACTTTTTAACGTTTACTAGTAACAAAAGATTCAACAATGACTAAGTTTACTATTGTTGAAGCCCCATCGTTAGGAGACGTCTTGACACTGTTTCTCACACCCACGAACACACATATTCAAATTAAACCAAAACCATACATCAAAATCCCAAGAAATAATCTCAAGCCCAAAAGTTTAATCACAACTTCTAGAACCTAAATAAGTTTTTCATGTTTTCAGAAAGTACAAAAATAGGGGAGGCTTACAATTAATTTTAAGGAAGTAAAATATATAGCTATAACAATACAATTTCGGTGAAATTGCATAAGCAATTATTAAACATGACAAGGTTTTCAACCAAAGTTTTTCTATAAACTTAAAGAAAGGAGCAATCCATAATTTTTTTCCCCCCCAAAAAAAGCAAAATCCTCCTTAATTAGTATCAAAGAAATCTATAAAATAATGCTTTAAGATTATTTTATTACGTTTATTGATGAATGTACACGTATAAATTGGATATCACTACTTACGAAGAAAAGTGATATTTGTATAGCATTTCAAGACTTTTGAAACATGGTGAGCACTCAATATTAGAAACCAATGCAGGTGTGACAAATTGATAATGCCATGGAATTTATGGATGCCACTTTTGGAAATGTTTTGAATCAGCTTGGAATTTGGTATTAGACCTTATACACTTATACTCCATAACAAAATGGCTTAGTAAAAAGGAGGAATAGACAAATATTAGAGGTAGTCTGAGCTTCTCTCTTTGGGATGAACATGACAAGTTTTTATTGGGGAGAGGTAGTAAAATATGTAGTTTTTCTCATCAATAGATCATCATCTCAGGTTTTAAATTTTCAAACTTCTCAATTGAAAATTCAATCCTTACTTTCTATTCCTCATCTTTCGAACCTTAAACCTAGAGTTTTTTTAATGTACAGTGTGTGTTCATATCCCTAAGATCTTGAGCACTAAACTTGATCTTTATGCAAAAAGATGTGTGTTTATTGGATATTCAAATTTTCAGAAAAGGTATCAATGTTATGATCCTCAAACTAAAAAGTTGCTCGCAACTTTTGATGCCTCTTTTTGGGAATTAGAACATATTATTCAGGGAGGGTTTCAACATCTTCCCTTCAGGGGGAGAACGTTGGTGGAGGGAATATGTTACAAGGCATATTAGGTAATGCAAATGAATGCTTAGAATAGGACAAAGTTGTCGATATTTTAGGCAATACAATTGAGTGCTTAGAACTGGAAGAAGTTGATAACAATGACAGCCATGAATAACAACCTAGTAATACAAACTTGCCTACTTTAACACCACTAACTGAAGGGTCAATCCAGATTATCCAAAATGGCAACTCTTAGGTAATCTTAATTCCAATATCTAATAATCCTTGTAATGAATTTCTTGTTCCTCTTCTGAGATACCCACAAAGATCAAATAAAGGTGTAACAAAGAAACAATATGAACCTGATCTCAACGCTAATGTCAAATACCTTACCAACAATGTCTGAGTCATATGCACTTATTGTTAATCAATTATCTAGTGTTTATGTTCCTAATAATGTACAGGAAGCTTTGAATGATCCGAAGTGGAAACTCAAGCAACAGTGGATAGACTTACAATGGAAAGCAGTAAAGCATCAAAAGCAATCAATGAAGCGATGGAAGCCTTGCAAAGGAACTCTACTTGGGACTTTGTTTCATTACTCGAAGGAAAGAAAAAATTTGGGTACAAATGGTTATATAAGGTGAAACTCAAGGCTAAAGGGAGCATCGATAGATATAAAGCAAGGTTGGTTGTAAAAGGTTGGACACAAAAGTATGGAGTAGATTACCAAGAGACCTTTGCACCAATAGCCAAGCTAGATACAATTTTCACTTTTATCCTCATTATAGCAAATCGGGAATGGCCCCTAAAATAATTTGATGTTAAAAATGCTTTCCTCACTAGAGATCTAGAAGAAGAGGCATACATAGAGCTGGCACTAGATTTGAAGCTTGGTTTATCAAATAGAAATAAAGTTTGCAAGATGAAAAAAAATCATTGTATGGACTTCAACAATCACCTAAAACCTGGTTTGGGAGATTTTTGATATACTTTGTTTATAAAATACAAATGAGGTTAAGTAAAAATTTTAATTACGCATGTTGATGATATGGTATTGACAAGAGATGATTGTAAAGAAACGAAGCTTCTATAAAAACACTTAGCCACTGAATTTGAAATGAAAAACCTAGGATAACTCAAATACTTCTTAGGTATCAAGGTGGTAAGGATAGATCAAGGAATTTCTCTTTCACAAAGGAAATATATACTTGACCTTTTGATTGAAACTAGAATGCTTACCTACAAACCGATTGAAACACCTATAGAAATGAATCATAAGCTTGGAAATTTCCTAAATTAAATTCCAACAGATATAGGGAATTATCAGTAGTTAGTTAGGAGATTAATTTATTTGTCTTATACTAGGATGGATATAGGGTATACACATGGATGTAGTATACCGAATCTTAAGGCACTTGAAAAGCTCTCTAGGAAAAGGTTTATTATTCTCAAAGAATAGTGTTTCCAACATTAAAGGATACACGGATGCAGATTAGGCAGCTGATCAAACAACTAAAAAATCTACATCTGGCTATTTTACTTTTGTGGAAGGAAATCTTGTAACTTGGAAAACCAAGAAGAAAAAGGTTGTTGCAAGGTCAAATGTAGAAGCTAAGTTTCGAGGTATGACTAATGGAATATTTGAATTATTATGGATTAAATATGTTCTATCAGATTTGGGGATTGAGTATACAAAAATTATAAATCTTTATTATGATAATAAGGCTGCTTTTAAGATTGCACAGAATCTTGTACAATATGATCATACCAAACATGTTGAAATTGATAGAAATTTCATCAAGAAAAATTTAGATGAAAAGATTATTTAGTTTTCGTACATCAAGCTTAAAGATCAATTTGTTGATATCCTTAGAAAGGCAGTTTCAAAAAGGGCATTTCATAATGTAATTGGCAAGTTAGGCATGTTGGATATTTATGCTCTAACTTAAGGGGGAGTGTGGACATGATTTGTTATAGGAGTTTGTTACATTAGATAATTATACGAGAAATATTAGATGGACTGAATGAGTAATTATAGGAGTTTTTTATAATAGAATTCTACCCAAAGTGTAATTGTATATGTACACATAGCCTATATAAGAGAGAAAAATGTACTAGAATTTTTACAAAAATATCATTGTTTTAACACAATGATTGATTCTTTTGGGTTAAGGTATAAAGAGGTAAGAAACTATTAAAGGGGAGTCTCATTGCAAATGCAGGGATTCCTAAATACTTAAAAAGGGTGGTTTTCGAAACTTAAATCTTGAAGTTTCTAGAATTAGAGCTTTCAAACTAATACACACCGTAAAAATTATTATAATGCTCTCATTAAAGTTAATGGAGAGTCTATATATCCCAGATAATTGTTTTCAAGAGCTCATAAAGAGATTATTGAATAGGTATCAACTCCACATAAAAGGAGGAATAAATTATCAATAAATAAGAGAGGAATTAGGTTTAACTTTTCATAAAAATAATGGAACTTGAAATTAGGATCATGCTTTACTGCTTTGCTAATAATCCTATTTAGTATCTGAATGCAGATAACAAATAGATAAGGGAATTAGTTTAAAATATGTTAAATATTGCGATAACTTAGATGAATTTGTATCGATTTTGAGTGTTTATGTAATTGGATCGTGATCCATAAATGTTGATATTCCATTCTTTTACTCCTAAGAAATGAGCTTTATACATCCACAAGTGGCATAATTTAGTTGCCAGGGATAATGATAGCGTTGCTCATAATCAAGGAGGACAACTCACTTTACATGAAGAAAGTATAAATAAAGGACCAATACAAAGGACCAATACGTGAAGATTGGAGCCATGTAACTCATAAAGACCCGAGTCATGCAACTCATGCAAAATGACCTATAAGGATGATGAGGCATCTGAGTAGTTGGAATGATTACGTGCACTAAGTTGTCATGGGAATCCTGCGAATCAAGGAGCTTGCATGATTTTCTATTGTTAGCATTATTGTTGTTGCATGTTTGTTATTTCTATTATAACGTGTCAAATTCAAAGGGAGCATATATGGATGTAAACAATGTCGGAATGGTTAAGAAATAAATCATAAAATTATCCTTCTTTCTCTCAACCTTTTAAAGGTGTCTCTAACCTCAAATTTAAAACCCACCATCCACAACAATTTGGTGCTTTCATTGAGAGCATCAACCATGGCTAAAAGCACTCGATCTAAGATCGTCACAGAACGGTTTGAGGATGCCATCAGTAAGTTGACTGTAATTCAAACCACCCTGACTACAAATCAATCTTCCCTCAATGCCAAAATAGAAGAGATTATAGCCAAAATGTCCAAATTCGATTCTCTCTCTGTTCCTAAAGAAACAGAACTAGTAGAATCTTCTCATTCCTGTTAATGGACATTTTGAGTGGCTGTTTAGAACTTAATTCATAGTCATTTATATTCATTTTATGTTCATCTATAGCTGGTATATCATGTTTTAGCATTATTCGAGGTTCGTTAACATAAAATGCATAAATGAAACAAATAGACTCAAATTGCACTGTTTTTGGGTTTCTGGCAGATTTGACCTTTAGTCG
>JAOQMS010000180.1:20519570-20535663 GCA_027563885.1 Erythroxylum longipes | reverse complement strand
AATCCCCTTTTTAACTCTCGGATTACTCAAATTTACTTCTGACACATGATAAAAGCAACTTTACACTTGTCACTTTCTTATGGTCTAAGTTCTGACTTAGTTTCTTTTGAACCAACTCCATCCAACTCTCATCTTTTGCAATCCAACTATCTCCAAATCTTCATTTGATTTCTCCTCTTCTTTTTTCCCTATTTTTCCATAATATTTTATAAATTACAAAAATAAATCCTAAGTTCAACAAAATTCATAAATCTCACAATTCTACTAACCAATAATATTTTCAATGCAGAAATATTCAAAATTCTCAAAAAATTACATTTTCGAACAATTATACCCGAAAATGTCAATGAATGCATGTACAACCATTTTGATGTACGCAGAATCCACTATTCACATATATGTGCATATCATGAAATGCATGAGCATAAAATGTGTTTCCTAATTTCTCCGTAATCTCTCACATTTACAATTTTAGCCTTAAGATGGGTAACGGGATGTTACATGGGTGCTTATTAGAGAATAAGTTCACTGAACTGACCCGATAATGAGGATCCCGAATGGAACATTACTTGTGTATTTGTGGATTATCTCATAATAATAGTTGTATAATTGATCCTTATACTTGAGATTACCAAGGTATCTAGTGTGAGAATTACTATGTTTTGATGCTACTTATGAATCGTCCTAGGATAATTTAGTCGGTAGGAATTGGATACAGTATGACCCATATGTATATAGTTGAGTAAGTTAATGTATGATTCGTCAATCTAAAGTAATTAGAGAGAATATTCTACTGTTCTTGATTAGTAATGATTTATGGAATTCTCTGGCCAGAGTAAATTGACATTTGAAAAAGCTGTTTTCAAATTTCAGTTATAAATCAATTACTAATTAGCAAGAACGAACATGATTGGATGATAAGAATAGACACTGTATCCATACTTTGTCCAATTAAAATATTGAATGACTAAATGATTAAATTAAACATTATAGCCATGCATTGATAGGTTAAGTCAATCACTATGACATTCCTGATATTTGGGTAATCATGACATTTTGCTAGACGTCAATCATGATTTATAATTATGAATTCTTTAATTGGAGAATTAAAGATAAAAGAAGTTTTAATTTATCTCATTCTAATTGTGAATTAAAATTATAATTTATAATTTATAATTATTGCCAATTTATTAGGAACCTAATGGGTGACACATCAAAGAGCAATTTGTGAAACAAAAATCAATTTAATTAAGTTGGACTCAGTTATAAAGTTTGAGAAACTTTAGGAGATCAAATATGAGATATTTGATTTTATTAAAATTAAATTAATCATAATTATAATTTGATTTTAATTATAAGTAAAGAGATTTAATTTTAATAAAAAAGACTCTTATGATTTTTTTTTATAAAAATGGGAAAAGCTTTTAAAAGCTAACAATTTTGTCTTTTTCCTCTCAAATCAGTTTGAGAATTGCTCTGTGGATACTATCAGAGGCTGGACTCTTAAACAGCTAGTGATTGGTTAATTGGAAAAATTTTCGAAGATTTTTCAACAGGATAGCGAGCAAGGTATGATTTTTAAATCGTTTATAATTTACTCAAGTTTATATAATTATCGAGATCTGTTTGGAATAAAACTTTTTGTTTTTTGCTGCGTCCGTGATTCGATCACGGTTAAATTCCAACAGTAAGTTTTGAGATATCATTGAATATTCAATTGATAAACGAAAGGGAAAGGTAATCTTTATGGTCAAGATTTTATTATTCAGCTACCATGGATTCCATTGATTCTAGCTGAATAATTTCGTTGCAGCTTTTAATTTTTGATTTTTTGTAGCTAGAGAGAGGGAAAAATCAAGAACACTCTGGTCGGAGAAAAGAGTAAAATATAAAGAGGTCAGGTGTCAATGAATGTAGGTTACAATCAAGCATTTGTTCTTTTGATTTTTTAGAAACAACTAGACACTAATTATTAGTTAAGATGGCAGTCATATTAAATTATTTTGCAGAGAACATATTAATCCAATAATTTATTAGTGGAATACAATAGTATACGTTGTAAATTTGAAAAGAAAAATTGTTTATTCATAAACAGCAAATTTATCATCTTTTATGTAATTAGGAAAATACTCCCGTAGCCTAATCTAATGTTATTTTGATTCATAAGAACTTGAGCCGTCTACACTTGAATTAAGGGGCCCTACCTTCAGACTTCAGTTGCGCGGTGGCAGTGAAAAATGAAAAAGAAAAAGAGATAAGTGAAGGAATTTTCAGATTTTAGATCGGCTTTCTGATATTGACTTTTGTTATTTCATTCAGAATGATTAATAAACTGTAGAGAATAGATCTCCTGTACCCACTAACTCAGTTTCCCTGTTTCCAAATGATCCTAGCCGTCTAATAAGTAGGTAGGAAGGGAAGCGACTCTCTAGTTTAGAGACTCGTCTTAGGTTGTCCTTATTAGACCCTCCCCTGTCTCTCTTTCTCTCCCTGCTCTTCTTCCTTATTGAAATAATTAAATGAGAACCTTCAACATCTTAACAGAAAGTAACACTTTTTAGAATTATTTACTATGTCGTATTATCATAATCTTGTTTTTATTTTATAAACAACTGCCACATTTCCCCAAAATTTCACCTTCCTAGATTTTGTTGCTTCTGAGCATTCAGGAGCAAGACGTCCATTCGTCAGTCTCTTAAGCCGCCTTCCTTTCACATAGAAGCAAAGAGTAATGCAATAAATACTTAATCCCCATTTCTATTCTATGGCTGCTTCAAGGATGCTTCCTTGTATATGCATTTTCTTCTTTTACCTCTTCATTGTATCTTCAAGTTCTTCCACTTTTAATCTCACGCTTTCACACCAACACTCAGATCCCGAGTCTGTGGCTCTGGACGTGCAAAGGTGAGAGCTCTTTTCAACCCAACTTATAAACCATCTTCTGGTTTCGGTCATACATAGTTTTGTACGTTGCTTCTACAGTTCTGCAAGTTTATGCCTTCGAGAAAGGTAAGTTTCCACAGTTTAGGTTTTTGTGTCATTTCTGTTCTGGAGTCAAAACTCTACTTGGTTACTTCTAGCTGCTAGGTTTTACATGTTCTTTTGCCTAATCGTCATTCTATTTAGCTTGAATTGAAGAACGAGTGTACATTTCGCCTTTGTTTGAGAGCCTGTCTATTTATTTTGCAAGAGATTTCGATATACAGAGTTTTATTTTTCTTGTGGTTGAATCACATTTTGCAATCAAGCAAACAAAGCATGCGGCTGTTTCCTCTGTTTTAAACCGGATATAATTCTTTCTAGGTTCTGTCTGTTGTTTTTCCCCTTTCCAGGCATAGCTATCGGCTTAATTTTATCTTCCCAAGTTTCACATTGTCGTTAAAACTAAAAATATTTACTTTAATATATCACATTTTTTAAACTCATGTAGGAGAGTCAATGTCTCTCTATTAAGAAGACAACTTTTGTCCACACAACAAAAAGACCAGTGCCGAACCGGAAACCCCATCGATGACTGTTGGCGTTGCGATTCCAACTGGGCAGCCAACCGGCAACGACTAGCCGACTGCGCCATCGGGTTCGGGCGAGGCTCACTCGGCGGCAAAGGTGGTCAGATCTACGTCGTAACGGACTCCTCAGATTACGACCCCGCGCACCCAACTCCGGGCACACTCCGTTACGGCGTAATCCAAGAAGAACCCCTCTGGATAGTTTTCTCCACTAGCATGCTCATCAAGCTCAAACACGAACTCATTATCAACAGCTACAAAACCGTAGACGGTCGTGGAGCCAACGTACAAATAACTGGCAACGGTTGTTTAACCCTCCAGTACGTATCCCACGTGATTATCCACAACATCCGTGTCTACGATTGCAAGCCATCGGGCCACACAATGATAGCCTCATCACCGACGCATGTTGGGTACAGGGGGAGGTCAGACGGCGATGGGATATCTATTTTCGGTTCATCAAGTATATGGATAGATCATTGCTCTTTGTCGCACTGTACTGATGGTCTGATCGATGCTATAATGGGGTCCACTGCGATCACAATTTCGAACAACTATTTTTCCCACCATAATGATGTAATGCTGTTGGGTCACGAAGACGGTTACGACCTAGATGCAGGCATGCAGGTTACTTTAGCGTTTAACCGCTTCGGTGTGGGTTTGGTGCAGCGTATGCCTCGTTGTAGACGCGGTTATATACACGTGGTCAACAATGATTTCACGCACTGGGAGATGTATGCGATAGGGGGTAGTGCGAACCCTACGATTAATAGTCAGGGGAATCGGTACACTGCACCGGCCGATCCTAGCGCTAAGGAGGTATGCATGTGATGATTCGTCCTGTAATTTATTTTGAAAAGGTTTAATGTGTAAATTGAACAGATAACGAAGCGCGTGGAAGCAGACGAGAGAGAGTGGGCGGATTGGAATTGGAGGTCTGACGGTGACATGATGGTAAACGGAGCGTTTTTTGTGCCGTCGGGGGCTGGTCTAAGTGCACAGTATTCGAGGGCTTCAAGTTTGGAGCCAGAATCTGCTGGTTTAATTGACCAACTTACGACGAACGCTGGTGTCTTTGGTGGTCAAAGGTGCGTCTTCTTTTCTCATTTTATTTGATACTTATTACTCTTTTGATAAACAATAATTGGATAGACAATAAAAGTAAACTGCACATGTAATGGACATCACAAGGGTATTTACGTCTTTTGGAAACATCGATAGTATTTTTCAAGTTCTAAGAAGTGGAGTCCAGTGTGTAAATTGTCTTGTCTGGGTCCGGGTGTGCAGTGGGAATCTTATTGGTTACAGATATCCAACAGCCTTACAGTTCATTTGTCTTAATCTTCTGTTCCTTCTGTCAGTTACCTCCTTTCTTCCTCGGGATATTATTAGGTTCTGCGTTTATTATAGGGGAGTAAACACTAAACACTCCATGGTTGCTACTTGTTGGTCCTTGGAGATCCAAAGTGTTTATTGTATTATATACGTACTACAATTGTAGATATAAGACTCCTCTTTAGTTTTCTAATATACCAATGTCTTTATTGTGTTTGCGATTCTATTTCCCATGTGAGTTAAAAGCCAAGAAGAAAAGTGTTTACATGTTTACATAAGAATGGGTAAAGCGAAAGCTGCAGCTACTTTTTGCAAAGGGCCGGGATGGGCCTGTATGTATGTAATAGACGAAGGTTTTATTTTCTTTAATCTGCTTTCCAGCCGATTCATGTTATCGAGTCACATCGTGGGTCCTACACTTCGTATTTTATATTAACTCCACTTCAACAACTACCTCACATCATCAGTATAGGAGCTTTATGGGAACCAAGGTTATGTTACTTCAACCAATACGTGAACTGCATTTCGGAAAAAAAATTCTGGTCTTGTGAACAGCGACCCCACCCGACCCCACTGTCTGCTTTTAACCCCATGTGATGTGAGAGAAATGAGAAATGACATAACCATTTCGAACCTCTACAGCATGAGCTGTTACACTCTATTAAACTCTTCCGATATTATTAGTGCATGAAAAGTCAAAAATTGTGGGTCTTACTTAAGGGGGGTTCTTTACTTATTGGAACTTGTTATGATCAACAGTTAAGAATTTTGTTGTATACTACTACATCATTCATTATCTAATCATGTCATGTTCTTTTCTCTGGTAAAAAGGATGCCATGAATGTTGTGGTTTGATGCATTTGCTTCTGAATTATTCAATCTTGCAGGGACAATGGAGATGGTGTTTCCAATTACGGATTCAACGGCGGTGGGACCAGCAGCGGTGGCATTGAGGGGTCCAGTGGTGGCAGTGATGGGGATTACTTCGGAATGATATTCGGCAGCGGCTCCTCTACTACGTCTAGCTCAATCTTGTTGTCTCTTTTGATTATTGTAGCTTGGTACACAGTCACCACCAACCGTGGTTATTTATTATTATAATCATTATAGAAATGAAGATTTAATGAGACTCGTCGTATTTAAAAAACCTGTATTGAAAAAGAAAATTTAATTTAAATATATATTTCCCCATCGGCTAGGCTACGAAATTGAGGTTAGGCCAACAGAATGAGGGGCTAGCCCATTCGGTAGTTTAACTGGCAGAGAGAGAATGTGGTGGATGAGACCGCAGTTCAGGCTTCTTTGCTTTTCTTAAAGCCCACTTGCATCGAATGGGTGTGTCAATTAATGTCTGTAAACAAACACAATCATGTGAGATAGCATGGGTTTGGTTTGGTTTGGTTTCATGTCGGTGAAAATAGTGAAACCGTCGTCACCGTCCTTTGTTGGTAGTTTTCTATTTTCCTTCCGTTCGAATATCAAAGGGTTGTTACCTGTTAACGAAGAGATTTATGGAATTATTATATAAATTAGGATAATTAATTAAAAACTCTAAATTTTAAAAATTGAAAAATTCAATTAAAAAATTGTGTTAATTAATATTTTATTAATGTGATTAACAAAACAATATAAAAAATTAATATCTACAGGGTTATATGATTTTTCATCTTTGTTCATATGATTTTTGAATTTCTGCCAATAAATATGAATTAGGGATATATATGACGGAACGTTGACTAGCGTAAGGACGATAGGAGGGGATACGGAAGCCTTTTCTATTAGTGCTGGTCTCTACCAAGGTTCTGCGCTGAGTCCTTTACTGTTCACATTAGTGTTAGATGAAATTACGAAGCATATCCAAGGAGAGGTACCTTGGTGTATGTTATTTGCGGACGATATTGTCCTAGTGGAGGAGACTAAGGAAAGGGTCAATGCCAAGCTGGACCGTTGGAGAGACGCGTTAGAGTCGAAAGGTTTTAAAATGAGCAGGTCTAAGATGGAGTATTTAGCATGCAACTTTTCTAGGGACCAGTTGGAACATGAGGGGGCGGTAGCAATTGGGGCCGACGTCATACCACAGCGGACGAGTTTTAAGTATCTCGGGTCTATCATCCAGAATGATGGTAATATAGATGCCGATATAGTCCATCGTATTAGATCAGGCTAGGCCAAATAGAGGAGTGTATCAGGGGTTCTATGTGACAAGAAGATTCCTTTAAAACTCAAGGGGAAGTTTTATTGAATGGTGATTCGTAGTGTTGGCCTGCCAAGCATAGGCATATAAGACAATTGTTGGTAGCAGAAATGCGTATGCTTCGGTAGATGTGTAACATTACTAGGAGAGACAAGGTTCGGAATCAGGTGGTGAGAGATCAACTATAGGTAGCCAGCTTTGCCGACAAGTTGAGAGAGACTAGACTTAGGTGGTATAGGCATGTGCGTAGGAGGCCGGCCGACGCTCCGGTACGAAGCTGCAATGGAATAACTCTTAATGCTTGTAAGAAGAGAAGAGGGAGGCCTTATAAGAACTGACGGGAAGTAATAAAAGAGGATATGTCAAAGTTGGCACTAAATGAGGTAGTGGCTAGTTATAGAAAAGTTTGGAGAGACCGAATAAGCGTATCGGATTAACTGTGCCAGATAATCAAAAGCAGTACAGTAGTTCCTAGGAGTTGCTGAGGCACGTTGTGCAGTTTACAAGACAGGTGCAGATGGACACTAAGGGGTCACCCTGTTAAGGGTTCTGAGGATGGCCACCTTACCTACTGCGAGACAAGGAGGGATGAGATTGGTTAGCCTATTCGACTCGCGCAGCCTGACCCCTTTCAGGTATTCCCCCTTTTTTTTCATCTATTTTCTCTTGATTTTTCTGTACCCTGCATCATTCGTATATTGTGTCATTTGTATATGGGTCCACCGGAAACAACCTCTCTACTGTGTAGGGATAAGGCTGCGTACTACAGGACCTCCCTAGATCTCGCTTCATTGAGGAATTTCAAACTGGGTGATGATGATGATGAAATATGAATGAAATTATTACCTTGATAATTTAAAAATATGTAAGAAAAAATGTTTTAAATTTTAGTTTTCATATTATTTTTTAATTACATTAATAACATGTTAATAGATAATATTTTGGGTTGAATTGTTTGATTTTTAAAAATTAAAATATTTAATTATAAATATTAAAACATTAAAAACTAAAATAAAGATAAAATTTTGAATATTTTATATGTTTATATTAAATTAAAATTAAAAGAAATAAATAAGATGACCTAGGGGATTCTAACTGAAGGTAAGACGACTTAAATCAAAATTCTACTAGCAAGTTGCAATGGAGGGCACTGAGTGACAATAACTTAATGTTAGTAAGAATGTCAGAGTGTTCTTTAAAGTTTGAAGTTATTGAAGGAGATCTGTTGAAGGAGCAATGAAGTACTTCCCACCCGATTAGCTTTCAGTGTTTGGAGTCTTTGTTTGCTCACCCCGATCTTAACTATCCTCGCATCATATTTTCTTTCCTCAATGTTCAAAATCAAACCAACCCGATTTTGATTTTTCTTTTCACCTTTCACCATTCACCATTCTCTCCCTTCAAGGGTTATTTTGGTCCTCATCCTCTTTACTTCCCGCATTGTTCAATATCCCTTTTATGGAAATAAATTTTAGTAAAAGCTGTCCTTGGCACCCCTGAACCTTTCCTTGCTGAAAATATTTACTCTTCAATAATTTCTGCTGCTCCCTTGTCCACCACTAAATCCTCTCCTTTGCCCTCAAAAGGTGTAGTAGGTTCTTCTCTTCCTTCTTTAGATATTCCTAAGGATGCTCCTATTCTTCAACCACAAGTTGGGAAAAGATGGAAACAATTGTTAGGGGAGGGCATACCTTACATTATTGCCATCTGAAAGAAGAAGATGACAGATTATTGGGTGTCCCCTAGATTGGATTTTCTCTAAGTCGGTGCAAAAACTTAGCAAGCTTCCTTAATTGGCTTCTTCTCGGAAAGAAGATCTGTATTTCCAGTTATTCAGAAATAGGCAAAAACTACTTGAAAGAACAGAGGTTTATTGGAAGTGCTTATAGCAAAAGAAAATATGTTATTATTTACCTTTTCCTCTAAAGATTATGTTACAAAAGTTGTGGAGGAGGGTCCCTGACATATCTTGAACCAACCTTTATTTCTTTAGCCATAGAGAACAGGGATTCAAGTAAAATCAAAAACCAAGCTGTTCTTGTATGAGTGCATTTACACAATGTTCCACTTGAATAGTGGAGTACCAAGAGCCTTACAATAATATGTAGCTATCTTGGAATTCCTTTTTATATAGATGATAACATTGCAAAAAGAAAAAGATTATATATGCAAGGCTACGTGTAAACGTGGAGTCAATGCAAAATATGCCAGAAAGTATATCACTCATGAGATTGGGAGCATTTGGTACCCTGTTTCAAGATAGTGTCTATATTATACACCAATGGAAGCCATCAATGAAATCTTAAGGAGAAAGATGGATACCTACGATAGAGGAAATTATGAGGAGCTTATAGTATTGGATGAGCCTACAGGTCATGAGTACACACTAAGAGAGTCAAACCAAGAGATTTTGTTATAGAAAAACTTAGAATTAGTGAGTAATGCATAGGTTGTAACTTTTGTCTCTCCAATTGGAAATATTCAAATGTTCACTCCTGATAAGAATGGGGAAAAAATGAGGCTTTATAATAATCGAATTCTCCTGTAAGGTTAACAGGAAGTGGATCTGTAGAAACCTCCTCCTCTTTTATAATGGGAAATGATATAGGAACATCTTTTGAGTTTGTGGTTACAAGAAGAGCAAGTACAAGTAGGAAAAAGAAAGGCTCCAAATCAAATATATCTACTTAATATCTTGGTTTACATGTAATGTTAGAGGTATCAACTGTCTAAGAAGCTTTTAGCTTTAAGGGATTTTGTTTATCAAGAAAAGCCATGTTTAATTGCTATATTGGAAACCAAGGTTAAAGTTAAATTTTTTTTGAATCTAAATAAATTGGGTATAAATTGGAAATTTGTTACTAATCATCATAAGCATACTTTGGGACAATAATCATTAGATTTAATCTAGACCTTGTTGAGGTTGATGTCTTGGAAGTGGGAATGCAGGTGATGCATATGAGATAAACATTTCAAACTAGAGGATGTGTATACTTTCTCCTCTGTTTTATATGGTCTAATTATACCTGCCAAAGGAACGAGCTATGAAAGAGTTTGTTAGATTTCTGGAATAGAATAGTTGGTCCCTGGGTTATCAGTGAGGATTTTAACTATACTCTCTTCAAAACTGAAGCTGAAGACCCAAAACCCTAAATTTCATTATAAAGAGACATTTTGGGAGTTGAAAGAGGAGGCAGTTGGTAGGAATCGAAGGGAAGACTTTTGGAGGTGATTCTAGATGTGGAGTTCATCCAGAAGGGACGATTTTGGTCGAAAGAAGTGGAAAACACGAAGAAATCGTAGAAAGATCAATTAAAGTATAAGATCAAGCCTCTATATCATAAGAGCATTCATTTGAAGACAATCAGGGAGATTTAGAATTATGAATCCATTGTTTTTGATTCGTATTTCTGTTTATGTATGTTTGATTTCATATTCGATCATGTGTAACTAAACGTCCAATTAGTAGTTAGGTTAGATGAACCTTATGTTAATACTTTAATATGATTTGATTATTTTATTAATGCAATTGGTTGTTTGATATATTGCGATATGATTATGAGTTTTATTTATGTTCTAATAACCTAAGAATATTAAATCATAATCTGATTTCATATGAAGAGATTGAGAAATCCTAGTGTGAATAATTATACCGTAATTAAAAGGAGTTGATTTCAATTTTAAAGATAGGATGATATAAATATTCCAGATTAAGTCAAACCTAATAGAGGACTCATAAATCGGTAACACAATTATATAAGATTAACTTGAATAATTCGGTTAGAAACCTTAGGATTAGTTGTTAGTAGGCTCAAGGTCAGCTATTAGTATACCATAGGAGTCTCCACAGTCCAATACATCAACAAAACAATCGCATGAGAAAAGATTAATCGGTTAAGGGTTTAAAGGGATTCGAACCTACATACTAATTTATGATAATGACAGGTGTTTTAAGTGAATTCCATTATCTTTACATTCATTATTGTTTCCTATTTCTTTAATTGTTTTAATTTTTTCTTTTTATTAAAAATCTAAAATCAATCTGTAGGCTAGATAATAGGGGAAGGGTAATTACTACTATTCATCGTCTTTTTAGGATTGACCCGTACTTGCTGGAAGTAGCTATAGCTACGCCATACACTTGTGGTTATTACAATATTAACTAACTCAAAACAAGTCAATCAAGTTTTTTTGGCATCGTTGTTAGGGCTTTGATATTAGGAAAGCCTGAATGCTATTACTCTAGTCATTTTCATTTTATTTTGTTTTATCTTGGTTTTTATTTATTTTATTTTTGCTTTTGTATTTATTTTATTTTATTGTATATTTTGTATTTTTAGCTTGTTCATTTAATTGTCTTTTAAATTTCTCTACAATGACAATGTGTGATGGTTTATTTTAGGAATTGTTATTTAACGTCATAGCCACAAGTCACAATGGATGGATAAAGCAGACATTATTATTATGGGAGCCATGATATGTCACAATATGAAACATCACTATATTTGAAGGATTCGTTTCCTCACATATTTTCAGAAGCTCAACTGACGTATGTATGGGAGTAACCAAACATGTACAACTAACCTTAAGGCCCATCAGACAAGAATATGTATAATTAAGAGGGGAACAACCCTTACATATATGAATGGAATGATCATGCTCTAACTGAATATGTATAACAAGAACAACGACACGAAAGTATTACAGACTGACTAATGGACTGCCTTACCCAGAGAGAAGCTAGTCAACATGAATTCGATAAGAGACTTCCTTCATTTGCACATGAATATGAGCTTCCAACCATCTCTGAGTGAAGAAGAGCCAACAGTTGATTTAATGAATAAACATACATTTCAAGAAGGTGAGGAGGTAAGTGCTTCTTTGAAAGATATGATGACTGAGTTTATTCAAGAATCAAATATGAGGCATCCATAAACAGAGGCTTGTATACAAAATATGGTAACTCAAATTGATAAGTTGGTAGGGATATTTTCTAACAAACACCTAGGGAGTTTTCCTAGCCGTAATGAAACCGATCCTAATGAATTTGGAATGACAATCACCCTTAATAGTGAAGATGAGCTCCCAGAAGAAAAAGAGGTACAGGAAGCAAGTATTATAGATAAATTATTGGAACTCCTTGTTGAAATGAAAGCTGATCGGTGCGAATTCAAGAGTGAAGAAAAGGCAAGGGTTGGCTTCATAAAAGGAGTGACATTCTAAGAAGAGCTTCAAAAAGAATAAGAAATCTGCATTCAGGAAGAGAAAATAGAGAAGTTTCAGGAAATGATTAAAGAATATAAGCCAGAAACCTCTATCTAGGAAGAACAAGAAGAGTGGATAGTGATGGCTGAGGAAGAACTGCAGGAGGAACCAAGTAAGGAAACTATTAATGAGGTGTTGGTAATAACTTTACGTATGGAGGGTTCCCATTTCCTTAAAGACAAACTGTATGTGCTAGCCGATGATACAGGGAGTTTTGTTATTCCCTATGTTTTTAACAATTTGCCATTAAAAAGGGCATTAATAACATCTAATGGTTTTATTAATCTAATCAATATGTCCTTATGATTATCTTGTAACAAGTGGCTTACTTACTGGCTATAAAACTCTTATAAACAGGTGGAAACAATCCGTTGATTATTGATCTAGGATGACGTTAAACATGTATAATACGTCGAGTTATTGAAGTTAACGAAGCGCTGCATAGGAGGCAACCTATGAGTTAGTTTTAATTTTATTTCAATTATGATAATATCTTGTTTTTTCTTTCATGATAGTATAGGATTTTATTTTCTATTATGTTATTTCTTTTGATTCTTTTGATTACTTTCTTTTATAGTTTGCAAGGATGTTAGTCTCATATTGGATGCATCCAAATCAAAAATTGTCATATTCAGGAAAGTACCAACTCAACCCTCTCACTCATTATACATGTTTACATTGTGGACATTAAGGACAATGTATAACTTTAAGTGTAAGGATGGGGTTTATTGAATTTTGAACTATTTTCTTCAAGCTTATTATAATCTTGATTATCAAATCTATTACTGATATTTTCAATTGGTTGAAATCTATCCATGAATACTATATGTCCTTATTGAATATTGATTTGAATTGGTATGCAAAAGGATAATGGTTAGAATAAAATTAGTTTTCTAAGTCATATTTTTCGTAATCATTGAAACATTCAAGTTAAATGAAATAACATATTATTTACACACATATATGCCCAATTTTTTGTTTTGTGAGCTTTTGAGCCGAAAGAGCACATTTTTCAAAATTTTAAAGTTTTTGTTATTCTTTCATATTTATGATATCGTGTATAGTAGGATAATTCTAGAACTTGTTTTATTATACATGTTGAGACCATATTTGTTAAATTAGAAGCGTTGATATGATGAAGGCATTTAGATTTACCAACTTCTTTAAGCCTTTTTCTTTAAAAATTACCATACCAAAAAATTTACCTTTAGGAATAACCAAGTTGAGCCTTAGCCTTTTTCATTGATTAAATCCAAATTATTGACCTTTATCCTATTTTTCTTTAAAGACCATTTTAGTGTTTTGAACCTTGAAGGTTATTTGTTTTATTTTTTTGAAAGTTAAAGAAATATTGTATTACCTTAGCAAAAGCTATTACAAAAATCCTGACAAATTATCATATTATCTGCCAAAAATTAAACTAGCCATCCATTACATAAATTAACAACACTTAACTATAGTAGATAGCATTATAGCAACAAGTTCAGTTTAAGTTCTTAGCTAACTAAACTTTGTTTATCATTATCTATAATGGCCGTTCGGACCCAATTCACAATTTGATCCATAAGGTGTTGATTACTTACTACCAAGCCCTTATAGATTCTCCTATTTCGTTCTCTCCAAATCTGGTAAATGACAGTATGAAAAATAATTTTAATAATCATACCATTCCTTTGACCATGGTTCGTACACCTTATAATTAGATTCAAAGTCCTCATCCATTCAAAAGTGTATCTAACCGGTTGTAGCGTCACCAAAATTCTGCTCCAAATTGTCGTACCATAGGTACATTAAAAAAGGAGATGGCTTCTGCTCTCATTTAGCTATTTGCAAAGGATGCAAATGGGGTCAAAACTCCCAAACCATCTGTCTTTTGTTCTTAATCAATTCTTTATCACTAGCCAAGTGAAAACATCAACTTTGTGGTTTAAAACTTGCTTCTATGTGACATCATCCCAGTGAATCTCTTTTAGATTATGAATCAATAGCTTGTGACATGATCTATTGAAAACTCCGCTGGAATCGGGAGTCTATATGATGTTGTGCTTCTTTTGTCCTGTAGAAATGTTAGGTAGATAATTTGTGTCAGGCCCCGTTTGCGGAGTCCAACTCAGACTTACCTGATTATTCATGCTTGCTATGATACCCTATCTATTGGACCCTGATTCCAGAACCCAACTCCTCATACATAATTATTCATGTTTCCTCTGATACCATACTTGTCACTTTTATGCATACCGAAAGTCTTACTACGTAAATTATCTTCCAGAGATAACACCTTGATCACTTTCAGGTTATCCTCTCAAAACTCCCCTTTTATTAGTCTCATTGCTTGCGTCTCATTTTCCGGTTCCCTTCGTCTCATTTCTATCGTCTTATTTCTATCGTCTCATTTTTATCGTCTTCAAAGTCTGTGAACAGTAACACAGACGATATCTTACAATTTACATGGTTTGAAAGAAAATTTCATGGTCTACAACTTCCCTGAAGACCCCCAAGTCCAACTCTATCTTCTGAAGGGTCAACAATGGGGACAGAAGATACGCTGTGAACAGTAACCCAGACGATATCTTGCAGACGTCCTAACTTTCTTTAGGGGATTCATTTCAGTGTGTTCTTTATACGGTTGGAAAGAGGATTTCATGTCCTATAACTTCTCTGAAGACCTCAAAGGTCGACTCTCACTCCTAAAGGTCCAACCTTGGGACAGAAGATGAGGGGTGAATAGTAACACAGAAGATACACTTCACTCAAGTGCTTCTTAACTCCTTCTTATATTTACTTATTCCTTTATCAATCCTCTGCGTTCAATCCTCTTAGATTGACTTTTAGCTTCTGGGTTGACCCTCTATCATTTGAGAATCTTTCGTCTGAGGTTCGTGAACAGTGACACAGAGGATACGAGTCCTCTATGTAGTACTTCGTCTGTGAACAGTAACACAGACGATACGTGTCCTCTTCATTTCAATTCGTCTATGTACAGTAACACAGATGATCGTGTCCTTTTTATTTCAATTCGTCTGTGTACAGTAACACAGACAATACGTGTCCTCTTTATTTCAATTCGTCTGTATACAGTAATACAGACGATACGTGTCCTCTTAGTTTTACTTCATCTGTGTACAGTAACACAGACGATAGCGCTTTCAATAACACAGACGAAGTCCATTCATCTGTGAACAGTAACATAGACGATATCTTATGTTACATAGAAGCTACTCTGTGAACAGTAGCACAGACTAATCCTCTTCAACTGATATCACTTCCTTCTTATAATTCTTGGACTAGAATCTAACCTCTATATTCTATCATCTGTATTCTTATGTCCTCACAGACGATCCCTTTACTCTTCATTCATCCTTTCATCTGTGTTCTGACGTTAGCACAGACGATACTTCTCCTTCTTATTTTTCCTTTCGCCTGTGTTCTGACGTCATCACAGACGATGCTTCTCCTTCATATTTTTCCTTTCGTCTATGTTCTTACATCATCACAGATGATACTTATACGCTTAAATCCTCCTTGCGTCTATGTTATGACGTTAGCACAGAGGATACTTAACCTCTGTGCTTTTCCTTAGCATCTTTCTTCTTCGATGCAATCTATTAACTCCCTTCGACATCTCCCGTTTATTTCAAACTTAATTCAGAATCATCTAGACGTGACCATTAATTTCTCTTACTCCTCAATCATTTGGATCATAACCAGAAATTGAATTCATATACAGAATCATACGAATACATAATTCTTTCATTCATTTCAAAATGTATCTGTTTTACAAAACTTTAAA
>JAOQMS010000180.1:20484771-20503375 GCA_027563885.1 Erythroxylum longipes | reverse complement strand
CAAAGCAAAACATGAACCTATCCACACTTCTCATGTACTGCTCGAAATTTTCTAAGAAAAGTTTCAGGGTCCAACACTAATGACATAGGCTCAAGGTCAATCTTTATACATGCCTAATAACCTTTAAGATGCTTAAGATCAACACAAATCTTAAGGCTTCTATACATATTATGAAAATGTATGACAATATGTATTACTGAGGATAACCGATGATCATCTTTATGGATGAACCATCATACTGTCATAATACATCAAAATGTACTAATGTATGTGGAGGAAACTTAACTATCTTTTAACTAACAATGTCTAAGGACTTTAAAACACCTATACTGTATACTTGTGTTCCAAACATAAGTGGGTAAAGTCCTTCAGTTAAAGAATCAACTTATAGTTCCTCAGTCTTTAAATGTTGTAAACCTTAACTTCACCTTTTCGTATCAACTACTTCATGATCAAGAATTTGATCTCAAAATGCTAAGACCCTGTGATATTCAATGTTGTTGTTAAATAACACAGAAGATTGATTATCACATTACAACTGAATGGGTTTAGCCACTGAATCAACTATAGATAACTCAAAAATCAAATTTCTAAGTTAAATCGTCTGTGAAGAAGCCTTATAATATGCACTATGCATGCATGGTCGAGGAAATCACCCGTGTCTATTTGAAACTATTCCACGACATCATACCATCTGCTAACTTGAACTGTAACCTTAAGCGAACTTTCGATCATCCAGACACATAGCTAAATTTAAATCTAAATTCCCTAGGAGGTTTAGTCTGTTGACTTTTTTATATGTCAACACATAATCCTTGATTCCTTTTAATTATCTTAACACTTGCTTGACTAGATTTCAATAGTCTACATCTGGGTTAACCAGATACTCACCAAATAGTCAAACGGTAAATGCAATATCCTCCCTAGTACATAGTCGAGCATACCTTAGGCTATCAACCATACTAGAATACAGAACATTCCTCATTACCTCTCTCTTTACTTTACACTTTGGTCACTATGCCAAAGATTATCTCTCACTATTAGAGATAGGTGTTACGACAGGTTTACAGTTAACCGTATTAACCTTTGTAACATATACTCAATGTATGCACTCTTTGAGAGGTATGATGAGTGTTAAGATCTGTCCTGATGAATCTAAATACCTAGGACAAAAGATGTTACGTCAAGGTCCTTTATGTCAAAGTTCTTAACCAAAAGTTGCTTAACCTTATACAACATGGTCAAGTAAGTTGACGTGAGCAATATATCATCCATATGCAGTAATAGGAAGATAACTTTGCTCCCCCTGACCTCATAGTACAAGCATCTTTTCAACTTTATTTTCCATAAAGCTGAAAGAGGCCATAATCTCATCAACTGTAAAGTTTCACTTTCGGGAGGTTTGATGTAAATCACATATTGATCTACATAATGTGCAAACCATGTCAGTTCCATCTGGATCCTGAAATCTTTTAGGTTGTACCATATTGACCACTTTATAAAGGCCTTTATTCAGGAAAGCTGTTTTAACAACCATCTGATGTAACTCTTCATCATCATGAGCTATAATTTTCATAGTCACTCAAAATGTATCTTACAAGAATACGAGAGAAAAGTAACATTTCTCCCCGAGTGAAACACCAGGAGACTGACTTAGTCCATAATCGATGAACTTTATCCTGAAGTCCTTTAGGTCTTAAAGTTTATTTATAACTGATAGTTCTATAGTTATGCTATAAAATCAACTAGCTCCCTAACCTTACTATGTTTCATAACTTACATCTCATCAGTCATTGCAACTCACCACAATTCTGCTGCGAGTATGAAAACAACTTCTGTAAAAGTAACTGGATTCTTAATATGTCAATATCATAGTCCTGTTCTCCTAATAGACTATGTAATCAGATGGGATAACAGGTCATCTCATTCTGGTAGATTTTCATAACTGCATTAGATCTTGTACCCCCAAGAACCTCTGTGTGTATAAGTATGGATTCTTGTTCCTGTATAGGCATAATACAAAGACATAAATCCACCGGATCTAACTGTATAAATAGTGAATACATAATAACTGTAGTATCCATCCTATTATCATTGTAAGGGTCAAGGGGCCCACCATCATTTTAGACATTGTATTCTAGAAACTTTGCTGTTAGTGATTCCACTATTATGTTTCCTCCTTCTCTACAATAAAATCTGTAGCCTCTTGAATAGTTAGGATATCTTACTAAATAGCAATGAATAATATGATCATGCAATTTTTCTTTATAAGGATTATACTACCTCAGTAGGGCAGCCCCACACATGAATGTGTGTAAAACTGAGTTTTCACATTTCTAGATATTCAGGTAGATTAGTCTTGTTCTGCATTGACTTCTCCAAGTCCTTCAGGGTGAAATTATGCCTTTCGGAAACACAGCATTTTGATCAAGACTACCCAATATATTGAACCAAGTCACTATCCCAACCGATTCCATATAACTAACAAACAGGCTTTTTAAAGTCTTGAAACACCATAATTGCCATGATATTCTTCTTCACGGTCAGATTTGACATTCTGAATGGATTTTCCCAATTGGTTTTCAACCTTCAGTCTTTAAGCAAGAACACATAACTGTAATGGGAATAACCATGACGAATGTCAGAATACTTTTGGAATTGGACAATGCAACTGTATAAAGTCTTTTGATATCTTTATGTATCAGACTCAACAAGTCAGAAGTATAAGTTGACTTCAATATCCTTATCAATTAACTTACCTATGAAATAGTCAACACTTGTTTCCAGATCATCATAATCTAGAATTGAGAGAATGCTTTCTTTAATCAATCTCTCAACCCTAGCTCTGGAAATGTGGCTTAAACTTTTATGTCACACTATGTATGACTTTTCATTCAACAAGGTCCTTCATTTCATGACTTGTTCAGCAAGATATGAAGAAGTATATATCTAATTCGGGGTAAGACATATTCTATACAAACCATATGATAAGAAAGTTATACTATTATGTTTTGAATTGAACAAAACTATATAATAGAAGTATTAAATACAAAATTTCAACTTACTTTGTCCAAAATTGATCAAAAGATCATATATAAAATGTGTCGTGTAAAAACCTAAATGAACCTTACTACAAGATTCAGTACATACATCCCCTATAGACATTACTTCCACTTGTTCATTGTTGTCAACCATCAGTTTCTCCTTCCCATTATTTGGCTTTGTCCTAGATATAAACCCATGCATTGTAGGAGCACTTTTATCAAATACTCCACTATATAGTCACCAAACGCTTAATGCGACTATCGCATTCATAAATTGACAAGCCAATAAGTCATCTGATGATCACCATCTTTCCTTCTAGGCCTTATACTGCTGGCTTCTTTACGTCACCAGGACCTTCACTAGTACTGGATTGACCAGCATCAGCATGTGGAGAAGATTTAATCTATCTACCTTTAATCTTAGTGTGCTTCATCTTTTCCTTCCATTTAGTTACATCAAGGGTTGTAGGAGTAACAAACTTGAGTTTCTCCCCCTCAGCAACGCAATGGGAAATCAAAACATTGAAGTTTCATTCCTCATCCTGAAAATAATATGTCATCACCAAAATACTGAACTCAAAAGGGGGTGTATTCATAGTCTAGTGAACTATAAAGACATCAGGAAAAGAAATGTCTAACATCTTCGGTCTACTGTGAAGATGAATCATTCTTGATATGTTCTCCTTACTCCCCTTTTTTCGTATATCTCATAGAGAATAATTCTTTATTCAAGGCACTTGTCTCAACACTATATGAGACTGTATACCTCTAGAAGACATTTCCAAGAAATTACTGTGCTATATCTGTGTCTGGAAGTTCACTAAGCAGATGATTAGTTACGAATATCTTAATGGTCATCAGACATAAATTTTCAGACCGATCCTAGGCTTCATAGGTTGCTTTATAAGCTTTCGAGCTCATGGATGTAGGTGAAGATGACCTATGTCTCCATATGGCCATATCAACCTTAGCTTTTTCCATAGCATTCAATACATCCTCAGTTTATTTCTTTGTATTGAAACCGGTCAGGGTTTCTATGGTGACATTGACTTTATTAACTAAAAAGGTGACTTCATAGTAACTTTAACTAGATCAGCACAAATGCAAGACAACAGCGATACCCATGGCCATTAAACAGTATCTTTCCTGAAAATCTGATCACACATATTATGAAACACCTTTGGGCTGAATACATAATATATGTAATTAGACTTCCACCTAAAAAGTGACCAGAGTACAAACCATCAAATCTCATGACACTACCACCTTTGGGTGAATAGATTATCTCAAAACGTTATGTAAGGCCAACATCGTTGGGAAAAATAACCAAACATAAAGCCAAAAAGAACCCCCAACATGTAAATAGAACAATCAAAAATACTGACTTGAAAGGCGACTTTGGTGACTACATTCTCATCAGTATCCTAGAAAGTCTACTAACACAAAGGATACAACTTTATGTTATCCTCACATTCTTTATAGTCATATAGTGTGTGACAATGTAACTTCAATAAATGCAAAAACCTGAATGCACAATCTCATTATCACACACCCGTGTTGAAGACATTCTTCAAAAACTTCATTTGAGACTTTGGTAAAAGAAAAATATCAGTAGAGTAACTATGGTGCATTACTTGATACCAATCCGACTGCCCGATATATAAGAATCTCATGTATCTCCTTATAAAAAGTTCATTACATGAAATTCACTCAAAAATGGCTTCAGAATGTCTTAAATCCTTTTCTGATTAACCATCATGCGATCCTAAACCCTGAATATGAGACCTGAGACACAAAATTTTGAAGCATCTCTCTCATGTGATGTCCGAAGCATGAAAATTTACTCGAAATCAGATCCGGAATACTTTAATTCCTTTTCTGGAGCTAAACTTTAGTTTATTACTAATGTAATAAATCCAGAAAAATGGAAAAAAATCATTTTATAAATTTCCCAGACCCGAAAATTGATCTAAAACACCCCAGGGCACCCTTACAGGAAATCAGAAATTTTTGTGTTTTTCTCTCCGGATTTCACTGTAGTAGACGTCCGTGCCGGTGACACTGTTCACTGTGGGGCACGTTGGGCACACGTGCCCGACGGTTATGTAACAGAAAAAGATGATTTTTGGTGAGTTTTGGGATGATTTTTTGACTTCTCGGGCTCGTTTTCAACCCGTTTCTCAAGGCTAAACACATGTATACTACTTTCATGCAATAAAAAGCAAGAAAAAACTGAGAAACAGAATCTAGCTTTCCAAAAACCTTATGGAGAGAAAAACTGAAAAATCTCTTTTTTTAACTACCTGATCACGTCACCTCTCTGATACCACGTGTAATACGTAACGATACCTTGATTACGTACCCTGGATTAAACGTGAAAGGACAAAAAATAGAGAAATGCGAAAATACCTAATTTTCAATTCTGAAACTTCAAACGAGCTTTCCGAAGCCGAATCAAGCTCGAATCCACTGTTGTCTTCACAGGAGTCGATCTCCAGGATGCAAGTAAGGTCTTTCTACAGTTTTCTCAAACGTAAGCTTTCTTAACAAGTCAAAGAGTCCTTATGCTTACGATTGATATGAGCAACTGTAGGAGACCATAACCTATTTATATAGCTTTCATATCGGGCTTCTACATCACAAGGCCGATATAGACTAGGTACAAACTAAAAGGGATCCATTTTTTGCCCGGACTTCAACCCATTAATTTAGATCATTTATTGGGACATTTTATTATCTTTATCTGGATCAAATTACGTAACTTAACTAATAATATATTTAAAAACCAAATTACAATTAATAACTGTCCGCTATATGGAAAATTGACAAAATTGCCCTTAGGGGCAAAAATGTCTTACACAGTCTTGATGGATGCAAGCTTGTCTAACTTTTGATGCAACTCTTTCCTTTTGCAAGGTCACAATGTTGTTAGTTATCACACTTAATGTCAATGACAAAAGGAAAGGGATAGCTTCCACAATTAACACTTTATCACTACCACTAGCATAAGGATAGACTTGGCTTCAAGTTCATTGAACACTACAATAACCCATCTGTAGCTATTTGGAATCATTATAAATGGGCATCGACATTCGCTGTTACATGGTTAAAATATTCTTGGGGAAACTTTTACATTACCCATTCTTCAAGCACTGATTTGGTTGTGGGATAGCATTCTGACCCTTTTTATTTTGGAAATCTGATACTTGTCAAATAAGTTATGTTGATAGTTATCAATGTGTAACTCAATATTTCAATAATTTCCGTAATTGTAATCGTCATAATGTTTTGTTCTTTAAATTGTTTCGTCATAATGCTTTGTTCTTTAAATGTAAACAATTTCTTCAATTATACGATTACTAAGTTCAGCAATCGATGCATTTAATGTAACTAGTTAACACCTATCACTCTTTAGTTCGGAGGTGATTTAATTAGTTTTTAGTCATAATTATTTTAACTGTATGCTTTGCAAGTCGATAATTATAGTAAATAAAGGAAAAAGTTGCTTATCACTCTCATTTTTCAATTTTCAATTTTCCTTATTGATCTTGAAATATTACTTGTATTAATAGAACCCATTGATGTGAAAATCTAAAAGCTTCTAAAATGTCAAACAATAAATTCCAGGCTTGGTTATCTGGGGTTAAGTCTCTATGAATAGCTCCTGTGGAATCCATAACCCCTCTTCTTGTTCTTCTTCTTATTGCTTTCTTATTCCATAATTCTTACTTCACCATCATATACTTTTTTGCTTTGCATTACCTCCCTTCCTCGTCCATCCCTGCTTCTCTATAATTCTTCCCTTATTAGGGAAAGTTTGGTAATTTTTCATTGCCTCATGTTCTACCCTTATCTTTTGCTACCATTTTGGGTAACTACCTTTTAAATTGTCCATTAACTCAA
Organism: Erythroxylum longipes; assembly: GCA_027563885.1. Taxonomy (NCBI): domain Eukaryota; kingdom Viridiplantae; phylum Streptophyta; class Magnoliopsida; order Malpighiales; family Erythroxylaceae; genus Erythroxylum; species Erythroxylum longipes. The sequence goes on along the minus strand of JAOQMS010000180.1, from coordinate 20,496,428 downwards.
TATGATCTCTTACGTTTTTTAAGCTTATGTTTGCTATAGTAGTAGATAGCAACCTGAAGGCTTTTGACCAAGTTACGTTTCCATCCTCCCATTTAAGCAAGCCTCAACTCGAGAAACATCAAGCAAAGTATATCTAAGAAGATAGAGGAAGCATCTTTAAAGAAAAAGGAAGAATCTTTGAAGATTCCTAGCATCCAAATGAATTGGGGGAAGGTAGTTAGGGAAGCTTTTGATACTTTCCTACATTATTGCCCTTACCACAATTGGAGGACAAGCCATTGTCTCACCTAATTTGAACTGCTAAAGGAGGAAGCTAAGAGTTGAAACACCACCTTAGTCTGATTCTTGTTAGATAGAAGACTCCCATTTTCATTTACAAACAATCGGGAACAAAAAGCTTGAAAAGGGAAGGCATTACCAAAAGTGTTGATCTTTGAAGATAACAATGTATTGTTTAAGTTTTCAATAGACAAGGAGGCCAAAGGAGTAGTAGCAATAGGTCTATAGCCTATACACAACTTCCCCATCTTTTTTTAAGCATGGAGATAAGGAGTAAGTTTAGAAAAAAAATCAAACATGAGAATATACCAATTTTGGTGAATAAGCTCATGATAGGTCAATCTTCACTCTAGTGACATCCCTTTATATGTTTAAAGAATTATTTGAGTTAACAGTTAACTATAAGAAAAGCCATCTAAATGTCTCCTTAAGTGCCTCTAATGAAGCTAATTGGCTATCAAGGATATCTGACTTACAAACTAAATAACTCTTTTTACTTATTTAGGGCTTCCCTTGTCTATAAAGAGATTGTAATATTAATATAGAGATTGTATCTCATTAATGGAAAAGGTTTAGAAAAAAATGGATCATGGTGTGATTTGGATCTTTCTTACGATGTATATAAAATTAGTTTTGAATTCCTTATATATATACTAGTCAGCCCACATCTAGGGCATTATCAATTCATTCAAAAGACTGATGGGAAGATTTTTATAAGGGGAGGGAGAGATGGAAGAGTAATGGTTAAATTAAGTTGGAAGAGAGTTAATAAACCAATTGATGAGGGAGAATTAAGGATATCACGTATCTGTTTGACTAGCAAGCTACTTATTACTAAAAGACTATAGAGATTATTAGAGAACAAAAAACATATGGATTAGATGGATACACATGTATTTCATAAAAGGATAGAAGCTTATAGGAGGTACAATTGGGGCTAAAGATCTCATGGTTCATAACTCAACTTATGAAGCTAAGAGATAATATGCCATATTCCTTTAAATATAATAAAGGGAATGGAGAAAAAGCTTCCCTTCATTGTGATAATTGGAGTAAAGTGGAGCCATTACACTAGTCTAGTCTCTAAATACATTTGCAGAACAAATTTCCTATTAATGCCAAAGTGAAAGAATGGATAAGTGGAAACAAATAGACTAATTTCCTACCTAAATTAGCTCCAATGTTACAATAATATAATCTCCATTTAAGGAATAAAGACATGTACATTTGGCTTCAAGACTTGACTAAAGTGTTTACTAATAAGTTTTGCAAGAAATTGCTCATAAATGGGAGAGAAATAGAGAGATGGCATATTTTTAATGGAACAAGAACCTAATTCCTAAAGTGTCTTTCTTAATATGGTTAACCATAAAGCAAGGCTTGTCAACTAAATATAGGCAAAGTTTTTCCAACATTTCATATTTATGTATTATGTGTAAAGATGCAACAAAAATAACTACTCACCTTTTCTTTGATTGTAATTTAAAAAAGTAGTTATGGGATGGTGTGCATAATTTATGCCTCATTTAAAAAAATATTTTAGTGATGGGTACATTCTCTAATAGCTGATGTTAGACAAAATAATCAAGAAGGGAGATATAGCAATAATTTTCATAAGTCTGGGAGCAAGAATACATAAGATCTGGGAATAATGTAACCTAGATGCTTTAAAGGCCTAAAAAGCTCAAAAGATAAAACCTTGAGGAAACCATACAATGGCTTAGAGAATACCTCATACTCAATCAAGAGATAAGAAATTGTCACCAAATATAACAATAGTATGCAGAATTTGTTGAAAAATCGGAACAAGATTCGATCCTACACGTGGCAAAATAATCACAAAACTTTTTCCTTTTGACATTTTCAAAGACAAAGTCACTTTAATTTATATAAAATAATTCAAACATAAATCATAATAAAGCGTGAATCTTAATTCGTACCTTATTCTGAAGTGTGGTTCTTTCCTTGTCATATCCCCCAAACCGTTTATAAAATTGACTCATCTTAACCATCGTACCGTATCAGTGTCTGGCCTCTAACGGTATCCACACAATAAGTTGAGAGAAACCTATAACTGTAACAAAAAGGATTAAGCAAGGAGTGATAAATCCTTTAGAGCTTAAGCCTATTTATAATAGGTTTTTGGTATTATAGTAATTTAATTGAAATTAAAATCTAATTTTAATTAGAATTACAAATAATTTTAATTAAATACCAATTATTCCAAAATAAAATCTAATATCTCATATTGATCTTTATTTATTAAATATCTCATATTTAATCATAAAGTTTCCCAAACTTTACAATTAAGTCCAACTTGATTAAAAACACTTTTCTCTCTTTAACCCGTTCTCTGTGTGTGACCTATTAGATTCTCAAATATGTTAGCAATAGATATAAATTATAACTCTAAATCATATTTAGGATTAGGTAAATTAAACTCTTTTAATTTATCTTTAATTCTCTAATTAAATAATTTATATCCATAGATTAAGATTGTTGTTTAGCAACACATCTTGATCACCCAAATATTTAGGAATATCATTGGAATATCAAAGTAGTTTTAGTTAGCCATTATATGCATGACTTTTTCATATAATTCGATCTTTTCATCATACAATATTTTGATTAGATATAAAGCATGGAATTGATGTTTATTTATATTTGAGTCCAATCATATTAGTTTTGTATCATTAGCAATTGATTCAATTAATTACATTTGTAAACTATTTTATAAAGTGTCTTTTTACCTTGGCCAAGGATTTCTCGAATCAATACTAATTGAGACAATAAAAAATTCTCCCTAAATTCTTTAGGGTGATAAATCATAGATTAATCACTCAACTACCTCCTTATAGTTCATTCTATATCCAATAACTATCGGCTGAGCTACTACTGATTAGAATATGACGTAAATAGTATGAAAACATAACAATACTTATATGAGATAACTTTAGAGATCTCAAGTCAAAAGATTACTTATACAATCATCACATGAGAATTTTCATAGCATGCAAATATGTTCTCAGTTCAATGAACTTGTTCCCTAGCAAGTACTCACACATTTGTTTAAGTATCTCAATACTTTAGCTTATGAGATTGACTACTTCCTTCATAAGAAAAGACATAAGAAGTGCTAGTCATTTTACATTTTATTAATGTCAAGTCGTAGTAAAACAATGACTAGGAATAATTCAAGAATAATACATAAATGCAATATAAATCTCATAATTATAATCTCATCATAATTTCATTTACAATACATATTTATCTCATAAACTTTATCGTAGACATATAAATATATATAAGATAAAGAATACATTTAAATTATTATGTCACTATACTATACAATTAACTAATTGAGTGTAGGGTATAAACAAACATAATTCTCAACTAGACACCAATAAGTTAACAAAGGAAAGTAGCACATGTTAACGGATGGAGATAAAGCTCAAATTTAGAGCTAAAATAGTAACAGTAAAACTTACTAAGATTTAGTGATTATTAATTTGGTAAGAGTAGTAAAGTTTTCCTGTGAAACCTTGTGTTTTGGTCTTATACTAAATTTTATTTTAGACTCCTTTGAATTTTAGTGATCAATATAATTCTTTACTTTTTTTAAAAAATCACATGTATTAAAATTGAATTAGGTTAACTAAAAATCTCTCTTTAATACCAAAAAGCACTATCTTGCGTAGGTTTTAGGTTTTATGTTTAATTACATTTAAGTATTCAGTATAATCATTAAATTTTTGGCCGTTATCTTTTAAGCTGATATATCTTTTGTATTGTTAACATTGAATAGTCTTCTTTGACGTGGATGATATTACTTTTATCATTGAGTTTGCCCTTCTATACGTAATACAATCGAAGTAAGACATTTGCAATGAATCTTTAAGATGCTGAATTGACGTTTATTTCACAAAAAATTGCATTATGTGACTGCAATTCTTATATTTTATTGAAATTTCTCTTTGAAAATCTTAACCTCTCAAATCTTGTCCTTCAGTTGGCCATTTTCCAATTACGGTATTCCTAGCCAGGCAAGTGTCTTCCTTAGTGTCATAAAATCAGCCGACGACCAAAGACATTAATTCTACAAGGAATTGCATAGGATTATGAAAGGCATGTATACTATTCAAATGAATTTGAAAGAAAATTTAAGGATAAACATTTAAAAGATTATGTATATCATTATAATTGAAAGAGAAAAGAAAACAAACAAACAAATTTCACTTGTAGGAATACGGAAACTACTAAGAAATTTATTTTTCCTTAAATATATGTTTGTAGATGTAATTATAGATAACAATTTAGATTTGGCATGAAATTAACAGTTTAAGTATGCGCTAATTGAGTTTTAGGTTAGGATTGAATTTGGAAGGGTGTAGGTCACTTAATTGAAATTAGCTGGTTCAAATAAAATAATATTGTTTTAGCTCGATTTAAATGAATTTAAAGTTATTTTATGATCAAACTCGATATGATTAATTGTCATCCTTATATGTAATGTATATCGATAAGAAAAAAAATAAACATATAAATAATCATATTACTAATTTAAAAAATTTTCATCGATATTAGTAGATCAAGAGATGATATTAGAAGAAAACTCCATGTTTAATATAAACTCCATGTTTAAAAAAATATTAAATATGGAGTTTTCTTCTAACATCATCTCTTGATCTACTAGAAGAAAACTCCCTGATATTAGAAGAAAACTCCATGATGATAGAAAACTCTATGATGATATTAGTAGATAATATTAATCACTAAGTATTAGGAAGTAAATATATAATTAATCAAGCACTCATCACTACTTAATATTAAACATGTAATTTTCTTCTAATATCATCTTTTGATCTACTAGAAGAAAACTCCATGACATTAGAAGAAAACTCCATTAGGGAGTAAATATATAATTAATCAAGCACTCTTCACTACTTCTTTGATATTGTTTAATCATAGTGCTTTCTTTATCTTAGTTCATTCTTTTGTTAATCTTTACTTTAGTTATTTTATTTTATTTTTGAATTAAATCCACAACTTGATTCGATAGTTAGATAATAGAAAAAAGGTTAATACTAGTGCTTATAATCCTTATGATATCAACCCATGCTACATTGTGTACTTGCATTTAAAACATATAATATTGCAGACATTAGTAGTCAAACACTATTTTGTTTCCAACTCTCTAAGTTTGAAGAATTTGAAAAATGAAAATCATAAGGTAAGAGTTCAATGTGTTGAAAAATTTCCTTGGTTTATTTTTAAAATAATAATACTTTTACTATCAAAAGATAAAATTCTACACATGCATACTCAATAATCAATATTAATAATTTGAATACATCTAAATGGATAATAATCAAATATAAGAATATGAGAAAAGCATAACTGAATATTAATAGGTTTAATGTTATATTTTGGAACAAAATGAAAGGTCATATTAGTTAGATTGTATGTTAAACAAAAAAGTATATTATTCTTCAAACATAGCATGGATGTTATACTATAAAACTTTCCAAATATTTGGACTATTGTGAGGATTTAAAAAGAAAATAATTCAAGATCAACCCATCAAAACTAGCAATAATAAGTTAGAGAGTAAGATGATTTTTCATAGTATTATGTTTATTTTGAAACTTCTGAAAAGAGGTAACTTAAATTGTGCAAACCAATAATTAGTTTTTATGGGTGTTTTTTTGAACAATAAGTTTAGATGGATGTTTCCTTAAAGGAATATGTACGAAACTATTACTAGCCACTATTGTTAAAGATAGGAACAATTAGATATTTTGAATCACTTAGGGTTGTAATTGAGACATGGATGTGGTATTTAGAAATTCTAATTTTGAATCTTTAACTTGGATTTGGTGAAGGGAAGACCATTATTTCTAACGTACAAAAGGTATATGTTTATGCTGCTTTTTAATAAATATATGTTTAATTGTACCTTTTGCTTAATAAATGCTTTAACAAATATATGTTCATTTGTATTTCTTTAGCAAATGTTGTTTAATTTATAAATGTTATGACTATATGCTCAATTTTATTTCTTCATATAATAAAATTTTAAAACTTTGTTATTTTTATTTCTTCATTTAATAGAGACTTGTGAAGGTTATAGATGAGTAATTGTCTTAAGTGGAGCATAGGATGTGGGCTAGGTACATGTATCCTAACTAGAGAGTTAATAAGAGATGTGATGATTTGAAGATCAAAATTTGGAATGTTGATAAATCAATATTCATTTTACAACATAATGATTAACTACAAAAGTTGATTAAGTTTAAAGAGGGATGTTTTAAGAATATATTAGAATATCATAAGGAGACATTGTATAAAACATATTTTAGAGTAGTAGAAAGACGTATTATATTGATAACAACATATCTAAGACATTCAATAGTTGACCATCACATAGTTAAATTTTATAAGCAAGCCTAAAGGTAACCATTAATATTTAAAAGTATATCAAGAAAATAGTTATGATTAGAATGCATCAAAAGATGATATTTGCTTCAATGGCATCATAATTGGCTCCTAAGATAATGCTCAAGTTAGAAGAAAACAACTAAGAGAAATAAAATTGTTTTGTTGATTGGATTAGATCTTGTGGGTATAAAGTAGAGCATATAACAAACAAATTTTTATGTGAAACTACAAGATGCGAATCATATGTGTAGAGCTTGAGACTTGACAAGAATACCATACTTGTATGTTGTTATTGTCAACTGATTCTAAATGAATACATTTTTAATTGTTATATTAGGTTTTGGAGACAGACAAATGCTATCTTTAGGCCTTAGAATTTAATGAAATTTGACCATCTTACGAAGTTATAAAATTTCCCTTACAAAAGGAGAATGCCTAGTCACTTTAAAAGGAAAACGGAAAAAAAGAATGTTTTGAATAACCAAACAAAAGAAAGTTTTCTATGTAGGATAGAATAATGAGATGTGCTTGGCCTTAAAAGACGTAATAAAAAGGGTGTAAATAAGAGGTATGTCCTTAACTTTTATAATATAATTATTTAATCATATTTTCCCTCATCATATTAATTAATAATTGATAAATTAATAAGGTTGAGGCAGAGATATTGGAGAAAATTAACAAAGCCAATAAGTAGGAGAAAATTACCACTCTAAACTAACATGTAGGAGCAAGTAACAACCAAATTTAGAGTTGACAGGTCATATAGAGAGGAAGAGGAAGACAAAAGTTCAAAAAATGATAACCAAACTAAGATAAATTCATATGTTATTCCTACCAGTGAATAAGGTAAATGTAGAAGCAAGGAAAGAAAAAGGTTTCAAAGTACGTGGGTCATAAAATACATTAAAATGGAACAACATGTTCAATAAAATCATGTAATTACTATTTAGTCAAATGTTATTTAATTATTTAGTCATTTTTTAACATATTAGCAGCCTTAAATAGTTTACATAATATGACTTATGTTTATGATTGATATACAAAAGTGGTACTCAATTATTATATTGTCTCTTAGATCAACTTTACTACTAATTGAGCAAGATTCAAATTCACATATAAACTGGAGGACATTATGATACCTAATCATTTTTAATAACAATTATAAATATTAAAAGGAGACTTTTTTAATTTGAAGCTAACTCTTCACCATTTTGAATATTAAATTAAGGATATTTTGCCTTTTTCTTGAAATCTAATGGTACTGCTCTTTTCTAATATATAATTGATCAAATATGTTATTGTAATATGGAGATATGAGACATGTTTTTAGACAAATTATTCTAATATTTGAATAAAATTTTTCTTTACTAATATGTTTTTATTCTCAAATCCTTTGAAGTAAATATCGTGATGTAGAATATATTTATTAAATAAATAGATATACTATACAGATGTATTAAATTAGTAAATGATGGACCTTAAATTGATAATTAGAGCATGTTAATATTCATAAACAACAGTGGGCATCAATTACATGGTATAACATAATATGTTTTTAATTATAAATTTCTTTAATAAGCTTGAAAACTAAGCCCAACATTTTGCAAACTCACTTCCTTAGGAAAATTTTTCTCCTAAGGCTTCTTTATAGTCAATACAAACAACATTGAAATACAAATCATATAGTAAAGCTCCAATTTCTGCAACTTTTCTCTCTCACTAATAGCAAGATTCAACATCCCAACTATGATGACTCTTCTTTCACTTTAATCGTATACTTTTCCACATTGTATTATTCTTCACATTTTCTAAGTATACATTGTATTATTCTTCACATTTTCTTATTTGGTTTTTCTTCCAATGTACCAATTTCACAACTTAGTGTCTAGCTCTTCTTTTAGCTTCTTAATTTAAAATTTTAAAGAATTAATTATGTATACCTTCCTTTCCGTTATATCCTCATCATATCAAAGGAAGAATCATCAATACTCTTCCTACAACAACAAACTTACCATTTCAATATAATAATCCCAACCTAATTTTTTAAAAATATATTATTACAATTTATTTCATCTTGCAAACAACTATAAAACCTTTACCATGATTTTTGGTTATCTAAATGGTTATTGATAGACTCTTTGTTTCACATTGAAAATTTTTTTATTCACCACTCATTTGCATTTTACTTCCACTCCTTCCCATTGATATTGGTGGATCCGTATTTGTCACCCTATTTTTAAACAACTTAAATTGATAAATAAATTAAATTCATAACATACCATTGACAACCAATAATAAGAAAACATCCTAACAAAAAATAAGAATGATATTTTGAGTAGCACTACAAAGGCAACAATGAGTTGAATACCCCAATTACCACTACCAATGAAGTATACTACTAATTACTTTATTTTTCCAATTTATAAGCTCAATTTTTGATTTATCATTAATGAAATTTAAAAATATTGATATACCAGTATATCTCACTTCACTATCAAAAAGCAATAGAAACCTCATTTAGCACTACACTATTCAAACGCAATAGATGCATATTGTATATATCATAACATGAAAAATCGACCAATCACAACAAACGATAACATTTAGTTCTTATTTATTTTGAATCCCCACAAACTGATTTGATGGAATTATTTGATTTCACAAAAATGTGAACATTAGTTGTTAATATTGACAATGTGAATTTCCAAAAATAGTTGTTACCTAATGAAACTATGTTTAATAAATATAAGAAGCAAAAGTTACATTTATGTCTCTAAAGTTTAGTTTAGAAAATAATTTCACACATGAACTAAAGCATGTATGCTACACATACGATATAAGAAAATCCAAAGGTTAAAAATTAAAATTTAAGAAACTTTTTGGTAAAAGTGAAAGTTTAGGAAGCAAGTGCACCAAATTTCTAAGTCTGAGGAACTTAAAAGATTTTTTCCCTAGATATTTAAAGATAAAAAGAGACGAAAAAGCTTCCGCCGTAACTAAAGCACAAAACAAGTTATAACTTCAATTCCTGGAATCTCACAAATGATTCTAGCATCCTAAGTCAGGTTGCCGTCGCACATAATTTAGGTAAAGGTCGAGGACAAGGCGTCCAGATGGGTCATGTTTGAAAGCCTGTAATGAAACGATAGTCCTATTTTTGCATCCCTTTTCTTATGCAAATGCCCCACATTGTGCAAAAAAGAAGAAAAGGTGAAAAAGCGAACACTTATTTCATAATTGTGTTAGGTTCTAGATCTTAGTTTTATTTGTTTCATTTTAAACATTACCTACATCAATTATTGCTTCTCTATTGTATTCTTTATACGTTTCCTAGAAGAATATGTTCAAAGAAATTCTGTGTTTGGAGGTCATGTAACGAACTGCTAAGTAAAGGGATGCTCAATTTCGATATAAAAGTGTGATGCATTCCTTTCCTTGTCTTACTTCAATGCTCAAAAGATTGAACGAAGAAGTAGGACGGAAAAAGGTTTGACATTTTCGTACTTGGATCATGTAAGTATTAACTATTAAGTGAAATTGAGCACGACGAAATTCAATATAATTTATTTAATCTAACATATTATCTCCAATGTTTCCTAACCTTAATCTGACTCCACAATTACAATAATATGATTGAATTACTTTTTGAGGGTGAACCCTAGCGATTAGTAAAATTGCTTTTTTGTGACTATAAAATTACACATTCAACTCACGGAAACAATTTTTTGTAAAAATATAAAAATAAAATTGTGTACATTATGAACCTTCTTAGATTCTCACATAAGGAAGAGTCTTGTGTACTTTGATAACTTTTTTTTCATTGAATTACTGTTTTTTTTCCACTTCTTATATTATATAGAACATTAGTTAACTCATATCAGTTTTGACCTTACTATGGCTACGAGTACAACTGAATAGTACTACTCTAGTTAATTAAATGTTACTTCCTAATCATAGGAATGTAGCTTAAATATTTGAATCAACAATTATTTGAGCTTTTCTATTTCCTTCTAAATCATACTCATGCAACTAATTAATTTCCTTTTAAATTGTTCAACTCTTTTCAAATTCCTGTCTTCTTAGTGTTATTCTAAGCCAGAGGGCTCGTGAGATGTCCTTAAAAAGAGCACAACAAAGAAGAAAATCATTGTAATTAATGCTTCAGGACAACCCCATCCAAATAAAATGACTCGGGGAAAACATTTTGGATGAGAATCAAGGAGACCTAGCTAAATTCAATTTTCTGTTTATAATGACTTCTTCGTAAATGTTAATGTGAGTTGTCATGTTAAGTAAATCTTAACTTTGGCCAAACACCAAAAGTTGAGTCTCGTAAGCATGAAAGATGAGAGTTCAGAAAGTCAAATGAAAAGCAAAAAGAATCTTTATTTTTATGCGATTCCAAAGTTAACGACGTGTGTTTTAACGGTGTATTAATGTAGTCAAATACTCCCAAACACTCCTTATATTTTATTCGAGTGTATCGTATACATACGAAAATCCCTATAACTTGAAGAAACAATGGTCAATATCTTCATTTCTGTCATTGACCATAGAAACTGCACTGTATGTATTGGAAAGAGATAAGACAAGATGGAAATTACCAACTGGGCGTTGCACTGCCACTGACTGCAAATTTTTCTGCACGTATCTATGATTAATTGCTACTCATATTCCAGCTGGTTGTTTGGTAATGACCTCCTAGCTAGTTACTTTTGCGCCAACCTGTCGTTAACTTTACCGACCACCGCCATTTCCGCCTCCGCTGCTTTAGCCGCTTCCCGGTACTTTTTGTAGATGTCACCCTTGTAAAATTTTGTAGTCCTAATGACCAGGAGTAGCGAAACCAAAGCTCCAAATAACGTAGCAGCAGTGATTATGATGAAGGACAACCTGAAGCAGTTAGTTCCAATGCAATTCAGATCCTGACCAGGCCCTCT
>JAOQMS010000180.1:20446060-20466134 GCA_027563885.1 Erythroxylum longipes | reverse complement strand
AAATAAACATTACATATATTAAAAAACATAAGTTATGAAATAATATACCTTCAAGAAGAGCAAATAATGTTGGTAGAGTAACTATTGAAGAAGAGCAAAAAAGTTAGTTAATTCATTGATAAACTAGCAAAATTTGAACAACACTTAAACAAAAGAGGAAGCAATACTAATACTACAAACTGAAGAAGCACGAAGCTAGCTTTGCTTTTGAATGAGAGGATGAAGAAGTGAAGGACGAAGAGGATGATGAAGAAGTGAAGAAAAGGCTCGGTTATTCTGCTTATAAGGGAGAGGAGAGCCATCATTCATTGCTGGCTCTCTGACCACCCCGCCATTGTAAATGGCGTGGTGGCTTAAAAGCTAGCATTATTGCTAGCGTAGGGTGCAGAAAGAGCTACACCACACCCCGCCGGTCGCCATTAAGGATGGCGGGATGGCCACGTGGATTGGCCACGTCCGACCATCCTGCCATTCTCTATGGCGGGGTGGACACGTCGATCCACGTATTCCATCCCGCCAACGGTTGTGGCGGGTTGGTTGAGACCCCACCAAATCTAATGGCGAGGTGTCCTACAACTAATCATCCCACTCTATTTCCTCCCATTTCACGGACAGATTTTTTTTTTAATACACACGAAAAATACAGCCACTATAAGGTGGACTAAGCACGGTAAGAACCGAAAGAGAACTAGTTGTTATAATGCTATCTGTTGCCAGCCTATTTTTGTTGCAGATGATATAATTCTTTGTAATGTTTGTGTAATAGCTTTTGCTATGTTGATATAATTTCTTTTATTTTTTTAAAAAATAGGTACCTTTTACTACAAACTTATATATGAGTATCTTTAATTAATAATTCTTCTTAACCTTTGCTAATAATTTAGTTCCGAGTCTCTCATTTTCACGTGAAAACGAAAAGTAATCGAGGACTTAGCTGTTGCCTTTGCTTTGAGTCAACTACGGTGGCTCCAGGAGGATCAGGAAGCCGTAACGTATCGCCCATCCTCTAGCGCACACGCACGCTCTGTCTGCCTTGGACCTTCCATTGAGTAGTCGCTGACTCGACAACACAACCCATAATTGGGACCATTCTTGAAAAGAAAAAAAGAAGGGATGGATCTTGGCTGACAACCATAAACATTTCACAAGTGGACTTCCCAAAAGCTGGAATCGACTGCCCACCATATCGTGGAACCTACATACTATATTTCCAAACTCGTTTAAGGCCCTATCCAGCAAAACTGGTGCGAACTTTTTGCCAATATGCTTCATGGAGACAAAATTTAGCAAGGTCTTCACATGTTAATTCTGCCAAGCATTGCATGGAGACAAAATTTAGCAAGGTCTTCACATGTTAATTCTGCCAAGCAACCTTCAATGCTTTCAGGACACTTTAGAAAATACCTTTCTTTTGGAGTTTCACGACCTCAAGAATTTTATGCTAATCCACACTCAATTCAACAACCTTCAATATTTCTGGAATCTTTAGAAAAATCTTATTTTTAGAGTTTCATGATTTGATGAATTTGATACTAATTACGAATCTTGCATTTTTATGGTCTTTAAAACTGTAAATGCAAATCATGAGAGGAAAGATTAAACTCATCTGAAGCTATTTTTCAATAGAATATGAGATATGACTTAAATTTTATGAATAGTGAAATTTTAGAAGTTAATTAGTGTTGGACAGAGATATAGAACTGACGTCAGTCTCATACTAATCATAGAAATTTTTAGGTCATAAATAAATTGATATCATTGTCAAATATGAAATAGACGCCAAAGTACTCGTAATAATATGATATTCAAAGACACATAAAATTAGAGTTTTAGTTTTAAACTTCTGGAAAAATAAGTTCTTATTGTAATTAAATTTCTTAGATATAATCATAAGCTATAAATAACTTGATAAAGCTTTATAACGTAGAGCATTTAGGAGACTAATAATAAGTTCCAGTCATCTATTGTATCTTAAGTTTTTGTAGTAATAAAAGAAATCTATTTCTTTCTTAGGTCATATATATAATTGACTCAACTATATAAATTTTAAAATTTTTACTTTTAATACAAAAACTAAAAAAACAGTTAATGATAATAAATTTAAGAATACACTAAGGCTAATTACTTTTTGATATTCATAAATGTATGGATTGATGAGTCTTTTGTATGGATTAATAAACATATTATAATAAAAAAACACAAATTTAGTATTTAACTCTGATATACAAAAAAAAAAAACCACTAAAATACATGAGATAAGAAGAATTCGTAAAAAAAATGAAGCATGGTGCCAAATTGGATTTCCACGAACTTGAGTTATGATGTAGCTAGGTAAACTATTAATGTCCATATGAAAGGTGGCAAGTGCAAATTCGGATGAAGGGGACCAAACTACATACAAGGCTAGTATACAATTATGTGAAGGAAAAGTTTCCACACATCGATCCATACTAGTTATTCATGGGAACAATCAACAAGTGTGCAACTTGCTGATATGAATAAGGGAAAGGTGAAAGCGAAGAAGAAAGGATTGTTTTAGAAAAAACCCAAGTGGTCACGCTTGTGTGAACCGTTTGACTTGGATTTGTCGTGCCGAAGGATTGTTTTGGGAAAAACCCAAGGCGGTCACGCTTGTGTGAACCATTTGACTTTGGATTTGTCGTGCTTTCGGCCTATGGTGGGTCTGATATCTAGAAGACGAAATAGTGAGTGGTTTGATTTCAACTGTTTTGTCTTTTCTTCATTTTATATCTTTAATACTGGTCTTCTTACCTTTAGAAATTAATTCCTTCCTAATAATTGTATTTCGACTAATATGTGTGGAAAAATATAAACGAAAATGTCTACTTCTTCTCCAAATAAAATTATGAAAGTACGTAACAATTTATTTGCTCTGAATTGGAGTGCTCTTTTCATGACCACCATAAATTTTTAGCGCATGATATATTTAGTCTCGGGAGTAAAATTTCCACTAAACATGATATCATAGAATACATATTTGGAATATTTGTGTTCTGATAATATTGTGTAACTGTATTGTCACCTTCATCCGGGTTGGCACTTGCCACTTCCCACCTTTCATGTTGACATTAATACCTTACCTACATCCATAGCCCAAAGAAAGGATTGGTTGTGGAAATCTAACACTGAACTGTCCCTTAAAACCAATATATAAATTTGTCTATGTGTATACAGCTCATACTAAGGTAATTTGTGTGAACCAATAACATTAATCCATGGAGAAACGTTTAAACCTTCGTGTAGAGTGTAGACATCGATTCTATAGATGTTTCATTTCAAGATGGAAACAGTTTAGTGCTCGTATTATTTACTCTATTTATAAGGGCAGAGTTTTTAAGTAATTGGTAAGATTATTCTCTTGTAACCGGAAAGTTACAAGTTTAAGTTACAAAATCAGTCTTTTTGTAAAATACTAAAAGAAGGCTACATACCATTGATGACTTTCTCCCTCACGGTTTCTTCAGGATTGATTCATTGAATGTTCAACAGATTTGTTTTCTTTATTTCTTTGGCGGATGGCGACGTTGGCATGCCTGAGTCAAACGAAGAATAAGTAACAAGACAACAAATTTAGTACTTATCATCAATTGAAATATAGTTTAACATGGTGTGGCAGAAAAGTACTTGATCTTTTCTTATCTTATCAAATTTCCGGTCTTTGGTTTGAAGAAGATTGCTTTAATACTAACCAAGACAAGAAAATGGCAAGAGATATTTCTTAAAAGTCGAAGGCTTCTTTCTGGTTGACATTATTTATTTTGTCCATGTGAACGGATTGTCTAAACTTTCAAGATTTATCAAACTATTGTAATAATTCCATAACTAGATCGTATTTCAAGATAAATAAATATTAATTTCTTAATTTTAATTGATAAAATAGAATGAAAAATATGACTAATTAACCAATAACCTAAAATTAATAAGAGAACAAAATAAATCAATTGAGTATAAAAATAAAAGTTTCAATTTTACCTAACACTGATTCAAAGAGAGATTTTCTTTTTCAAATTGTAATTATGATAATTGGTCTAAAAAGATTAAAGTTTTACAACTCAAGCATTTAGTCTGAAACTCATTAGGATAACCATAATAAGTCTCAAATTTTTTAAATTAAGTGATCCAAACCAAATATTCAAACCAAAACTTTTTTTGAGAAATTAAAAAATTTCATTAAATAGAGAAGAATAGAGCATAGCACGTGGGATAGACAACATTCAAATCAAAACTTACCGTTAATTGAATGTGTATGATAGCAGTTTAAATCAATTAAATGTTAGCAATAAGTTTAATTAAAAAAACTCAACCCTAAATTAAATAATTGAAAAGTTACAACTATTCAACTTAATTTTCTTGTTTCTCATAACTTAGATATGCAAACAAATAAATAATATACTTGCTATTTATACCCATTATTCATGACAACTATGAATCACTAAATTCACAGACAATAATTAAATAATAAACATTAAATTATTTTTTCAAATCCGTCAATATTAATTAATCATGAATTAGGAGAGCAAGAAATAGGAAATACTTAAATTAAAATAAAATTTAGGTTTAGAACAAAACCTTCAAAAGTTATAAATGGAGTTTTTTTTGAAGAGTAAGAATTATATATAGCTTTAAAAGGAAAATAATGTTCCAATGCAAAGGTAAGGTCATTAAAGCTTAGTGACTATCAGTCATTACAAGGACTAAAGACAAAAGAGGAAATTAGACATTCCAAAGGAAAAGGAGATATTGTAGGTTCTGAAATTTCTATCATTGTATATTGACTTGGAGCCTAATGTATTGCATTAGCTGCTTGCCTAATTGATCATTAGAAAGCTCCTTATCATGAAAGATTATGCTATTTCTGTCATCCTATACGACTGTAACTAGTGATGACAAAACCACCCAGAAACACTACTATGTAGACTTGTTCAAAGATCTGTCAGCGGAATACCAAACTTTAATGCTTGTCAAATTGGCTAATTCTTCATTAATCAAGCACCTTTTACTTAATTCCCTAAAATTTAGAAATCATATGTCTGAATAAATTATGTCATGAATAATAAGAGTTACATGGAATCGTGAAGATAGGATCATGTATATCATCTAGGTTCAAATCTAACAAAGAAATTTATAGAACAAGTTAATGGATTATTAAGTTTTTTATTAGAAAGAGATTTCAATAAATCAACTTAACGTTAGGATATGTATTTCTTAAGAAAGACTATGGTTGTAACTATGGAATTTCTAGGTCAAAGAAACTAGGGTTAATACTTCAATCAATATAAATTTAAGCATAAAAAGGTTATGGGACAAATTTTAGATTTAGGTCTTAAGTATCTATTAATTGCTTAATTCTTTTTTTATTGCTTTGGTTTATTATTTTAAATTAGTAATTTTAATTTAATTAATCATTTCTTTTAATTCAAGCATTCATTTTATTAGATTTGATATCAAAAAGATAGTTATTCTTATTTGTTTTAGTCCTTGTAAAAACGATGCTCGTATTCATTGATTATATTATAAGAATCATAGGTGCACTTACATAGTTGATCTTTAGTATCTTTTAGATCACGAAGATACATCGTTATTTATTGTTGGAGACTAGAATATTAGGAGAATTTTATTTTTATTAAACTAATCATTTTCCTTTTACTTTTCATTTATAATGAAATTCAATAAATAAATGTAAGATTAAGAAAGAATTTATAAACTGAATAAATGAAAAGTAAAAGGAAATTGATTTATTTAAGTAATTTGGCTTATGATTAGGTGTAGATCTAAAAGATTAAAAGACTTTAATTCGGATTTAATGGAAAGAAACCTAATAATTTGAAAACAAATTGAAGTTCTAAGCTTATTACCCAATATAATGGCATAATATGCAAGAAAGCATCCTATAGGGCATTATGCTAGATCTTCATTTATAAGGATGGAATCTAGTATTATTAAGCCAAGAATGGAGGGCAAAAAATGTAAGATTAATTCTTACATGATTATGATGATTCAACAACAATTTTAATTTGTTGATGTAGGATCCAAATGCATATATTACCAACTTTGTGGAGATTTGTGATACTTTTAAGGTTACTGGTGCTTTGAATGATGCCATTCAATTTAGATTGTTCTGTTTAACATTGAGGGATTGATCTAATCATGGTTGAAATCCTTGCCTCCTAGATCTATTACAACTTGGAATGGTCTTGCTAAAATTTTTCAACTAGGTATTTTTCCTCTAGTAGAAATACAAAAAATCAAGAATGACATTTTTCCTTTAAACAATGAGAGAGAGAGACATTTTATAATACGTAGGAGAGATGAAAAGAGTTACTAAAGAAGTGCCCATACCATGAACTCAATTTATGATTACAAATACAGAAATTTCATAATGGACTGAGTTACCTATATAAGAATTTGATTAATACATCTTTGGATGGGACCAACTAGTTTAAAACTCCTAAGGAATTACAATAATTTATTGAGAACATAGCTATGAACAGTTACCAATTGGGCAACTTGAGGTTAGATCCAAAATCATATGGGATTCATAATGTTGATATGTTCATAAAATTATAGGCAAAGTTGAAAGTTTTAAGTAGGAAGATTGACAACATAGTCTTGGTAACTCAACTGGAACGAGTGATGAGTTATGATATTTTTGGAGGTAGACATCCTAATCATGAATGTCAGGCATTTAGCTTTATGGGACAATCAATATGGCCAGGTTATTTTATATGGAGTTAAATTTAAAATAATCTCTATAGTAATTACCTATAGTCTATGGTAGACCATCATAACTTTTTAGGAATAATCAATTATAATAAAAAAGAGGGCCCACACAAATATTAGTAACAAATGAAGCCAAGTCTTATGAAGCTTGTGATAAAATTCACTGCTACACTCGTGGCTCACTTATAAAATACTAAAGCATCTCTTTGAAATCAAGAAGCTTTAACCACAATATGGGAAATTAGATTAGGCAACTTGCTAAGCTTGTCTCTAAAAGCTATTAAGGTACTTTACCTACTAGAATTTAGCCAAACTTGAGGGACTGAGTGAAAGCGGTGACTTTGAGGAGTGGAAAGGAGATGAAAGTTGAAGAAAAAAAAAGGAAAAGATTGTTATACAAGAAAAGAAGGATGAGTAGAGGAGGAGCTAAACAAGAAAGTTGTTAGAGAGTATAAACCACCTATTTTGTACCATGTAAGCTTGAGAAAGATAGGAAGATCAATTTAGTAAGTTATGTTAGATTTTTAAAAAATTACATAGTAATATTCCTTTTTAAAGCTTTTTTATAGATGCTAAAATATGTCAAGAAGGGACTTAGGGAGTTATCGATGGCTGCTTTAAGTGAAGAGTGCTCCCCCATATTGTAAATAAAATACCCCAAAAAAATATAGATTTGACAAATTTTACTATTCTTTATAATATTTTTAGTTTATCAATTGGTGGGGAATCAGCAGACTCAGTAGCTAGTATTAACTTGACGACGTATGACCTATTTAAGAAATTAGGATTGGATAAACCTAAGATATTTAAGATGAGCATTCAATTGGTAAATAGATCATTAAGTATCCTAGTGGCATGATAGAAGATTTTTTGTGTTAAATTTGACAATTTTATCTTTTTAAGTTTGTGATATGGCTGTAGTGGATGATGTAGAGGTTCCTATGATTTTAGGATGACACTTCTTAAATAATTCTAAATTCATTCTAGATATGCATGATAGGAAGTTAATCCTACGTGTAGTGGATAAGGAAGTACCTTTTAGGATATTCGAAGCTAAGAGACAATCCCTTGATAAAGATGATACTTGTTTTTATATAGATGTGATTAATACTAAAATTTCTTGTGTTATATAAGAAATAATCACACATAACCTATTGGAGACTTATATCATAAAAGGAGAAGAATGGGAGATTGGATATCCATATCCCAACAGAACATATGACATATTTGGAAGATAATTAGCATAACATTAGGGAGAAGAACTTTGAAGATATTGAAATACTAATGAAGGGTTAATAGAATATATCTATAATCTTTATGATCTCGATGATGAGTTAAGTGCATAAGTAAGAAGTTTAGCTAAAAGACTTAAAAGAAAAGCACTTTTTGGGAGGTAACCCAATGATTTAGGTCTTTTTTTAATTTAGTATTTTTAGGATCTTTAAAATAGTTTTTGGTATGCGTTTGTAAGATATTAATGTTTTTTTTACATGTTTTCATATGAAAAACAATTTTAACATCATTAATATAAGTGTAATTTGATGGTCTTCCACTATTGGATCATGATTACTTTACCTAGGATGAGAATTGTTTAGGTTTCATAGGCTATAAAGGCAACATGGTATTTAATATAGATTTTTGTTGACCCTATGTTATTGAATAACCCTAAATGTTTGTTTCAAAGCTGATAGCAAAGATACATCTAAAAAGTGTTCCAATAGTTGAGGAGACACTAATGACTAATTACTAATTAATTATTATTGATGACACCTAATGATTCTCATGATATCTTATTATTAAGGGAGTACCAATTATTTTACTTTACTTCTTTTCCCTTGTTTTATGGTTTTTCATTATTCCTTTAAATTGTGTATATTATGACAATCTATATCCTATAGATGGGGGATTGATTACTTTGAGCTTTTAGTTTATTTATAAGAACTAATTTTAATTGCATTTAGCTTAGTAAGTGAAAATTTTAGGAAATTGGGCAAGATTGAGGAGATTGACTTTTTCTATTAAAAGTGATGTTTTATTATAAATTAATTGAATTAAAATCATTATCATATTTTTTAGCACTCTGCTTTTAAAGGTCCACCAGAACCTTTGCAAGCTCAAGGTAGTAAACTAAAGGAAAAATGCAGTAACAAGCAACAACAGGTAGCTTGTTTAGAGGTCATAGAACCTATGATAAGACTAAGAAAACTCCATCTGTATAAACCAACTTCAGCATAAAAGGTAAGTCAACCTAAAGACCTTAAACAAGTACTACTTGGGAGGCAACCTAAGATTTATGATAGGTTTTGTTTTTAAATTCTATTTAATTTTATTTTTATCCTAATGTCAGGATCATATTTTTCAGATTGTTGACGTGTTTTAGGTTAAGAAATTGAGCATTCTAAAGATAGTGTGCATATTTATTATGTTAGGGTATGTGCTTTAAAATTTTATAACTTTAAGTGTAAAATTTTTAAATTTACCCAACTATTTTTCATGTTACACACATTTACAGAGAGTTATATGCTTGTGTAGAATTACAAGGTTAGATACACACCCGTGTAATGTTGTATCTAGTTTCTATTGCTTTTAATTGATTTCATATCTTGATTTTGGTTACAATTTTTTATGAGTTGATCCAAATGAGAGATAAATTGAATGAAAATGGTGTGAATATTGCATGTATGTTTATTGAATTAATTTGTGAATTCTGCATGAAAAATTAAAGTCCATGTCACTTTGCATGAAAGAACTAAAATGAGATGAATATAATAATAAAGATGTCACCACGTGCACAGTGGTGACTAAAGATTTACCACCGTGCATAAGGTGGTGACTAAAGTGTCACCACCGTGCACAAGGTGATGATAATATGTCTTTAACCAACCTTTATAAAGGTGACAAACATAGTCACCCTCGTACGCTCCTTTAATTCGTTGTTTTATTACGTGGCAACTGTAGGTTGAAGGGGCACAAAAACCTAAACCTAGACAAAGCTACAAATAGAAAGGATAGGAGGGTGGCAGCGGACATCATTCATTCCATTATACACTCTTCATACTCAAAACACCATAAACATTATGGGAGACACATTCTATTGGAATAAAAAAAATAGAGGGAGAGGTAAGGAAGAGAAATGAAGATAAAAACAAGAGGGTAGAGGCAGGGAAAAAGAAGAAGAACATAATAGGGAGTAGTCGGGTGAGGAGTAAACCAGAGGCAGAAGGCGAGAGCCAACGCTAGAGTTCTAAGCTGGGCAAGAGATCCATCGCCGACTCTCTCATCTGAGGGTTTATTTTGTTTGTCATTTCTTGTTTCATCTTTGTTACTGTTATTGAACTCTTTTATTTTTGACTTTTGAACTTGTCTTCCTTGCTAAAGATTGATAGTCCATTTTGGTATTCTTTGTTTTATTGCTTTGATACTTCTTTGTTATTCTTGAATAAGAGATTTAAGTATTTGAGAATGATGAATCGTGTTTATGATATGATCGGTTGAATCTTTTTCTTGAGGATTGATGTAACTATTTTAATCAATTAAGCATGAATGAGTTACGGTTTTGTTCTCTTATTAATTGTTGTAGTTTCTAAGTTGAACGGATATACTAGCATGATCAAACTTTGCATCATTTTGGTATTAAACGAAGGACCTAGAGGAGAATTTTAATACGAAACTAGAAACTGTAGACGTTTAGGTTAAGAATTAGAAATGTATTAAATGGTAATTAGTAGTCGGGTTTTCATAATTAATTCGGGCAATCACTTGTTGAATACGAAAGTTAGATTACTTTATTATTCGAGTTGATTTAGAACCCAACTATTAATTTTAGTAAGACATATAACCAATCATTTCCCTTAATCATGCATAGGAGATTAAATTAATGAAAATAATTCTCAAGAGTCTTCCATTTCGATTAATCTATTCGTCTTTGCTTTGGTTAAATCGTTTACTTTTCAGACTAATATGTGATTTTCTTTTAAAGCCTTCACTCAAAAATCGGGATAGAATGTTTGGAATTGCATCTGTTTTTATTTTTTGTTTAAGATTAATTTAAGTTAACCAATTTCACATCTATGGGAGATGACCTTGGGTAATCATTGCAACTACCTCGTTTACTTGCGAGTAGGATAGCCTAGGTCTTTCTAGAACTTTTTGGGCTCAACAAGTTTTCGGCACTATTGCCAGGGAGGTGTTTAGTGCTTTAAACTTGAATTAATTTTGATTATTTTTATTTGCATAAGTGATTTTGATTATGTTTGTTTGTTCATGCATACATGTTTTATTATGATGTTTTATTGATTTGTTGATTTAGTTTTTGTTATTAATTGATTGTGTTGTGTGCATTTGTTTGATTTTTGTTATTAATTTTGCACCGCTTTTAGTTAGTTTAAGCTAGGTAGGAGGACTATAGGAAGTGCACTTGTTTATTTTATGCTTGGAAGAAGATCTTTAGATAGAGAATCCATCCTTTTTGTTGATAGCATACATTGTATACAACAATTTTAAGGGGACTTTTAAGACGATCGCGAGGAACCTAAGAGTAAAGATCAAATTAATAACCAAAAGATGGGTGAAAGGCAATTAGTGATGAAGGAGTATGCTAGACCAGTGATTGGTACTGCCACTTTGTGCATATGTTTCGGAGAGGCAATTAGGAGCTATGAATTGAAGAGCATCCCTTATAACATGCTGCCATCATTCTATGGGGTTCCTAATGAAGACCCTTTAAACTTTATTCAGGAATTCTATACCACTCTCCAAACCTTTCTATTGGGTGGATTAAATGAACATCAATTTAGAATGAGATGCTTCCCCTACACATTGAAGGATCGGGCTAAAGTATGGTTGATGACCCTTCCTTTCGAGTCTATAATATGGGAAGAGATGTACAACAAATTTATAGGAAAATTCTATTCCTATCAAAAGACATTTGAGTTGTGCACCAAGATAGCTACCTTCACTCAGATGAAAGGAAATCCATTCCATAAGGCGTGGGAACATTTATGCTCTTGCTAATACAATGTCCACACCATCATTTTCTGTTTCACATGTTAAACCGATTCTTTTATGATAGGTTGATGTAGTAGTGCTAGTACACCGTGGACAATGCATTAGAAGGGGTTGTAGGAGAGAAGACGACCGAGGAAACATATGAAATCTTTGAAATATTGGAGGGTAATTCTTAACAAAAGGGCGTGAGGGGAAAAAGAGCTATAGTTCATGAAGTGAGCTCGAATTAAGAATTAGCTATGCAATTAACTGAGGCCTATAAAGATGCTAACTATGAGACTACCCTAGAATGTTCTAAATCAAGAAGTGTGTGGTATATGTGGAACTTGTAGTCATGGAGCAAATGTTTGTACGTATTCTTACAAACTTTTCAATGGGTAAGAACAAGCTAACTCACTTAATGATTTTCAACCAAGGGACTAAAATGATCCATACTAGAACATTACAACCTTGGTTGGAGAAACCACCCCTATTTCTCTTGGAAGACCAACAATCCATCGATGCATGCTTAACCAAAATATCATTATTTTCAGAGGCCAAACTTTTTCAAAGGGCAATCCTCAAATGACAGCCTACCAAGAAAGCCTTCTTTATAGGAAAGCCTGAATGCATTCATTGATGTCACAACTCAGAATCAAGAAACTAACAATAAGAGATTCGAATCCTTAGAATAATCTGTAAAGAGGATTAAGATTCAAGTTAGGCAACTTACAGCTCAAATGCATAACAATCAAAATGGAAGGTTTCCTAGTCAACTCAAGCAAGCCCAAATAATTACCGTTTTAAGAAGTGGTGAAGTGATTGACAATCATGTTGAGTTTCCGAGTTGTCTGATACTGATAATTAAGAGAAGGAAAGCCTCACTAAAGAAGAAGATGAGTAGAATGAGAAAAGCAATGGAAAAAACTCTTCAACTCACATTCAAAAGGGTGAACTTCTTAAGCATGACACCAAGGACATGAAGGACAAAAATTGCACTAGGCGATAGATCCTTATCAACCACCAATTCCATAACCAAGTCGCCTTAAGGAATCAAAACAAGACGAACAATTTTCCTATCTATATCACATGCTTTCTAAGGTCAATGTTAATTTACCCTTGTTAGATGTGATTAGGAACATTCCAACTTATGTCAAGTTCTTTAAGGAACTAAGCACCAAGAAACGAAAGTTTGAGCCTAACAAAAAGTTGCTAGTTTTGGAAGTAGCAAGTGCAATTCTGTAGCCGCATTTACCCCTACACCCCCCCTCCCCTTAAAAATGAAAGATCCAGGACATTTTATCGTGTAAGTATCACTAGGTAATGGTGATGAGGTTAAGGATATACTTAATCTTGGAGCGAGCATAAACCTTATGCCTCACTCTATTTAAGAAAAATTGGATATAGGACAGTTAAGACTTATGGACATGTTTACAATTAGCTAATATGTCAATCCATTATTCGAAAGGAATAATGGAGGATGTGTTAATGAAAGTTGGAGGATTGATTGTTCCCGTAGACTTTTTTGTCTTAGACTTGGGGAAAGTAAAGGAGAAAGAAAAGGAGCACTCCATACTCCTAAGGAGGCCTTTTATGGCCTCCACTAACACATTAATCGATATGAAGAATTGGAAGTTGACCGGGACCATCTTAGGAGAAACAATAGAATTTTTAATCTTTAATGTTGAACCTATTCCTATTTCTATTGTTTCTGAAGACTGTTCTTTTGTTAATCAAGTAAATGCTGTGGATTTTTATTTTGACTTGCAGGAAGAAAGAAAAGAACCTGGACTTGGTTAAGGAGAGTGATGAATGTTGTCAATTGCTAGTGGATGCAACTGAGGAAGTATTTGGGAGATTCTTGGAGATAGATTCTAATGAAAAGGAGGAAACGGTGGAATCAATCACTTTGAGAGACCCACCTTAAGCACGACCATTGAGGCATCCAACTACAATAAATTAAAGAAGCAACCCATTTAATTGCTGTTTATTTTTTAGTTATCTGTTTGTTGTTAATTTTTTTAGCGAACCTTAACTTAGGTTATTTTCTTTGTGTGCGTAGGCCTACTCTTCCGTATCTACTATTTGTTCTTCCTTGCAGCTGTCTCCACTCTTTAATGTAGTATGCCACGCTTATTGCCATGCTTCACACCACATCGATGCAGCCACCACCCACACTTTCGTATCGTATTTCTATCCCTTTCTTTGTTGCTTGTTAGTTTAATTTCTTTTAATTTTAGTTCTTTTCCTTGTTTTTTGTTAGTTTTTGTCTTTTTTCTTAGAACCCTTTTTTACTTTTTTGTATCACATTAGGAATAGTGTGATGTTCAAGTGGAGCGTATTAGTAAAAAAAATCATTATTTATGTATTGTGTGTTTATTTTTTCCATTTAATATTTAGGGATGCATGATCATTAAATGAACTCAACTGGGATTAGAAATTCATAATATAAGTGAATGAGTATACTTGCATGCTTAGACTGATCAATTTAGATCTTGATTAAGAGAACATTAGCCTGTTGTGATAGATGAATGACACTTTTCTTTGGTAAGAATTTGAGCCCTTTTGAAATATTAAACACTGATTTCGAGTATTCTTTGTTGAGAGTATTCTTTCATGATTAGGGAACTCTAGAACTTGCTTGCAAATACTAGTCAAGATTACATAATTTTATGCAAACAATGAAATGATGAAGACAATTAGGATTAACCCCTTTTGCTTAAAAAGTCGCCCTAATGTTACCCTTAGTAAGCCCCTTTGAGCTTAACATGAACCTTTTCTTTCTTTAAACCCAAAATATGAGCCTTGACAGTTGTACCTACCATAAGGCAAGTTAAGCATTTGAATGGGTATGACTGGGTTTGGGGAATAATTGTTTGAATAAGTGTGGGGGAATCATAGCATATAGTTGGCTTTTGAATTAGGAATGGGTAAGGTTGTAATAATGTGTATATCTCCTCTACATTTGTCCTCTTTTAAACTTGATCTTGCTCTAAATAAAAAAATTAAAAATGACAAATATAGTAAAAAAAGGAAAAAATCAATAAAAAAAGTAAATAAAAAGAAGAAAAAGAAATATAAAAGAAAGGAAGAAAGAGAAGATGACCAGAAAATGAAAAGAAGAGGAGAGAAGTAATAAAAAAGGGAAGTGTTAATTTTCTTAAATGAGAGGAAAGAATTGAGTGTTTTATGGTTCATTGTTTTGTATTATTTTAAATGCTCAATTTGTGTTGTGGTTTTAAACTACGATTTTTCTTTTTCCTACCCTCATCTTGGCACCATTACAACCAAAATAAAGACCTTTGTATTGATATTTGTGTTTGATATGAGTGGTGGAGATTGGATTAGTAAGCAAACTTATGGTAGATGCTTTATATGAAATGAATGATGAGTGAATATATCCTACCTTTGACTGCTTAAGAGGATGGAGAGTGGAGTGAGTACCTATCACACTTGTTAATGGTTTTTTGAATTGAGTACTTGTTGATTTTGAATAAATACGAGAAGAATTGCTTGTTCATGGAGTATTATGAGTTTCAAGTTCTTAGGTTGTGTTTATTGAAATGATCGTTGATGTCTTTGACTATTATTTGGGAAAATTGTTGTTTTCATTGTTTATTCTTGTATAGTCTAGTTTTCTTTATTTTTCTTGAGGATAAGCAGAGTTTAAGTGTGGGGGAATTGTCGTGTCTAGTTTCTATTGCTTTTAATTGCCTTTATATCTTGATTTTGGTTAGAAATGCTTATGAGTAGATCTAAATGAGAGATAAATTAAATGAAAATGGTGTGAATATTGAATGTATGTTGATCGGATTAATTTGCAAATTTCGCATGAAAAATTAAAGTTCATGTCACTTTGCATGAAAGAAAAAAATATGAATATAATAATAAGGATGTCACCACTTGCACAGTGGTGACTCCTTTATCACCACTGTGCATAAGGTGGTGGTGGTGACTAAAATGTCTCCACTGTCACGGTGGTGACTAAAGTGTCACACCGTATATAAGGTGGTGCCAAATGTCTCTTTAATCACCACCATACAAGCTTATGATGAGGGTGATCAACACTCATGGGGGTGACAAATAAGAGGTGACAAACATAGTCACCCTCGTGTACTCCTTTAATCCGTTGTTTTATTACGTGGCAAGTACAAGTTGAAGGGCCAAGAAAACTTAAACCTTGATGAGGCTACAAATAGAAAGCATAGGAGGGTGGCGGTGGACATCATTCATTCCATTATACACTCTTCATACTCAACACACCATAAACATTATGGGAGATACATTCTATTGGGAAAAAAATAGAGGGAGAGGTGAGGTAAAGAAAGGAAGATAAAAACAAGAGAGCAGAGGCAGGGAAAAAGAAGAAAAACATAACAGGGAGCAGTCGGGTGAGCAGTAAAGCAGAGGCAGAAGGTGAGAGCCAACACCAAAGTTCTAAGCTGGGCAGGAGATTCATCGCTGACTTTCTCGTCCGAGGGTTTATTTTGTTTGTCATTTCTCATTTCATCTTTATTACTGTTATTCAGCTCTTTTATCTTTATCTTTTGAACTTGTCTTCCTTGCTAAAGATTGATAGTCCATTTCGGTATTCTTTGTTTTATTGCTTTGATACTTCTTTGTTATTCTTGAATATGGGATTTAATCATGTGAGAATGATGAACCGTGTTTATGCTATGATGGGTTGGATGTTGTTCTTTAGGATTAATGTAGCTATTTTAATCAACTATGCATGAATGAGTTACGGTTTTGTTGTCTTATTAATTGCTGTGGTTTCTAAGCTGAATGGATGTAATAACATGATCAAACTTTGCATCATTTTGGTATTAAACGAAGGATGAGAGGAGAATTTCAATATGGAACGAGAAACTGTACATGCTTAGGTTAAGAACTAGAAATATATTAACTTAAGTGGTAATTAGTAGTCAGGTTTCCATAATTAATTTCGATAATAACTTATTGAATACGAAAGTTAGATTAGTTTATTATTCGAGTTGATTTAGAACCCACCTGTTAATTTTAGTAAGACAACTAATCAATCATTTCCCTTAATCATGCATAGGAGATCAAATTAATGAAATTAATTCTCAAGAGTCTTCCATTTCGATTAATCTATTCGTCCTTGCTTCCGATTGAATCGTTTACTTTTCATACTAATTTGTGATTTTCTTTTAAAGCCTTCACTCAAAAATTGGGATATAATTTTTAGGATTGCATCTGCTTTTTGTTAGAGAGGCTCGGGATCATGCATCACGTGCATGGAAAAGTAGTGAAAGTGTCATAATCAAAATTCTAACTCCCAGGATATTCCTATAAACCCAGAATCTATGTGCATGTATAAACAGAATGTAAGAATATGAAATTATAACACATGTGCCTTGCAAATGCTCCTCCTTTCTTGAATCTTCTCTTTGTTTGGGTTGTAGCAAGCGCCAAACACCTTCAATAGCCAGTGAATAACATACAGAGATGAAGAAATATACTGTGTGGGGAAGGTTTGAGTAGCGAACAAGATGGAAATACTAGTAGGATGCTTAATAGGAAGGATAGAAGAGAATTATATCACATGAAATAAATATCAAGCAACCCTTGCTTGACACGTAAAGAAATTCTCCCTCTGACTCCCTCTAAATGTCCAAAATGTTTCTAGACTCCCTAGCTATTGATCTCAATATTTAAGTGATGAGAAATCACTTATATATGTTGCTAGAATTAGTATTGTGACTTAGTTGGTCATG
Source organism: Erythroxylum longipes (assembly GCA_027563885.1). NCBI lineage: Eukaryota > Viridiplantae > Streptophyta > Magnoliopsida > Malpighiales > Erythroxylaceae > Erythroxylum > Erythroxylum longipes. Next base: position 20,448,669 of record JAOQMS010000180.1, on the reverse strand, counting down.
ATCGTGACTCCACTATGAGCATCTGATAAGTGTGAATTGCATCATGTTTTAGGGCTTAGTTTGTTATGTGTTAAGTGTTAACTTGAGTGTTGAGTATGTGTTTAGGTTAGAATTGTGTCAGTTTGTGTGTTCAAGTTTTTTTGTGGGTTAGTATAAGTCTTTGAGCTTAAATATTATGCTTTTGAGGTACCTTGTTGTGTTTGTTAATATTTCAGGGCAACATCAAAGAACGGAGAATGTTCAGAGACTTTCGGGCTGAAACAACAGCCCACGATCATGGCGCACAACAATCGTGACAGAAACACTTGAGCTAGCCCATGATCGTGGCCCATATGCCACGATTGTGATAGAAGATTATGATATAGCCCACCACGATCGTGATAAAAGGGTTGGATGTAGGCCATGATTGTGGCCATGAATGGCCACGATCATGGCCTGCATTGGGCAGACACACAAACAAATAAAAATGTCAAGTTTAAAAGAATTTTTCAAACCTTTTCGACCCTGGAAAAACCCTAGCCACAATTTAGAAACCCTAGAGAGTTCATCGAGAGATTGAGAAAGAGAAGAAGGAAGAGAGACGTGGAGAAGAAGCCTACATGAAGTACTTCCCAAAATAGGATGTTTCTCGTTGTTTCCTCCGTCATCCATTCTGGTTCTACTTCTAGTTTAGTTTCAATTTTATTGTTGTATAGAATTTGGGATAACCATTGATGATAGGATTGTTAAATGTTGAGAATTGTCTAAACTCACCTTCGGGTTATTTCATCTTCGATATTAATGAAATTTAATTGTTGTATTTTTATTGGATTTTTTGTGATTTTATTTCTATAATTGCATAATTCGGTGATAAACTGAGAGGGTGAATCGAGTGAGAAATCATTAAATTGGGCTAACGAGAGTTAGGTAATTTAATAGAACAAGAATTAAATCATATCGATAAATTTGTGTGAAGAGAGATCTTACATAGGTTTTTGGTATTTTTTAGACAACTTTAGATCTAATTTAGGTTTTGGATAGATTGTTAATCGAGAGAATGCAATTCCTATAATCTGATTAGGGTTAATAATTATAACTCGAGAGAGTGTAATCAACCCTAGGACTGTATAAAATTGGTAATCCAGTAATTCATAATCAGTTAGGTTTTCAATAAAGTCAAATAAAATTTTCCTTTCTCTCAATTGGTGGTTCTTAGGTTGATTCTTGATTGGGTGTTGCATTTGTTATTTTATTTATATTTCTGAATTTGATTCTTAGAATTGATTGCGTGATTGAAATAAATTCTTGTTTTAGTTTCGTTTATTTTGAATTATTGTGAATTGTTTCTAGCCTTAGATTTTAGGATTAGATTAACCCTCCTTGTGGGATCGATACCTTAGGTACTACTCGAATGACCCGTGCGCTTGCAAAATATCGAGGTTAAATTATTAAAGCTTTTTCATATTGGAAACTTGCGATCAAGTTTTTGACTCCGTCATCGGGGAGGCGATTAGTTTAGTTCTTTAGTCTAAGGCATTTTCACTATCTTTTTTTTCAAATAAAAAATAGAGAAATAAGTTTTTGGCTAGAGACACATCAATACATCTTAGAATGAGAAAGGAGAGATCTGAAGAGCTAGACGCCAAGCAGAAATGGAAAGAATAATGATGGAGGATAGATGTTATAGGGAGTAAGGAACTTTTGTGAATTACAATGAAGCACAACATGGTTTGGGAAGTAACGATCCTTATTGGAACATGTATGCTTCGGGGTGGCAGAACCACCTCGATTTCTATTGGTCCAATAATGTAAGTACTTATATGGGACATTAAGACTTATTTGAATTTCAACAAGATGAATCCAGTTTATGGGATTCCAAGCTGGACAAAATCATGAATAAGCTCACGGATATGGAAGAGAACCAAAAGAGATTGGAAGAGAAGTTTGAACAAGTAGCAGAAGATCATGCCTCTTCTATTCACAATCTAGAGGTTTGAATAGGCCATCTTTCCAGGGAATTTTGTAAGCAAAGTGTGGAAAACTGTCTGCGTAGTATGAAAGTAATTCAACAGAGCCATATCAGGCTATCACACTGAGGAATGGGGTAGAACTAGAAGAACCCGCGAGAAATCAAGCTAAACCTGACCTTATAGAACACTAAGAAATCAAGAAAGAGGATGAAGAAAAAAAATGCCAACCCTCCCTATTATCCACCAGTTCTTGATATACCATTTGTAAACATCGAAAAATCTTTGGTAGATGTCCATGAAAAGAACCTTATCCTTTGGATTAAGGATAACCAAGTGACATTTAACATGAATGATGTATTTAAGAATCCGAAGGAGAGTAGCCCATTCAGGATAATTGATGTGTTCGAATCTTCTGAAGAATAAGAGGACAAAGAACAGATGACAACAAACATCGAGTTTGAAGAAGCGATGAAAGTCTCTATTCGTGAAGTGGAAGAAGCAGAGGAGTTGAAGGTGATTAAAGAAGAAAGAGAGAAACTTACTTTCGTACAGGACAAACTGTTGGATTCAATGGAAGATTCAGTGTAACATCCCCTCACCAATAGGAAGGGTATAGTGGTAATTTGAAATGTTTAGGAGTGTTTATAGTGTATTGACATA
>JAOQMS010000180.1:20427666-20443555 GCA_027563885.1 Erythroxylum longipes | reverse complement strand
GAAGAGGCTAAGATAGCAGATAAAGAATACTTTGTGAAAGAGACCTGAAGAGGCTCTGGAAGTAAGAAATAATACTTATAAAGTTGCAAAAGATAGTGAAATCTCATATAAACTCTGAGGATTGGACGTAGCCCAAAGGTTAAGGATGAACCAGTATAAATCGCGGTGTCATATTCTCTAACCCTTATCTCTTTAATTTCTTGTTGTTAGAAGAATAGATACTCTTTTTGCTGTTGCATTACTCAAACAAAATAAGTGCGTTGTTTTGTAATCGTCTGAATCTTCCAAGAAAATCAAGAAGTTTTTAAAGATTACTATCTTAGACGATTTAACATAATTCAACCCCCCTTCTTGCGTATTTTACATATTATACGTGATTTCTATAATTACAAGTGATTTACTTCAAACTGTTTATTAATATTCAATGTGAGAATCTATTAACTTTTAGTGCAGGATATGAGAAGGGATTTGGGAATTTCATATTTTGAAGGAAAATTGAGGTGAAAAACATAGAGGCAACTATTTCAAAAAGATTTCCAAAGACTTAACAATTCTTAGAACATACTTTTAATTCTAAAACTAGTTCTATTGTTATGGATAAACAAGAAGAGTGAAAGATGCAGTAATATAAAGTTCACATTTTATTTAAATGTTTGTTTGATTTTCTAAGATCTATCTATACCACAAGTATATGGGTCGTATCTTTATAGTATAAATAGTATCATTCCCATAAGGATTGTTATTAGGAACTTAATTTTTTTTAACACTTTGTTTTAGGCAAATAATATAATATGTGTAGCTTGAAAATAAACAAAACTAGAGAAAATTGACAATTGAATAATTAACAAAGCATAATGAACATGTGATTAATCAGTAATAACAACTTAGGAATTACTTCTTTCCTTGTTTTGTTTTCACCTCACCTTCTTGATTTAATAATACTTGACTTAAGTTATCCAATAGTTATGATTACTATCTCTTAAGATCTAAACAAATAATCCTAATTAAAATATATAAGAATTAAATTGTGACCTCTCGATCTCTTGAAAATCTTCCTAACTATCTAACTAGATTTAAAGCAACCCAATGAGTAACTAAAAAACAATTAAGATCTCTCTTTAATTTCCTATCAATCTAGTGTTTAGAGGTTTATTATAGTACTAGCTCTCGTTGTGCAACATAACACAGATATTTAAACCTAATTTCTCAATTCAGATTAAAGATTAAAATAATAACTACCACAAAGTATGTTTCTATTAATTTAAAAACATAATTCAAAATTGATTCCTAAAACAAATTTAGAAATTCATATCTAAAATAAATCCACAATTGCTCTTAATCAACATTTAAGAACAATGAAAGAAAAAAAAAGTAGGAGATTGAATATTGGATGTATTATTCTCGTTGTCATAAAGTTAGAAAATTCTTTAGTTTTGTTCTTCTGCAATTTTTGCCTCTTTGATCTCCTTATTCTAGCCCCTCTTCATATGTTTTTTTTCGTAAATACTTCTTAATCCTCCAAGGGCACTTTCTAGGGTTTTCTTACTTATTTATATTCTAAAAATAGCCCAAATAATAAAAATACAAAATATTGCTTATTAGAAATTCTATCTTTGCATGATCATGCACTATCTCTTATCTCTAAGCACTATCATGATCTAGCACAATTTGCATAGTCATGACAGAGGCTCCCCAAATGCCTTACCTTCAATCCTGTATGATCGTGCAAGTACACGATTGTGACTTATCTCTTTATCCGACTTCTTCTTTAACTTTTTTTAAAGTTTCTTATCTCAACTCATTATCCAAACATATTAACAATCCTCTTTAACATGCATTAAGATCAAATTCTTGCCCTAATCAATAATCATAAAAAAAGCACAAAAAACACTAATAAAAACATAAATCTAAGTCCTAAACACATGATTATCACCTTAAAAAACATTTAACAAAACATTCTATAACCTAGAAAACACACTCTAAAACATATATATCAACTTCTATCTTCAGACAAAATTAAGAACACAAAATAAACAAAACTAAAAATCTAAATCACATAATTATACAACAATTTATTAATGGCACGATGGCATAATGGCATAAGATCTAATGAAATTAATTTCCCCAAAAACATCAATCACTTAAAAAACATCAACCATTTAAAATATCCAAGACACTAATATGTTCCATTCATATTCAACTACTTTGATTTAAATATACATATCAACCAAAATATTAACACCCTATTCATACATCTATAACACTTGTAAGTATGCACTAATTCTTATTTACCCATTTTAAAAGGTTGGCCATCACTAAGTACCCACTTATGGAAATTTCTTAATATTTTATAAGAAGATTAATAGGCTTCACTTTTATTTAAAGCATCATATTTTTATAGTTTTATTTAACAATCACTTAGTCTTTTGACATGAGGGTACACACCTTGTCATGAATAACCTTCAATTACTAATTCTTTCAAGCTTGGTTAGAGTGTCATTCTAGCCTTTTTACATGAAGGAAACATTTTATCGTGGATGTCCCTCGATTACTTAGCTATATTATAGCTCATAACTTGCTACCATCTCTATTCTTAACCTAAATTTTTTAAAAAAAAGGCCAAAGGAAGAGGAAATTTATAGTAGCACATTTATTTTTTAAAAAAATTTATCCTACATCAATTCTTTTTAGTCAATTCATTCCAATGAAGGGATACTAATGCTACCTTATAAATTAGTTTCATTCAATCATAAGTGCACCCAAATAAGTGTCATAAAATGAAACAATAGTAAAACATCTTGTAAAACATCATGTTCAACATCCTAATCAACATGCATATTCACCTCAAAAACAGTCAAAACAAAAACTTCACAAGCTAATGCTTCTTTGCAAATTAAATTATCATGCTCATAGTTAATCTCGCACAAATACACACTTTACATAATGCAACATCAAACAAAAACAAAATTTACACAACACAAAAACAATCCAAATATAAAGTCATACATAAATGATAGTGCAAAAACATATAGATCCCCATACTTAAACAACACATTATACTTACTGAAAAAATGACACACAATTAAAAACAAACATAAATAACTAATGTAACAACAAAAATAAAAGAAATAAAAAAGGGCAAGAGAACTTATTATGATTGTAGTGTTGACAATGTCAAAGTAAGAATTTAGGTGCTTTACACGATGAAATACTTCAATAATTTCTTCATTTAGTAATGTTTTCATCACACTAATAGCTTAAACTATGACTTTATGACATCCATTCTTCCCTCCATCTTCTTTTTTTTCCTTTTTGTTGAGAATTTTCTCCTTACCTTCTTCTTCCTCCTTGAAGTATTTAATTGAAGTTTAGTCATGATGATGTGATTATTGGGCTGAACTAGATGCCTTCTATCCTCTTCTATGTTTAACATACTATGGGACTCCATGATTTTTCCCTCCTTAAATATATATTATTAAAGAACTCAAAATCTATAAATGTTAATCCATTTATAAAGATATCATAAAATTCCATACCTAAATAGCTACTTTTCCTCACTTATTTATATTCTTAAAAAAGCCCCAAACCATAAAAAATATAAAAATCTTATGAACTAAAATTTTAACTTTGCATGATCATTCACTATCTCTTATCTACAGGCACTGTTATGATTGTGCACAATTTGTATGATCATAGCAAAGGCTCCCCCACTATTCTAACTTTAATCTTGTATGATCATGCAGGTGCACTATCGTGACCTTCTCTACCTCCAGCTTCTTCTTCAACTTTTCTTGAAGTTCCATGTCTCAACTCATCATCCAAACGCATTAAACATCCCTTAAAACATAAATTAAGATCAAGTTCTTGCCCTAATCAATAATAATCAAAAGAAAAACACATAAAACACTAACAAAAACATAAATCTAAGTCTTAAACATATCATTATCACTAAGAAAAGACTTAATAACACATTCTACAACCTAGAAAAAACATCCTAAAGCACAACTATCAACTTCCCCATAATTAAAACTTTGCTTGTCCCTAAGTAAAACTAATACAACAAAATAAGCAAAACATAAAATATAAATAACACAATCATGCAACAATGCGACAATGGCACATTGGCGTAATGGTATAAGATCTAATATAATTAATTTAGAAAAAATAAATCACACAAAAAGATCCAAAACACTAATATGTTCCATTCATATTAAAGTGTTTTGATTTAAATATACTTAACAATCACCTAGTATTTTGATGCGAGGGTACACACCTTGTCATGAATAACCCATAGTTACTCAACTAGGTTATATTCTTTCCATATTTGTTAGAGTGTCATTCTAGCCTTTGTATATGAAGGAAAACAATTTTCTGTTAATGACCCCTGATCACTCTAACTATATCTAACTCACAACTGACTACTAGCTCTATTCTTGACCCCAATTTTTAAAAAAATAATAGGCTAACATAATAGGAAATTACTATGGCACATTTACTAAAATTTTTTAGCCTACATTAACTCTTACTAATCAATTCATTCCCATGAAAGGCTATTAATGCTACTATAAAATTAGTTTCATTCAATCATAAGTGCACCCAAATAAGTGACATAAAATGAAATAATAAGTACAACATTCTAATCAACATGCATATTCACCTTAAAAGCACTCAAAACACAAACTTTATAAGCTAATGCTTCTTCATAAATTAAATGACCATGCTTGTAGTTAATCTAATTCCTTTCAATTCCATATCATTGACACATTCACACAAATACAAACTTTAAATAATGCAACATCACGCAAAAAAATTTTACACAATAGAAACATAATCCAAATGTAAAGTCATACATAAATGATAATGCAAAAGCATATGTATCCCCATACCTAAACATCACATTGTCCTAAATGTAAGAAAATGACACATAACTAAAAACAAACATAAATAACTAATGTAATAAGCAAAAATAAAATAAGTAAAAGCAAAGGCAAGAGAACTTATTGTGATTGTGGTGGCGATGATGCTGGATAAGGAACTTGGACACCTTGCACCACAAAATGCTTCAATAATTTCTTTATTTGGTAGTATTATTGTCCCACAACCTACTTAAATTGTGCCTCCATAACATCCATTCTTCCTTCCAACTTCTTATTATTTTCTTCCATTTTGCTGAGAACCTTCTCCCAACCTTCTTCTTCTTAATCAAATTTGTCACTCGAACCTTCATTATGATGCTATTGTTTTGGGGCTAAAGTAGATGCCATCTATACTCTCCTATGTTAAACAACAGAATGGCAGCTTGAATCAAGGACACTCCATGATTTTTTCCTTCCTTAATATGTGTATTCTTAAAGAACTTAGGGACAACAGAACTTAGTCTATTTAAAGCAATATTATGATATTAAGCTAAAAAGGTACTCAAAATTCCATACCTAAATACATAATATTTTTAATATGTGAAGTAACTGTTGTTTGGAAGATATTGGAAGAAGTGCATAACTTAATGATATTGTCCATACACCAAAGTAAAAATAAATTATTTTTAAAACACTTTTTTCTTTGACTCTATGGAAAAATGGTATGACGCATAAATTTATGCAAAAATAAATGCTCTGGACTCTTAAGTAAATTATTTGGTGCATTATATGGTTCTTACACTTCTTTTCCATTTAATTTCTTCCAATTTATGTTTGCACTAAAATACTTATAGGATTCAACAATTTTGATTTCATGGAAGTCAATTATATCCTCTATAACATTATGATCCAAGTTGCATGGTTTCACTTTTAATCTAAAATAAAATTATCTAACTTATTTGGCTTAACAATTTAAACAACATAATTACATTGCATGAAATTCTCCTAGCTGATTTTTTTCTTCTTAAAGACTCCACTTTGTCCTTAAGCCCTAATTCTTCCATGATTTGAAAATCAAAATATCGAGGTGCAGGAATATTTTAGAGTGAAAATTTCAAAATTTCTAACCTTTTTCTTATGAAAAAATCAGTAATAGAGCTCTAAAATCTATAACTAAATCATGTGCACCATGCTTGGTAATATATTCCTCCAAAATATGATTTTAATCAATGGCCATTAATCATGAATGTTTCCTTTTTATCATTTTCTAATCCTATAGATCCATGCTTGAACACTTAGGTCTCTTGAAAGGACCACTCTAAGGTGACTTAGGCTTTCCCATAAACATCTTCAATCTTAAGAGTTAAATAGAAAAATTGAATCTCCTATCTTAAACTCCATATTATTAATATGAGAATCATGCTATCTTTTCACTTTTTCTTTATACAACTTGGCATTCTTATAAGGATCAAATATTAACTCTTCTAGTTCATTTAGATGTTGGAGTCTCTTCTCAATAGTTTTCTTCTAGTCAAAATTTAATACCTTAAATAGAAATATGACCTATGCTCTAACCTCACAAGCTTTTCTATATATAATTTAAAAGGGTACTGTAGTAGTAGGTGTCTTGAAGGCGGTTCGATATGTTGATATAGAATCATCAAGCTTCAATTCCCAATCCTTCCTTGAACTATTAACTATCTTCTCTAAGATTCTCTTTAGCTCTTAGTTAAAACATCCACTTATCCACTTATATGTGGATGATAGGGTGTGGTTGCTTGATGATAGTCTCCATACCTCTTAAGAAGAATTTCAAATGATTTATACAAATTTGCTCCTCCATTACTTATTCTCTCAGAACTCTAAATCTACTAATTAGCCTTTTGATAAAATTTTGCACCACTTTGCCATCATTAGTTAGAGTTGTCACTACTTCAACCCATTTTGAGACATGATCTAGCCCAACAAGTATGTATGTGCTCCCCATGGAAAATGGGAAAGGGCTGATGAAATCCAATCCCCATACATCAAAGACTTTAACCTTTAAGATGCTATAAAAGGACATCTTGTATCTCTCCCTACACTTTGTCATCAATCACTTTGCTTTACACACTCAAGAGCATCCTTAAACAAGTTTTGCCAATAAAATCCACATTCTAATACTCAAGTTGTTGTCTTATTTGCTCTATAATGTGCTACATAAGTGGAATTATGATATGAGTTGACATTTCTAACATCTCCTTCTAAACACATCTCCTAATTAGTCGATAGACATAAAGTTTATATAACATAAGTTCATCCTATAAGTAATGAGTGTACTGATCAGTGTTTGTTAGGTGTAAGTTTCAATATTAAATCTTTGATAATCCGCAAGGGCATGGTTCATGAACGTAGTACCAAAGGTGTCGATCCCACGAGGAGGGAGTTAATCTAATCTTAAAATCTAAGGCCAAAAGCAAAAAAAGAAATCTAAATTGTAGGAAACTAAAAATGAGAATTTAATTCAATCAATCAACTTAAGAATCAAATATGAAGATATCAATTATTAATTAATTTCAACATACCCAAGAATCAACCGAAAGAAATTATCAATTGAGATAAAGGGAATTTTACCTATCCTTAATGCTAACCTAACTAATTATGAATTATCAAATTGTTGGTTCTAGACTATCCTAAGGTTGACTACTCTCTCTCGAGTTATAATCATTAACCCTAAATTATAAACCCTAATCAGAATATAAGGGTTGAAATCTCTTGATTTAAAACCTATCAAAAACCGTAATTAGTTATGAAGTTCTCTAATAAACTATCAGAAACCTATGCAAGATTTCTTTTTGCACAATTTCTTAATCTTATTCAATTCTTGTTGTATTAAATCACCTAACCCTTGTCAGTCCAATTTAATCATTTTCACTCGATTCACCCTTTCAGTTTATTATTGAATTATGCAACCATATAATCAAACCACAACAAATCCAATAAAAACATAAACAATTAGATTTCATTAATTCAATAATAAAACTTTGAAGGTGAGTTTAGAACATTCTCAACATTTTAGATCCTATCATCAACTATTCAATTCAATTATATACATTGATAAAACTGAAAATACAATTTAATGGAGGATGGGAGGCAGCGACATCAGGAAACCTCCTAATCTGGGAAGTACATCAAGTCAGCTTCTTCTCCTTTTCTTTTTTCCCTCTTCTCTTCCTCAGTCTCTTAATGAATTCTCTCTAGGGTTTCTTGAGGTGGCTGATGCAAAAGCTCCCTCTACCTCTTTTTCATGTTCTTTAAATATCCTTTTGTTTTATTTGTATCATAGGTTTTTTTAAGGTTTGAAAAGTTTGAAAAATCCCCTAAAACTTAAAGTTTTTGAGTATTTATGCATCTGCCTGAAGCAAGCCAAGACTCTGGCCCTACAGGCCATAATCGTGGGCCACATTCGAGCCTTCTGTCATGATCATGGCATGCAGGACACAATCGTGGGCTATTCCTTATGCTTTTATTTGGTACTTCTGTCACAATCATGGTCTGTTATGCCACAATTGTGGGTTGTTGTTTCAACTTGAATGTCTCCAAAACTTCTCCATTCTTCGATGTTGACGCTAAAACACTAGCAAACACATCAAGGTATGTCAAAGACATAATAATTAAGCTCAAGGACTTATACTAACCTATTAAACACTTAAAACATAAATAATTAACAAACTCAAACAATTCTAACCTAAACATATGCTAAATGATTGAATTAACAACTAAACACATATCAAACTATACCCTAAATCATGATGCAGTTTACACTTATCATAAATCATACAATAATCTCTTCCTTTGTTGATAAGAAAAATCAAAAGGAAGGATATCATCTGCAATATAATTTGCTATATCAATATACTATGAAACAAATTGGTGGTGTACCATTATTAAGGATTCATTGACAAATTGCTTATTGATTTCTTCACGCTGTTACATCTCCTCTCCTTCATGATATATTAAGTGATCAACCACCAAATTTTTTGCTCCCTTCTCATCTCTAATCCTTATGTCAAGTTCTTATAGAAGAAACACCCACTAGATAAGTTTCAACTTCACATATTTCTTTGCAAAGAGGTATTTTAACACCAAATGGTCTATAGAGATAACCAATTTAGACCCCAAAAAATATGTTCAAAACTTATTGCTTCCTAATACCACTATTAGCAACTCCTTTGAGAAGTTAGGTAATTCAATTGTGTTTTTGATAAAGTTTTGCTTACATAGTAGATAACATGTAACCTTTAGTCCTTATGTTGCCCTAATATCATACCATTTGATCATTAGCATTACACATACCCTCTAACGGTAAAGACTAATGTAGCGATGTTAACATTGTTGTTGAAATGAGTGCCCCCTTCATCCTATAAAAAATAATTAAAATTTTATAATTAAAATAAAAAAATACATCTTCAACTAATACATTAGTAAGAGTTTTAGTATTAAGAGGGAAGTTCTCTATAAATCAGTAGTAGAATCTCGTGTTTCCTAAAAAATGCATGCACGCCTTTGACATTGTTTGGCTGCAGAAGCTTTTTAATAACCTTTATTTTAGATCTATTCACAATATTTTTATTTCCAACACTACATCTTTGTGTGTGAAGTGACATTTCTCCTTATTTAGAACCAAATGTAATTCCCCACATCTATAAAAAACTTTACCTAATTTTGTCAAACAATGATCAAAGGAGTCTCTAAATACCTAAAAGTCATCTATAACAATTTCCATAATGTCCTCAATCATACCTGCAAAGATAACCATCATGTACCCTTAAAAAGCTATTAGTGCAGTGCAAATACCAAATAGAATTTGTCTATAAAAAAAGGTTTCATAAAGACATATGAACATGGTGTTCTTTTGAGTTTTTGGACAGAAAAAATCTTACTATATCTTAAAAATCTATTAAGGAAATAACATAATGCGTGTTCAACAATTCTCTCAATCATTTGAGCCACGAATGGTAAAGGAAAATGATCTTTATTAGTCTTTATGTTTAGATTCGTATAATCAATACATACCCTATAACATGTGACTATTCAAAGAAAGATTAACTCACTTTTTTCACTTTCCTCACCGTCATCACTCATTTCTTAGGTACATATTGTACTGGATTTACCCATTCTATAGCTAAATCATATGCACGATGCTTGGTAACATATTCCTCCAAAATAGCATTTGCATCTATGGACAATAACCTTAAATGTTTTCCTTTTATCATTCCCTAATTCTATAGCTAAATGCTTGAACACTTGGGTAACCTTAAAATGACCACTCTAATGTGACTTAAGCTTTCCTAGAAATAAATTCAATCTTGAGTTAAATAGCAAAATCAAATGTCCTATCTTAGACTCCTCCTTCTTAATATAAGAATCATGCCATCTTTTCACTTTTCCTTTATACAAGTTGGCATTCTTTTAAGAATAAAATCTTAACTTTTCTAGTTCATTAAGTTATAGGAGTCTCTTCTCACTGGCTATCTTCTAATCAAAATTTAATGCCTTAAATCATCCAATATGACCTATGCTCCAACTCTATAAGCTTTTCCATAAATAAGTAAAAAGGTTGTTATACCAATAGGTGTCTTGAAGGTGGTTCCATATGCTGATAAAGCATCATCATGCTTTAATGCCAATCCTTCCTTAAACCATTAACTATCTTCTCTAGATTTTCTTTAGCTATCAATTAACAAACTCCACTTGGCCACTTATTTGTCGATGATAGGATGTGGTCGCTTAATTGTATAAACTTTGTACCTCTGAGGAAGAGCTTCAAATGATTTATTACAAAAAATTTCTCCTCTATTACTTATAATTACTTTTAGAACTCCAAATCTACTAAATATCCTTTTGATAAAATTTTGCACCACTTTACCATCATTAGTGAGTTTTCATTACTTGAGCCCATCTTGAGACATAATCTGCCTTAAAATTTATGTATTTGTGCCCCATGGAAGATGGGAAAGGTTCGATGAAATCCAATCCCCATACATGAAAGACTGCAATCTCTAAGATGTTAGAAAAGCATCTAAGATGTTAGAAAAGCACATCTCATCTCTCTCTGAAATACTCCTACTCTTTGGCATTTGTCATATTGGATTACATACTTACGAGCATCCTTGAACAAGTTTGGCCAATAGAATCCACTTTACAATACAAAAGCTATTTTCTTGTTTTCTACATAATGTCCAATATAAATAGAATTATAATAATGAGTTGATATTTCTAACATCTCCTCCTCTAGAACACATCTTCTAATTTGTCTATCGGCTTATATTTTATATAACACTACTTAATGCCATAAATAATGAGTACACTTATACAAGAATCTCTTCATTTGTTGATAAGACAAATTATGGTTAGAACACGTCTCCTAATTTTGTCCATCGGCATATATTTTATATAACACTAGTTAATTCCATAACTAATTAGTACACTTATACAAGAATCTCTTCCTTTGTTGATAAGACAAATTACAGGGAAGGATATTACTGACAACATAATTTGCTATATCAACATATCATAAAGCAAATAGGTAGTGCACTATCATTAAGGATTCATCAAGAAATTGCTCAATGATTTCTTCACCATGTTGCATCTCCCCTCCTTTAAGACGTGATAAGTAATCAGCCACCAAATTTTTTACTCCCTTCTTGTCTCTAATCTCTATGTCAAATTTTTGTAGAAGCAACACCTACTAAATAAGTCTCAGCTTTGCATTTTTTTATTAAGAGTTATCTTAACACTAAATGATCTATATAGGTAATCACTTTAGACCCCAAAAGATATGACTAAAACTTGTTGCATGCTAAAACCACTGCTATTAACTCCTTTTAGCAGTTATGAAATTCAATTAGGCTTCTAATAAAGTTTTGATTGCTTAGTAGATAGGATGCAACATTTAGTCTTTCTACTGCCCTAATACCCTACCATTTGATCATTGGTGTTGCATATAACCTTGAATGGTAAAGACCATTCCAAAAGTGCCAATATTGGTGCTGAAATGGGTACCGCCTTTAACATATTAAAAGTAATTAAATATTTACAATCAAAATCAAAAGACACATCTTTAAATAATATATTATTAAGAGATCCATTAAGAGAAAAGTCCTTAATAAATTGATAGAAGAATCCTACATGTACCAAAAAATGCAAGTAGACCTTTGACATTGTTTAGCGGTGGAAGCTTCTCAATGACCTCTATTTTGGCTTTGTTCACTTCTATACCTTTATGCGATAATTTATATGCCAAGCCCCAATATATACCCTAGACGCATTATAGTATGTCTATGGTTTATTAAGAAGTGAACATAACGAATTAAGTATATCTAAGCATAGGAAGGGACATAATGGTAATTAAGTTAAAAGATAAGGGTAAACTGGTAATTTACTCATTTCGGCTTGGACATGAATAATTATATGTGAAATATGGACTAGGATGAAATCAATTGATAACATTATATACCAATGTGGGAATTAAAGGAATAAGAAGGACCAAATGTGCAATTTTGCCAAAAGTCAACATATGGTCCAATCAGATTGAAACATGTGTCTAAGACTAGAAACTTCATGAAAAGGGTAGTAGAAGAGAGTGGAGAGGGATGTGTATATAGGGTTTTATCTCAAAAATTTTCTCTTCTCATCTTCTCTCTATTCAATCTCCTTAACCACATCATTTTCCATAAGTAATCAAGTTAATCCTAGGTGAAAATCAAGGTAAAAGTTAATGGCTTTCTTCTCATCTTCATCTTTTCTTACTTTGCTCATAAAGATTTGGAATTATAAGGTTGGATTTTGGATTGAGATATGTATTTGTGGAATTTATAGTTAGTGAATCAAACAAAACTAAAGGGGAAGACAAGGAAGAGTAATAGAAGAAGAGTTAATTGACAACTTTCAGGGTTTGGGACTACACTTAGTTAATTTCTGTATGTGTACATATTTGAATGTGTGAAAAGCTTGAATTGGACATGGAATGGTTTCTGAAATGATTTCTTGATGTTACTTTGCAGGGAATTGATTGAATGTAACAAGAGAGAGTAACATTTAGTGTAATTTTGTCTTAAGTTCTCGATTCACTTGAACTAGCCCCATTGTTTTAGCCATAACTCGGCCTATAGAACTCAAAATTTGATGATTCAAATTGAAATTGAAACTTAAGACATACAAATAAAAATATCTAGAAGATATTCATAATTAATTCTAGCTTTATGACATTGAAAATTAAGATCCAAAATGGTGACCTGATGTCATCCTTTTATTGAAGCAGATTGTCATGTTTGGTGCACATCTCATGGTTTAGAAGTCCAAATGGTTTGATTTTTGATGCTATATAAACTAGAGATATAGGGAGACAAATTTTTAGAAGACATCAAAGCCTAAATTGAATGTTTTCTATGTGAAATTTACGGAACAAGTGGCGAATGCCTTGTAATTTGTTAATGCATTGATTTGTTTGCCTATTTTTAGGCCCGCCATGGGATTAGCCCAAATTGCACTACTTTGAGTTTTTCACTTCTATTTTTTTACAAATCATATCAAAAAAATGTTAATTTTTATGAAACTTTTCATACACCTAGAAATAAATGAAATATCACCTACCATATGTGAATTGGGTGATTAAACATTGAAACTTAAAATTGAACATAATGTGTGCTAAAGAAAATTTACATATACAAAGATGATTTGTATGCATAAGTTATGACTATACAAGTTCACAAACTAATTTTGTGAAGATTATTAAGTACAATTTAACATGTTTTATATTTAAATGAGGTGCAGGAATTTATATACTAGAATTATGTGAATGTACCTCCAGAAACACAACTGAACAAAACATATACAAAATAAATCATACTAGTACTTGTGATTTGAGTACTATCCAAATGGTGATAAGTTATGACTTTCATGTATAAACTTAAAAATAGAATTTATATTTTCAAATGAATATCATGTGATTTTTCAATATTTTAATTATGAAATTGGTAAATGATTAAAGGAAATGTTACAGTGCCTGCTTCATTGTCTTGGTGATGGATAGATAGACATGCCTATAAGGTTATAGCGTAGCTGCTACAATTTGACACCACTGAATTCTTCATTTCGAGATGAGAGTGTCTCTACAGTTTGATACCTTCTGGTATCTACAGTTGAATACCTTTGGCTATCTATAGTTCGATGCCTTTAGGTATCCACAGTTTGATATCTTCAGATATCCACATCTCTCGTTACCTGCACCCACAGGAATGTGCAGGATTAACACTAGAAAAGAAATTTAACAGTCATAAATAAGATATACAATATGAAAACATGAATAATTTGTACTGATGAGCTTTGAATATCAATATTCGGCTTATAAATGTGCATTTTTGGTATATGGATAATATATTGAAGCATAATTGCATTATGTACTTTACTTAAGTATGCCATCATTGTTTACATATGTTTATGATATTCATGACTGTGTGTGTGCTTGGAGGATGACTGCTATGATTGGTCATTCAAACTAAGTGTTTCCCTACTAAACTTTTAAGCTTATCACAGGTGCTAATCTATGTAGGTCCAAGTAATAGGAGTAACGTATAGGGCACATTTATAGGGACCGAGGCCAACCACTAGAAGTAAAAGTACCTTTGGGATGTGTCTTTTAGCTAAAAATTGTTGTATATGTAATGAAGGAAATTGTAGTTTCTTGATATTTTGTAATTAAGAATTTAATTTATGTGTGTACTATCTCTTTTGGATTACAGTATAAATGTAATGATGTAATACTACTTTTATATAATAATGTTAAATGATATGAAATTTTGTAATTTGTATATGTACAACATTGAATAGAAAAATGAGTGATGACAATCCCTATAAATGAATAAAATTGTATGCCATGAATGTATGTATAATAATTTGGGTGCCATATGTGCGTGTGGTCATAGGTTCCATATAGGAGGTGTTACCTTATAGACCAAAACTATCCCCTCATGTAGCATCCTGTCTTCATACTAAGGGTTATAACCTCGATTTCAATAATGAGGAGAATGGCAATGAGAGAGTTAGAGGACAATTTGCATTTCATGCTCAGCGGAATGTCAGCATACATGCATGTGAATTTGAGTCTTTGCACACATGAAAATAATTGTACATGCACTCATTGACATTTCAGGTATAGTGAATAGTAATAGGATAGATTGAGAATTGTGGTTATAGTGAATGATTAAAATGAAATGGAGTAGGAAGACTAAAATAAAATCTAAGTGTTGGACTTAGTGAAGAAAAATGTGTTGAAGAAGTTTACTAAGAATATTTAGTATGGGAGTTATAGATGGTGGAGTAGAAAGTTATGGTCTTAATAAGGAGGAGATGTTCAGGAGCATAGACATATCATCTGTAAAGACGTATTATCTGTGATGATGTCACATCATCTGTGATGACGTCATATCGTCTTAAGAGATACATTGTCTGTAAAGATGCATCGTCTGTAAAGATGAATCATCTGTAAAGACGTATCGTCTGTGATGATGTCATATCGTCTTAAAAGTTGGATAGTCTTAGGTTGACTTTTGCTTCGTCTTAAGTTGACCATCTGCTTCGTTTACTTTCTGCTTCATGTACTTTTTGTTTATATGACTGAAACTTCATCTACTTTCTGTTTCGTCTACTTTTTGCTTTGTCTGCTTTTTTTCCATCTGCTTATTGCTTCTTTTGCTTATTGCATTTGTTTGCTTTTTCATTCGACTACTTTCTGCCTAAGTGACCAAGACTTCTTCTTCTGTATACTGTTCGTTTTGTATCGTCTGGTCCATCTTTGACCCTTCAGATGATAGAATTTGTTCCTAAGGTCTTCAAGAAAGTTATAGATCTATAAGTCCTCTTTCAAACCATCTAACAAGGATCTTGATCCGATACCTATAGCAAAAGTTATGCTAGATTGAATGATTTTGGTGTCAATGGAGACATAAGACATAGGGGAATATGTTTCTAGAGGAAAGTGTTGCAAAATGACT
>JAOQMS010000180.1:20415928-20427566 GCA_027563885.1 Erythroxylum longipes | reverse complement strand
GAATGTGAAATGTGAAATGTTGTGAATGTGATTATGTGTTATGTGACTGGGTGAGCCATTGATGATGGTCACTCATTGAGTTCACAAAACTCACCCAAAATATGCAATTATTTTTCAGGATCAGAAGAATACCCCATTAGGCCAATAGGAATATACCTACAGTATACAAGTGAAGGATAGAGGTCGGGATCAGTTCGCATCTGTATTGCATTTCCTTAATTTGTATTGAATTGTTTATTCTGCAACTTTTTGTATAAAATTGTATTTTGAAACAACTAAAGCGTTTTGTGTTTCTAAAAAGGGCTCAAATGACTATTGAAATTTTGATGTTTGTATTGCTATGATTGAAAATGTTTATAAATTAAAAGTAGGCCCAATTTGGTGATTGATTTTTGTATACTATGTTGTGGTAAAAAAAATTTATATTGAAATAAGAATGATTGAATGCTCTAGCATGCCACCCTCGTGGAGCACGGCCTCGAACATCACACAGGATGTCAGGTACGTGTCTCGCGGCAGTGGGGTGTTATACCTCATGCACCATAAAGTGGAATTTTTCCCTATTTAGAACTAAATGTGATTCCTCACATCTTTGAAGAACTCTTTCTAAATTTGTAACACAATTATCAAAGGAGTCTCTAAATACCCAAACATCATCCATAATATCCTCCATCATTTATACAAAGATAACCATCATGCACCTTTAAAAGTTATTTGTGCATTGCAAAGTCTAATTGACATTCGTTTATAAGTAATAGTTCTATAAGGACATGTGAACATGGTCTTGTTTTGATCTTCTGTATAGATAAAAATCTAATTGTAACCTGAATACCCTTTAAGGAAATAATATAATGCATGTCCAGCCATGCTCTCAATCATTTGATCCATAAACGGTAAAGGAAAGTGATCCTTTTTAGTCATGTTGTTTATCTTCTTATAATCAATACATGCACTATAACTTGTGAATGTTTGAGGAAAGATTAACTAACTTTTTCACTTTCCATCATCATCATCCCTTCTTTTTTAGGTACATAATGTACTAGACACACCAGTTTACTATCTTAAATAAGGTAAATAATACTTGCATCTAAATTCTTTACTACCTCCTTTTTTGTCGCTTCTTTCATATGTGAGTTTAATCTTCTTTATCTCTCCATCGACGCCTTAAAATGTTCATCAAGATAGATCTTATGTATCACCACATTAGGACTTATGCCTCTTATATGTAAAATTTGCCATCCTATAAATCTTAGTCTCTTTCTAATTATCTATACAACTCTCTTTTCTTATTCCCCATCCATCTTGTTTGAAATTATAATAGGTAGAGTATGAACCTCACTTAGAAAGGTATATCTAAGGTGTATGGATGAGGGTTACAACTTTAGAGTGGGTAGTTTCTCAATGGAAGGTGTCATGGATGCTTTTATCCTTACAAAGATTTCCTGTTTTGAACCACCAGCTGCTGTGTTAATGGTACCTCTTATAGTAGATTGAATCTATTGTAGAAGGTTTGCAATAGGACCTTGTTAGGTAAGTTATCGTCAGAGAAACTCCTTTCCAACTCCTTAAATCTTTCCCAAGCTTTGTATAATGATCCCCCTTCACTTTATTGGAAATTTGTTATCTCCTTAGCTATCCTTATATTCTTTGTTAAAGGGAAGTATTTAGCTAAAAAGGCTTATACCAACTACTCCTATATCGTTATGTTTTCTAGGTTAAGAGAATTCAACCATACCTTTGTTCGATCTTTAAGCATGAATGGAAATAGCTTCATTTTGTCTACATCCTCTAATAATCCATCATATCCAAAACATATCGTATATCTCTAAGAAATTGACCAAATGAGCTTTAGGATCCTTATTGGTCAGTTTATAAAACTAGATATTAGTTTATATCATGTTTGCTTAAACTGGTGATTTTGTGATCCCTTATTGATTAGCATTTAACACCAACCTCATAAGGTCCATGAAGGTTCTTTGCTATACTTATTGGTTCCCTTCTTCCACCATTGATCTTTTTATAGCTTCTTGGCATCTAGTTTTTCAAATTCCCCTCTCATTCTTCGTGATGTCTGAAAATTATGTATCTTTGAATTTACTAGAACTCCTTGTTGTCCTTGTGTTCATGCACCTACAATCACTCAAAGAATGTTAAATTCCTTATAACAAAGTAACTTAAATTTTACTAAATGCTAAATTTAAACACCCTAAAATTGACACCAAAAACTTGTTTTGTTTGATTTTTTAAAAAATCTATCTATATAGGTTATATATTTAGAACAAAAATAGTATTTTTACATGAGGAATATTATTAGACACCTAAAAATTTTTGTAACACTTTTTTAGTTGACAATATAATAAGTATGGCTAGAAAATAAACTAATTTAAAGAAAATTGACAATTGAACAATTAACAAAGCAACAGTGAACTTGTGATTAATCAATAATAACATCTTATGAATTGCTTCTATCCTTGTTTTTTTGTCACCTCACCTTTTTTATTTAAAAATTTTTGACACAAATATTAAATAGTTATAATTACCCTCTCCCAAGTTTTAACTAAGTAATCTAAATTAAAATAGATAATAATTGAACTATGACCCCTCGATCTCTCAAAACTCTTCCTAATTATTTAATTGGACTTAAATCAATTCTATGGGTAACCAAAAAATAATTAAGGTGTCTCTTTAATTGCCTATTCAGATGATGTTTATAGTTCTATTTTGGTAATAGCTCTCCATTTGCAATATAATATAGATATTCAACCTAATATCTTGATTCAGATCCAAGATTAAAACAATAACCACCACAAATTATGTTTATATTAAATCAAAAACATAAAATTTTTACAAAATAATTCAAAAGTAATTACTAAAACAAACTTAGCAATTCATAGATAAAATAAATACAAAATTTTTCATAATCAACATTTAAAAACAAGGAAAGAAAAGGAAAGTGTAAAAGATTGAATCTTGGATGTATTCTTCTTCATATCCTTGAGTTAAAAAAGTATATAACTTTGTTCTTCTGGAATTTTTGCCTCTTTGATCTCCTTATTAGATGTTCCATCTACCTCTTCTTGTGTTTTTGTTTTCCATAAATACTTATTAATCCTCCTAGGGCTTTTTAAAGGGTTTCTTCACTTGTTTATATTCTAGAAAAAGGCCTAAATCATAACAAATACAAAAAATCTTGTAACTTGGAAATTTTGCCTTTTCACGATAGTGCACTATCTCTTATTTGCATGCACTGTCACAATCATGCATAATTTGCATGATTATGATAAAGGCTCCCTAGCTGCTATAGCTTCAATCTTTCACGATTATGAACTATCTTTTCCTTCAGCTTCTTCTTTAACTTTTCTTGAAGTTCGTTATCTCAACTCATCATCTAAACACATTAAACATCCTTTAAAACATGCATTAATATCAAATTGTTTCCCTAATCAACAATCATCAAACAAATCATACAAAACACTAACAAAAACATAAATATAAGTCTTAAATATATGATTATCACCTAAAAATCACTTAATAATGCATTCTACAACCTAGAAACCATATTATAAAACACACCTACCACTAAAAAAGTAAATTTTCATTCCGTAATCTTACATACATAATGATCTCCTTCAATAATGCATAAATGTATAGACAAATTAATTTTTAGGTAACCTATTCTGTTCCTATATTATATAAAAGGTGATGAAGGTTTAACAATTAAGCACTTAATTTTTATTAATAGTACTATTAAGAATTAGTTTTATGGCACAAGCAGATAATGCAAAAGTGCTACAATGTAGGTTGTTTTTATTTTACTAAAAGTCCTATATGGCATATGGGAGTCCAAAATTCCCTAAATTTGGCCATTTTATTTGAATTCACTTCCATAAAATTCCTTTTTAAAGTAATTATTGTTGATTCAAATGAAAAGTAAAGAATAAAGAATGAGCCTTTAAGTTAAAGTTTAGAAATGAATAGCAAAACCACATATTATTTTTATAAATTGAACCAAGGAATAAAACTTGTTCATATTCTAACACCTATTGCCCTTAAAGCTTTAATTAGTATTACTGAACCAATATGAAGACGCACAGACATGCTAACTACACCAACAAACTTGAACCTTTATGAGGGATTATAAACGTACACCGAGTAAATGAAGCAAAGGAGCATGGTTAGCCTCGAGCACAAAGTGATTGGAAAATTTATCGAAGAGGGAGCACTGTTATTATAGTAGAGGGAGAAGAGTTGAAGCACTGTACTGGTCCATTGGAGTAAAGCTAAAAAGGGTGGACTAGAGAGTGAGGATGTAAGACCAAAGAAGATCAGGATTAACAAAGAGGCACTATAGGTCAACGCAAACTGAAGAAGAGAAGAAGAATGTCTCTTTATGTCATTTGAAATGACATTGTTGTACATAGGTCAAAAGATGCCATTTCATAATAAATCAGTTGATATGTGAGCCTTTGGGAACCTAAGTCTAGCCCAAAGCTTAAAATTTAAAGAAAAATCTTAATCTTAACTCGAAGCTAAGTCAAATTAGTTTGGGTCTGTTGACTTCAAGTGGGTCTAGACCATGCTTAAGCAAACATTCCAAACTTACTCACCTGTTAGTTAACCCTTATCTTTACCAAGCTAACACTGCATTGAATGTATTGAAATTTTTGAAATCCAATAAACGATTTCACCTTAAAACTATAAATATTAAGTATGTCTCTCTTGAATACCCCATTCAAGTAGGGTGACACCTTTCATGGAAGTTCATATAATTGGATGCACATAAGTAGGGTGACACCAGTTGGAGAGTTTAGTTTAGTATTTTAAGAAGTTATATTAGTATGCTTGAGAAATCTATTCTAAGTTTATATAACCATAAAACTATTGAACATACTCAGGGAAGTACTGATTTAAGCATAAAATATGCTTGATTTCTCAAATTTTATTAAATCATGAAATCAATGATTAATTGTTTTGTTTTAACTCTATTGAAAAAAATATCATTTATAAATTATTTTCTTTTACACATTGTGACCTAGTCCCATGAGCAATTATTTTTATTAAGTTCTTAGACTAGTTAGTATTAGGCAAGTTTGTTATATATCTATCTTACTTATAGGATCAACACTCTAATTTTTAATAGAGATGATAAATGTATAATTGACCATATTTATACCTCATATTTGATGTATTTTTTCTTGGTATTTTATATTTTTATTATATATTTGGTACTTAATTTGTTCCAAGAGCATATATAGATTATAATTGCCTTCATCGACTAAAACGAGAAGAATTTGGATGAAAACATGACATAAAATGAAGATTTGTAGCAAATAAGGGATACAAGGACTTGTCTATGGTTGTATAAGTCTCTCAGCCCATACAAAATCACAAATTTTGAAGATTTTGAGTTATACAAGGTCAAGTACATGATTGTATATCTCCTAAAAACCTTAAAATTTTCTATAAAAAGAGGTCAGAGGAGGCAAATAAGGAGGGAGACTTACATAGGTGATTCTAGACATAGAGATTATTTAAAAGGGGCGATCTTAACCCAGAAAGATGGAAAACACGAAGAAATCATCGACAGATCCAATAAAATACACCATTAAACCTCTACTTTGTAAGAACATTCTATATGAGGTAAAGGGAGATTTAAAATCATGAACTCCTTTTTTTTTCTTTCTATTTACATTTGATTTCATTTTCTATCATGTGTAAGTAAACATCTTAGTGTCTAGGTGAGATGAAGCCTGGTTTGTGATATAATATGTTTTGATTTTTTTATTTAATGCAATTGTTTTGATTGCTCTATTTTTTATTCAATTATGTGTTTAATATATGTTCTAATAGATCCAAAATATTAGTGCATAATCTAATTTCATAATATAGAGATTGAGAAATCCTGTGTATTGATTGATCTACCATAATTGAAAGGAGTTGATTGCAAACCTAGAGATAGGTTGACATAAATCCTCTAAATTAGGATCAAACCTAATAGCAGAATTCATGAATTAATAAAGCAATCTAAGTACCTTTAACCTGAATAATATCGGTTAAGTGATTAGTTGTTAGTAGTATTAAGTAAGTTATTAGCATAAGATAGGAATTTCCATGGTCCAGTTGTCAATAAAACAATTGCATAATAAAAGATCAATTATTTGTTTTGGGGAAATTCATAACCTATACACTAATTCTTGATATTGATTATTTTTATGTAATTTCTTTATTCTCTACTCAATATTATTTCCTATTTATTTTAATTGTTTAATTTGTATTTTCTTCATTAAAAACCAAAATTAAATTCTTAGACTAGATAATAGGATAAAGGTAATTACTAGTGTTCATTTTCTTCGTAAGATTTGACACGTACTTCTTATGCTAGCTATAGCTACGTCTTGCACTTGTGAATAAATTAATATTGGTATAGAAATAAACCATAAGAGACAACTTTTCGAATATGAATAAAATGGAAAAAGCAAGAAACTGAAGATATACAAGATAAAAAATATGATATAGTGGAAGAAAAGAATATAATTGTTATGTAGTATGTGAAACCATGTTTAATTGAAAAAAAGGTAACAAATTAAGCCATCAAAGGCATAAGAAAAATGTGCACATGCTACAAAGAGCATTACATGAGTCTACTATTTGAATATGATCTAAAACATAATCCCTATTACATCCTCATATAACTTAGAACCATATTTGGCTCATGCATTCCACATTCTATTGCAGTAATCTAGATCTTGGCATTTGATAGTATCTTAACTGATGAAGTTTCTAATCTATTGAAGAGTTCTATTATTGAACTAATGCGAAGATTGAGCTTTATCTTAAAAAGTGTGAGAATTCTTTTCTTCCCAGATAGCTTTGTCTAGAAAGGCCATAGATAAGCTGAAACACCACTTGATAGTGCTGTTGGGATGAACAATAGTATAACACCACCTTTTGATGGAATTCCAATCGGTTAGAGCCTATTGAATGTAACATTTTTGTAGAAAATATTTCAATTTATTATAGACAAGTTCACACTGAAAAATAGGTGATTGCTGATTTCTTTATAACTTATGCAGAAGGAGCATTTGTTTGGGATATTAAGTTTGTAGTTTTTGTTTCATAGCTAGTCGTAATATGAAGGATGCTCGAGGATGACATTGCTTGTGCCATGTCAGCTGAGTCTAGGATATGTTATTAGATTGTCTCTAAAATAACTTCCTAGAAGACTTGTTTGTGAAAATCCTATTGTTGGTGTGATCCGAAATGATTATGTCCTTTTCATCATTCAAGTGAGTTCCAATAATTTCAGTGATGATAGAGTTTGGAATAAATTAGAGACTGAAGAGGGTTTTTTTTATCAATTAAAGCCTCTTTAATAGTTGAATTCAACCTGAAAATGGATTAAAAATTTCCATCTCCTGTAAGCAATGTAAAGGACCACTTGAAAACCAATTGTCAGACAAGAATTTAGATGAATTACCATCTCTAATAAGGTCAATAAACTCCTTTTTTAGTGAGCTTCTACTTTTTAGTATTACTTTTAGAGAAGATTTTGATTTTAAAACCCAAGATGCCACTATTTTTTTTGTTAACTTCATACACCCATTTATACCATAGATTCTGCTTGTCTATTATGAGTCCCCATAATCTCTTTGCTAATGTAACAATGTTCATTGTTAGTCTAAGAGACATTATTCCAAGCCCTTCATTTTTCTCAGGCATTTAAACCTCTTTCCATTTCATCTTGGCCCTTCTGTACTCTAGAGAAATTTGCTACATGTCATCTCATCATCTTAATGATCTTCCTGTGAAAGGAGACATGCGAAACATATAACTAATTGATGGAATTGATGTCGAAGTTGATTAATTGAGCCTTCTCAGCCATAGAAGGAATCTTGGCACTCTAATATAAATTTTTATTGTTGATTTTATCAGTAGGAATAATGAAATCTTTGGTAGATAAGTTGGAGGTGGAAATGTGAATACCTAAATACAAAATAGGAAATGATTGCATTATAGATTTGGTAATTAATTTGATTACATGTTGTTTTACACTAGCAGACTTGGATAAGAAGAAACTACTCCTTGAAAAATTACCTTTGTAACTCTTAAAAGACTTATAAGGTTGTCAATTCACCAGGACTTTAAAGGAAGAAGTAGAAATGCACTACGAGATCCATTCTATAAATATATCAGGAAATCCCAAAGCATGTAAGGTGCTTAAAATGAAATTCTGATCTATAATATTATAGGATTTTTTTAAGTCCACTTTCAGTAGGCAATTCTTGCTACTCTTTCTTCTAACATAAGTTTTAATCAATTCTTTAAGTAGCAATATATTATCCCCCATGACCCTACGAGGAATGTAAGCCTTTTGAGACATATCATTGTATTTGTGGAGAACTAATTTCAAAATTTAAGCTAGGAATCTTTGTAATAATCTTGTACACAGTGTTGCAATAAGAGATTGGTTAATAATTAGAGAAAGAAAGCAACTTACCACTCTTAGGAATGAGAGTTATAAAGGTGCTATTAAGTTTTGATATAAGACTCCCTTTGTTAAAAAAAAATTCAAGAACAACTATATTAATTAGATGCTTAGTGAGATCCTAAGACTTATGGAAAAAGTAGGGGTTAAAGTCGTCAAGTCCAAGAGCTTTATAAGGATTGAGAGATCTCAAAGAACTCTCAATGTCTTGTATGGTGATAGGACTGCAAAGAGTATCAACTTCAGGACTGCAAAGAGAAGCAACTTCCTGTAAAGTATAATGCACTCTCACATGATTTCTTTCAATAGTGTGCAAGAGGAATTAGCACTTGTAGGAGTGTTCAATAACTTAGAGAATTATTCATGAGCACTCATGTAATAATAGGGATTGAGTATCTAGATCCTGAATATTGTGATGCAGGGAGACAATCTTGTTGTTACTCCTCTTAAAAACCACAACTTTATAAAAATAAGTAGTGTTTTCGTCACCAAATTTCATCCTTTGCAATCTTGATCTTTGTCTCATAAATGAGTAATCAAATAAGAGAGCCTTATTAAAATCTTGTATAGCTATCCTCTCTTTGATTAGAAGAGATTTTAAAGGGGGATTCACCTAAAGCTTAATCTAGATATTTTTTAAACGCATCTCTGCTAGTCTTGAGAAGATTATAAGTATTTACTACATCGGACTGATAGAGGATTTTTAATTTCTTCTTTAAGATCCTAATTTTCCTACAAAATATATATTTATGTGAACACCTGATGTTAGTGTTCAAGACATTCAAAATACATCCATCAAATTCTCTTAAATCAAAGAGGAAGTTATTAAATATAAACGGGTGTAAAGAGTTGATAGCAAATGAATCACAATAGTAGAGTGATTTGAAGACTATAATTTGTGAAGTAGGAGAAGCTTTTTGGCAAGGTAGAGAACAAAACATAATCCCTTGAACTATTGTCAAGCTTTTTCCTAATCAAATTAATTCCACTTTACTTGTTGCAGCAAGTGTATATCCACCAAATGGAATGTCAGTAAACTGAATATCAGTTAGGCATTGTCTTATATCCAATCATAGATTACTAATTGATTTAATACCATAATTGGTTTTAAAGAAAAATTCTCTGATATGCATGTTTATGAGCATAAATGAAAGAAACCATAATTGATTTTCCTAAATCTTTAAACTCCATTTCAAGATGCATTAACTAATTAGATGAGAATTTAGAATAGACATCAGTAGTAGTTGAATCATAGAGCATCACAATTCTTCCATTAGTGTGATGAGTATGATTAGACATTTTGTTCCAATTCCTTAGCAAAACGTCAAGAAAATTACAATTGCACTCCTTCATATGAGTTCCCAAAAGACTAGCAACTAGTGTTTTATTCTGATTTAGTAGACTCTTAACCAAATTCTTTCTTGAGGAGGGGGGCTTTAGCCCCCCTAATTTTCCATGCTACTATAGTCATGATTTTAACTCCACTCTTGGAGTCGTTTCTTCCTATTGTATCTCCTTCTAATGACAAGTTCAAACTCCAACTGATGTAACTCTATCTGATCTATGTGTTTTTTCGGAGTTTTACACTCCTCTTTATTTATATCATCTGTAATATAAATACTGTCTTTATGCATAAGCTCATAAGGGACTCTTGTTATAGTCTCTGAATTACTAGCTTCACTATTAAGTCTGGTAGATGTAATCTGCATTACATCAATACTGATTAGTACCATTACTTCTTGGTACTCACCAGTTTTAAAAACCTTTGCAATTAGCTTCCATGTTTTTTTAAGAGTTAAGTTGTGGATTCTGTGAATGATTGTAGCATCCTACCCCCATACTAAGGGTTATAATTTCAGTTTCAATAATAGGGAGAATGGAAATGAGAGAGTTAAGAGGAAAAGTTGCATTTTAATGCTCAGCGGAATGTTAGCATACATGCATGTGAATTTGAGTCTTTACACACATGAAAATAATTGTACATGCACTCATTGACACTTCGGGTATAGTGAATGGGAATATGATAGATTGAGAATTGTGGTTACTGCGAATGATTAAAATGAAATGGAGTAGAAAGGTTAGAAATAAAACCTAAGTGTTGGACTTAGTGAAGAAGTTTACTGAGAATGCTTAGTATAGGAGTTTTGGAAAGTGGAGTAGAAAGTTATGTTTTTATAAGTGAAGATGTTCAGAAGCTTAGAGGTATCATCTGTGATGATGTCATCTTCTTCTGTGATGACGTTATCTTCCTCTGTAAACTAACTTCTTCTGTGATGACGTCAGCTCCTTCTGGATGACGTCATCTTCTTCTGTAAATTCCCTTCTTCTGTAGTGACGTCAACTTCTTCTGTGATAACGTCATCTTCCTCTGTAAACTAATTTTTTCTGTGATGACGTCAGCTCCTTCTGGATGAAGTCATCTTCTTCTGTAAACCCTCTTCTTCTGTGGTGACGTCATCTTCTGCTATGATGACGTCATCTTCTTCTGTGATGACGTCGTCTTCTTCTTTGATAACGTCAACTTCTTCTGTAAGTCATCTTCTTCTATATTGCTTCTTCTGCTTCTTGCATTCGTTTGCTTTTTCATTCATCTGCTTTCTGCCTAAGTGATCGAAACTTCTTCTGTGTTACTGTTCATAAACTTCTTCTAGGTTACTGTTCATTGTATATCTTTTGTCCTATTTTTGACCCTTCAGAAGATAAAATTGGTCTTTAAGGTCTTCACAAAAGTTGTATATCTTGAATTCCTCTTTCAAACCATATAAAGAACACCTTCATCAGATATCCGTAGGGAAAGTTATAGCAATTTTTCCCTTCCTTCTGTCTTTTTGACCCTTAAGAAGATAGAATTGGTCCAACCAAATTGAATGATTTTTGTGTCAATGGAGACACGAGACATAGAGGAAAGTGTTGCAAAACGACTTCAGTTTCGGGTTCAAGAAGAGAACGTAAAGTGACCTAAAAAGATGTGCTATAGGAAAAATCCAAAAGTAAGTAAGTGGTTATGACTTGTGATTGCAGGGGTATTACTTAGTCATAAACTTAAGTATAAATTATACTTAAGTGAGTTCTAATGAAGGTAAGTGGATAAGAAATGGACAGGTGTCCTAGCTATAGGTAAGATTTTTATTGCCTTAAAAGGCTAGCTGTCGT
>JAOQMS010000180.1:20386579-20415828 GCA_027563885.1 Erythroxylum longipes | reverse complement strand
CTTTACCTAAAGTACAAGGGATGGTAAAAGATCCAGGGTCTTGGCATTTCACAGGAATTTGAGGTTTAAAAAGAGCAAACACATTTGAGCTTACCTAAACTCTGTCATTTGACCTAAACTTCCTCTTATGTGTACACAAGTCTTTAAGGTACAATATCAAGCAAAGGAATATTGACTTCCACTCTACTAAACAAATAAATAATATCCTTTTCATGCTTAGTGTCAGTCATTCTTTTGCTCATCAAATAAGAATTAGGAAAAGGAAGGTCTTTAAGATTTACCTCCTTACCATTGGCTTTATTGGCTTCATGCTTGCTTGACTCAACATGCTCCCTTGCTGTGGCTTGTTCATTGTTGCTCTCAAGGTTTGTTCCTTCTCTATTCAAAATTGTGGATTTTTTTCCAGCTAATAATGCTTTCTCTTTAGAGCTTTCAGAATTCTTCATCTTTTCTAGCGTGGAAGATAATTCATCATATTCAATCTCTTCCTCAACTACTTCCTCATCTGAATCATAGAACTTCACTTGCTTCCCACTTCAAAGAGTAATGGCATTCAAACCCTTAGGATTTATAACAGTGTTTGATGGGATAGTGCCACTGCTCTTAGCTTGTTGCTCACTCATGTTATTGGATAATTGAGTGAGATATGAGTTGAAATTTTCAGTCTTCGTCTCCCATTGCTCCATTCTTTTCTCTAAGGCATTGAATCTAGCAGCATTCTTAGATGACCCCTGTTAAATCAAAAAGGCTAAAGAATTAAACTGGTTGTCATTAGAAGTCCTCTCGTCTTTCATCAATGCGATTATATTATGCAAAAGTTGATTGGTGTCTTCCTTTTATTGAACAATTAAAGCTTTCTATTGGTTTTGGAACTGGTTAGTAGATGGACCTGCCCCTCCAACTCACTGAAATCTGTTTAAAGGTCCACTCTTGTCATTTCTCCAACTAAATCCACTCTTGCTTTCCATCCCTCATTGTATGTATTAGAATAGGGGTCCCACTTTTGATTTGGTCTACCTTGATAAACAGCAGATACCTCCTCATAACAATTAGGGCAGACACTAGTAATATGCATCACGGATCCACAATTGTCGCAACTAGGTGCAGTGAGATCCATAGGGGTTTTTAGACGATGCACACTCATATTGCTCAACTCTACATTAATGAGGGCCAGTTGAGTAGTCATTTTGTTCTCCAAAGAGTCTACCTTAGACTCAAGACTTTCCATTTTTCTAGAGTGTACTATTGAAGCTCCCAACTCATGTACGCCTCTAGTGTCTCTTGCACTGTACTGTTGGTGATTCAGAGCCATCTTCTTAATTAGATCCCAAGCCTCTTCAGTAGTGAGGTCTATCAGCGAACCTCTTGAGTTTGCATCTAACATACCCTTGTCTTGAGCCTTCAGCCCATCATAAAAACACTGCACCAACTACTCATCTGGTATTTGATGGCGAGGGCATCTTGACAATAGATCCTGAAAACGATTCCGATAATCATAGAGAGACTCATCAAAGTCTTGTCGAGTTGATTAGATTTCTTTTCTCATTGATGAAGTTCTGGAAGCAGGAAAGTGCTTCTCCAAGAATGCCTTCCTCAAATTTCTCCAACTGTGATAGGCATTCACCATATGTCTTAGAAGACTCATGTACCACTCTATTGCTTCACCCTCCAATGATAGATGAAAAAGTTTCCACAGCACTTGATCTAAAGAAGCACCCACTGGTTTCATGCTCTGACAAATCATAGACAGCGATTGCAGGCGAATGTAGGGATCTTCTCCTTTCAAACCATGAAATTTAGGAAGAGAATTAATAAGCAATCCTTTTATCTCAAAATTCACATCAAAATTGGGGCAAGCAGCAGTAAAAGGATCATAATTCACATCAGATGTTGTAGCTTCCCTAATGTTCCTCCTCTTAAGGTTGCCATTATTCTCACTAATTCTCTCCTGCTCTTCATTACCTCCATTATCTCTGTTTCTAGGTTAGTTGGCATCAAGGTTTTGGTGTTGCAGATTAACTGGGTTTTCAGCCATTTTCTCTCATCCTAATGATTCACTCTCACTGCTTCACAAGCTAGACTTTACTACCTTGCTTGTCCCTTCTACTCTCTTTTCCTTCCTAACGTTTCTCAGGCTTTTCTCAATTTCAGGGTCTAAGGGTAGGAGTGTGGTTTTTCGAGGCATGCAAAGGAAAAAAATTCAAAATAAAATAAAAATGACAAAATTAGCTTGCAAGTTCACAAAGTCGGGTAAAAAGATGAGATGCGATGGATGCAAGTGTCTGTGGTGTGTAAAAGTATATATACACAAGTAAGAAAGCTTCAGAGCTATGAAGAAAAGTTGGCCGTAGTGAAACAAAAAGTTGGTCGCAGCGAACTTACACCGTAGGCAGCAAATAGAACTCTAAACTATGCAGATGTAAAATGCTAAGTATCAAAATTTAAAAGTAATCAGTATCTCTGTTTGTATTTCCAAAAATTAAGATGCTAAGCAAAATGAAAACCTATACTATTAACAGGTGTGAAACTAAACTATCTAGAATGCAATCTAAAGACTCTTAACCAACCTCAGTAGCAATTATGACCGAAGTTAACCTAGAGAACCAACGGCTTGGTTCCCCGGCAACGGCGCCATTTGATTCATCCTTGCATGATAAGCTCTTGGAGGTTGAATCAAAGTATTCCAAGAATTGCATTATAGGGTGTAACTTCAGGTCGTTCACTTAACCAAAACCTAAACAATTGAATCTAAATTAACCTATATGTCATGCTATGCAAACTAATTTGGAGAAACAAAAAAGAAGTTTTTGATTTTTGAACTGATTGGTAGAACCAATTTAAATATAAAAACGAATGTTTTTGGATTTTAGGGATATAGAAAACTGAAGGATGAAAAACACAAAAGACTAAATAGTGATAATGTCCCCTTGAAAGTGAGTTTTGGCCATCATTGTTCGAAATTGATTAAAGTGAGAATAGAAACCACTAAGCTTTAAAATGTAAACCTTGAAAGACTCTTCAAGTCCAGGATCTTAATTAATGAGACTCCATTTTTTTTAAATCCTATTAAGTGCTCTTAGTGTGTGTAATAGGATTAGCCAATGTAATCAGTCAAATGGAATCTAAAATCATCTCAACATCAAACACAACCATGCAAGACAAGAGAGAATCAAGAAGATTTCAAATAGACATATATGAAACTTCATACATTTAAGCTCAAAGTTCTACATAAACCAATCCATCCTACACATAATGACTATCCAACATTTGATTAAAACCATAATCAAATAGCTCATCTACAAATCATAAATCCTAGACCTAGGATGTATAAATTCATAGCTGAACTATGGATAAAACTACTCCCCTTTTTTAGCCCATTGAACTCTAGCCATTGCTGCACCTTCAAGAGGAAAAAAAACGCCTAGCTACTCATTGACCCCAGAAACTTCACAACTTGGAATGCATCTAAATCACCCATGGTGGAGGTTTAATAGTGGAAGAAAATATAAAGGAGGTAAGAGTTATTCTGAAGAGAAAAGATGAAGGAGAGTGTCCAAAAATTCTTCTTTTTTTTTGCCGTCTTCCCCCTACTTATCCCGAAATAGGTTTTTTTTAATGATGTTCTGGTTGGATCATGTATATGGGTAAGGGAGGTTTCCAAAAATGACTCAGTTTTCAGGTAGCTACTTCGTTTCACCATGGCGAAGTGATGAATTCGTCGCGGCCAAATTTTCCCGAAAGGGTTTAGGCTATTGATTCACATGTTTTGCCGCGGCAAAGTGGTGAGTTCGTCGTGGCTAACTTGTCCCGAAGGGTCTTCTTCCTTGATTTTCTGGCTCAACAATTTCTTTGTCTTTACTCTTGGCTTCACTTCTTGAGTGTCTTTCAATGAAAAATAATAGTTTGCAATATCAATTGTCCTATAAACCAAGTGAGTGCAATTACTAATTAATTATGACAATTTTACCCTCAAACTATGTTAATTCAAAACAAGCACTCTTAAAATAAATTAAGCACAATATCCAACAAAAAGAGCCGAAAATTTTAACAAAAATTATAAAAATACCACTGAATAATATAGAAAACTTGGGTTCAATCATTGATCTTTCTCAATAAGAGGAAAGGGCTCCTTTGTTGTCTTTGTGGGTGGTTCAAGTTTCTTCCCACTTAGAAGTGTAATAGCCTTTAGTTCCTCCCTTGGTTTTATTCCTGAAGTGCTAAGAAGAATTCCCATGTTTTGCATAAATAAAGCATTTGACAATTGGTTTACTTGGACCTCTAGAGTACGGATAGAAGAGCCATGATTCTTTGTTACTTATTTGAATATGTCTTCCAAACTCTTTTGTGCATCATCTAGGTTTCCAAGCTTGTCTAAGATTTTGTCTAACTTTGATTCCATTGAACTTGATTTGTCTTGCTTGAAACTTTGTGGTCCTTAAGGTCTGAATTATCCTCTAGCATTGTTTGACTAAGAGAAGTTTGAGTGATTTTTCCACCCAGGGTTGTATGTGTTAAAGTACGAATTGTTTCTCCCTCTTCAACCATATTAAGTTCCCATGTAGTTTACTTGCTCTGATCCATTATCCTTCATAAGG
Organism: Erythroxylum longipes; assembly: GCA_027563885.1. NCBI lineage: Eukaryota > Viridiplantae > Streptophyta > Magnoliopsida > Malpighiales > Erythroxylaceae > Erythroxylum > Erythroxylum longipes. The sequence goes on along the minus strand of JAOQMS010000180.1, from coordinate 20,411,233 downwards.
AAACAATCGACTGTATCATGATCCTTCTGCCCACATAACTCACACTTTAGTTAAACAGCTTTTATTGTGTTTGAGGACGAAGCCTTCATTTTGTTTAGCTATCGAGTTAAATTATCAATTTTAGCCTGCATTTATGTCATTTTATCGACAACTACAACTCCTTTTTGGTTATGAAAAATTGTGGGTTATCTACTCTACTTGTTCGTCCATAAAAAGCTATTACTCGACATCTCTTCTAACAACTGTTCTGCTGCACCTATTGTCTTCCTCATAAGTAATCCTCCTGAAGCTGCACTAGTTGTTCCTCTTATATGTGGGTTTATTTCGTTATAGAACATTTGCGGAAGAAATTCTTTAGGTAGTTTATAGTGTAGTCATTTTCTTTGCAAGTCTTTATATCATTCTCACGCTTCATAAATTGATTCCCCATCACCTTACTGAAACTTTTTGATCTCCTTGATAATTTTCTTAGTCTTTGTAAGGGGAAAGTACTTATCTAGGAAGGCACTAACTAATTGGTCCCAAGTGGTGAAATTAATCGGGTTGATGGAATGCTACCAAGCTTTTGCTCTATCCCTTAAGGTAAAAGGAAAGAGTCTCATTCTTACAGCATCTTTCGACATCTAATGATAACGAAAGGTATCGCAGATTTCAAGAAAATTGACAATATGTGCATTCATGTCTTCATTCGTTAACCCATAAAATTGCACATTTTCTTGAAGCATATTTAAAAGGGCTATTTTGATTTCAAAGGAAGCTGCTTACACAAGTGGCCTAGCTACACCTTGATTGGCTACATTGAAGCCCAGTCTCATGAAGTCCATAAAGGTTCTAGGTTGATGTCCTTGGCGATCCTTGATCCAACTCTTGATGAAACTCCTCGTCCATTTTTGCTTTTGTAGATTCTTCTTCTTCTTTACGTCAAGCTCTTCTAATTAAATGTTCTAAATGAGTGATGTCAAGATCTACTGTTTCAGCTATGCAAATAGAACTTCTTATAACTCTCATGTTCATACAAGAACACAGACACAAAAAAATAGAAAGAATAGAAAAACTTAAAACTAACTAAAACACCTTAGACTAAGAAAAACTATTCTTTACCTTCCCCGACAACTGTGCCAAAAACTTGATCGGGGTAAGTTTTAATCTTATAAACCCTCAATAATCTACAGGCGCACGGTGTGTGGTGTAGTATTAAAGGTGTCGATCCCATGAGGAAGGAGAGTAATCTAATCCTAAAATCTAAGAATAGAAAAACTATAAAACTGAAAATAAAAGATGCAACAGAAATTAATTACGATAATTGAGTTCAACCAATCAAATCAGAAATTAAACACAAAGCATCAGCTGGTAAATTCTAGGGAGTGATTCTTTTAGAAGAAAAAGATGAAAATGAAAAAATATGCATTTAAGTATGGCTAATTTAAAGAATCTTAAATGCATTATCACTATACTTATAAAGAATTCGTAGCTTTAAAAAGAGGGATATAGAAATTAGATTTCTACCTAGTAGGACATCGTCTTTTAACTGAAATGGATGTGTGATTTTTGTCAAAGTTATTGCAATTCAAACAAAAGACTGTTCCTTTACACAATTACTAACACATGTCGAGCGATCCACTAAATATAGTTTCAATGTGATGTTTATAAAAGGAGACAGTGGCCTCCTTCTAGACATGTTATCTAAACCTTTGAAACTTCTTATTTCCTCTTAATTTCTTTTATTAATATTCAATATGTTAGCACCAATTTATAATTTTCAAATTGATTTACCAGCTTATGCTCTTATAATAATTCAAAATAGATTATTGACACTATAAATCAAATAAAAAGTTTTTAAAGCTTCCTTATCCAAGAATTTAGTTTGTCAAAGCCCGTTCAACTAAAGGATATCCACCTTAAACACCCTTTTGCATATATGTTCCATTTTTCTAATCCAAGCAAGTTTTAACAAAAGTCTTATACTTCCTTTGGTATTTCACTCATAAATGGACGATTTCCATATGCTTCGATGTCTTTACTACTTTCATACATCTATTACAAATAAAATAAACTTCCAATGTTATATTCTGAGTTTAGAGAGGAAATAAAATAGTGTGTTATCCCTCTATGATGTTTTAAAACTCAACTCTTTTCTCATATCTTTCTAAACATTGCTTTAATAAAAGAGTATATTGTGTTGCTACCACTAGTTAAGTAGATATTAAATACCAAAATTTTAGAATTCTTTTTTATTTTATAATTTTGGTTGTTGAAAGACTATTGATTATTAGAAAATGTTACTATTGACCAATAGTTTTGTTAGAAATTTGCCAGAAAATTATTGCATTTATTAGGTATAACCTTAAGTACATATATATATTCCTTCTCTAATTCTTTTGTGGGGACTATTAACTGAAATGTCATCCATATTCCTTAGCTATTTTTTTTTTGGGATATCACACTTATTGATGCCCTGTAAATATGAATGAATTACTATGTTCAAATTTTAATTATAGCCAATCAACTAAGGGAGGAAAAATTTAATGTTAAATTTTCTCAACTCTTATAAAAAATTAAAAGTTTATATAATTTATCCATCGCAAATTAACTTGACCAAGAATAAGTTTCAATAACTTTTTTCATGATTAAGGTATTAAGGTCTTAATATATTGTTTGACAATCAATTAGTTCAATTGTATAGAAAGATGTCCTCATATAATAAATTTTCAATGAATTTCAACTTATAAAATTCAATCTAATTTGAAGAAAATTCTTCTAATTAATTGATTTTTTATTTTCCTTCTCTTTGTTAACACCTATATATATACGAAACAACTAATTCTCAATTAATTTGGAAGTGTATTTCATTCATGTTGTTCATATATCACCATTTACTAAAATAAGAATTCACATCATCATCTAATGACCATTTCCTAATTTACAACAAGTCAAAATACATACAGTTCATGTAAGTAAACCTAGGGTATAACATGATCACCCTATAAGAATAAACAAAAGAACTAATTTTAAAAGTCACCAGGAAGAAGCAGCGTCTTTCCTAACTTTTATAGGTCCTGGGTAAAGTAGAAAAAAGGTTCCTTTTATCTCTTTTTGTTCTGGTGCTCATAAAGAACAAAAGGAGGCAAAATAAGGGTCATAGACATGTAATTCTAAAACCGAATTTTAGACATATGCATACACAGGCATTATGTAATTTAAACATATTATTATCACCTCTTTAATTCCATAAGTGGATCATTTTTCTGTTACGTACTTTCAAGTCAATTCAAATTTAATTTTGATCACAGAGCATCAGAAAGAAAGAAGGTTTTTAACAAAGTATGTATAAGTAGAGAGATATCACCTATTGAACTTAGAGTGGATCATTGTCACTTTGTGTGTACGAGTGCATGTACAAGCAAACTGTCTTTTTTGATCATCATTCTAATATAGCATACACAATAATAGCCGCTTGTAGCTTAACATAGTGAATAAAGTACTATCCCATAAGTCATAAGTTAAACAGACACCGTCTAATTGACCAAGTAAAATTTCCTTAGCCCATGTTCATCGTGTGCAGTTAAAAAAGAAAAAACAATGATCTTTTCCATTTTAAATGAGCTAAAGCTAAGGTTTTGTCTTTGCATATGGGATATTCTTCCAATGGTAGCCTTGCTGTAAATATATCCTCAAGATAAGTTCAGTCCTATGTCCTTAAGGCTATGTTTGATTGGGTTTATAATGAAATGGAATGGAATGTAATATTATTCCATCATTTAGGAGGAGGTTTTATAATGGAATGGAATGGAATGAGATAGAAGAGGAGGGTTTCATATTACATCCTATTCCATTCTAAATAGTAAAAATGAAAAATCACCGATGGGGTTTAGGATGAAATGTAAAATGATAAACAACTTTACACTATATTACATTATAAAACCTTCATCTAAATAACATTTCACTATATTAAATTATGAACCCTTCCATCCCTCTCAAATAACAAATTTCTAATATTACATCCATTTATGTTTCATTCCATTATAAATCATTCCATTCCATTCCATTCCATTGAAAATTTTATGTCTAACCAAACATAGCCTAAAACCTTGGTGTGATTTTATATCTAATATCTCTATAGCTTCACGAACATGTTAACATCACGCTTTCTACCAGATTCTTTTACAAGGACTTCTACATATGCATGATGATTCTACCATCTATATATGTATTTATGTACATGGGATATATATTCATCATAGTAATACAAGAATTCTAATAAAAAAAGAAACAAACAATACACAAATATCATACTTCGGTATCTTGAACATGTTCATAAAGCAACAGTAGAGGTATTTCATATACCGTAAATTTTAAAAAAAAAGTAATACACTATAGCTGCTCTATTCTTTCGATTGATTCACTAGCAAGGATACTAAAGAACGATTAAAACACATCATTATAATAAAAACTACCAAGAAACTGATGATAGTTTCTGAAAAGATCACAGAGGTTAATAAAAATATGTTGGTTTATGTTCTAAAGCTAATTAATTGGTTATAGTTTAGTAACAAAATAATTTAAAGGCATTCTTTATCTCGTATATGTTTAGATATATATAATAGAGTCCATGGGATAATTATACATAAAAAAATAAAATTATAATGAGATTATAATTATGAGATTCATATTGACTTTATGCATTATTCCTGAATTGTTCCTATTTCTTGTTCTATTAAGATTGAACATTAATAAAACGTAAAAAGATTAGTATACGTTATGTTTTTCCTTATGAAGGAAGTAGTAGATCTCATAAACTAAAGTATGGAGATACTTAAACAAGCATATGGGTGCTTGTCAAAGAAAAAGTTCATTGAACTAATTTGATATCAGAAATTCATGTGAAACATTACTTGTATGTCTATAGAAATTCACTTTTTGATGATTGTATAAGTGATTATTTGCCTCGAGGTCTCCAAGGTTATCTTATATAGAGATTTCTATGTTTTGATATTATTTATGACATATTTAATCATGGGTCGTTCAATCAGTAGTCATTGGATGTAGCATGAACTATATGGAGGTATTTAAGTTATCAAGACGTGATTCATCACCCTAAAGTAATTAGGAAAAATATTATGTTGTCCTCAATTAGTATTGATTCAAAAATTCCTTGGCCAAGGTAGAATGGCCTTTTGTAAATAGTTTACATATGTAATTAATTGAATCAATAGCTAATGATGAAGAACTAAAATGATTGGGTTCAAAATAGAGTAGATATTAATTTTATATTTTATGTCTAATTGGAACATTATATGATGAAAGGATTAGAATTATATGAAAAAATCATGAACAGAAAGGTTAATCAAAACTAATTTGACATTCTTAAATATTCGGATAGTCATGATGTGTTACTATATGTCAATCTTGATCTATGATTATAAATTGTTTAATTGGATAATTAAATATAAATTAAAAAGAGTGCTAATTTATGTAATTCTAATTTTGAATTAGAATTAGAATTTATATGCCAACATATTTGGGAACCTAATGAGTCTCATATAAGAAACAGGTTGAAGAGAGCAAAGACATTTCAATTAAATTGGACTTAGATTGTAAAGTTTAAGAAACTTTATGATTAAATATGAGATATTTAATAACTAAGGATCAATATGAGATATTAGATTTTATTTGGACATAATTGGTATTTAATTAAAACTATTTATAATTCTAATTAAAGTTTAATTAAAATTATAATTTAATTTCAATTAAAGAACTTCTTTTATTTGGACATAATTGGTATTTAATTAGAACTATTTATAATTCTAATTAAAGTTTAATTGAAATAATAATTTAATTTCAACTAAAGCACTTCTTACTTAATTCTCTTTCTAAAAGTTACAAAGTTATCTCAATATTTTTATATTCTATTTTTATATATATGGAAAGTTTATGTTATGTGAATACCGTTGGAATCCGAACACTTGTGTAGTTACGATGATTGAGATAGATTAATTTTGGAAACAATTCGAAAGATATGATAAGAATATGATCAAACTTCGAAATAAGGTATGAATTGAAATTCATACTTTATTAAGATTTATGTGTTAATTATTTTTATAAAATTAAAGTGATCTTAGATTTTAGAAAATTAAAATACAAAAAGTTTCGTAATTATTCTGCTGTGGTTGGAATTAAATCCCATCTTGATTTCCCAACAAAAATAACGCGTGCAAATGTTCCTATTCTCACGTAGAAAATAGCAAACTTGAAATTAGGAATGCCATCTAAAAATTTGAAGTCGTTTCTAGGAATTCAGGACTATGTTTACTTCTGCATTTGCTACATCTTATATTCGACTCATTTTGGTGATCAAGCGAAATTACCAAGCTATCAACCTTTTTCTGTTGGTATGCGTTAGGAGACATGACGCCGAGGTGAAGAGTACGAGAAACAAACTCACTGGAACCAAAAGCAGATGTTCTGTAGCTCAACTTGCCATCATGATCATAACTTTGATAGAAACTCCAAGTTCAATTAGATGCTTTAATATTGCACAGATTAACACAAGGAATAATGCCCTACACTAAAACACACACTGGCACACTCAAAAAGTTCTAATTATTCCTAAATTTCTATATAACTAGGAAAAAAGAAAACCATAAATTTTTGTGAACCTATTGGTTTCTGAAACCCCCATAATAATTGGATATATACAATATTGTAAGATGGTAATACTCGCAAAACAAAGTAATGTCAACGTAAGATTCAACAAAATTGAAAGTAACTCTCACTTTTAAGTTTTATCTTAATCCAATGTTCTTGTATTTTTTGCCCGTCGTATCTTTCATCTATTCCAACAAACATAAATAAAAGGGAGGAACACAAAACTCTGATGTCAAGAGTTACCACTGGACTCTGTACTATATATTCTGTACTGCGCAGAAGTCATTATATCTTGCCTATCAACAATTACCCACAAAATCTATAGACAAAAATGAGAGCAAAAAGAAGCAACAATTGAAGCAGCTTTACCTTGCTTTTAGCGGCAGAAAATCTTAGATACATCTATTTCAGGCATAGTCATCCATCGCCGATGCAGCATCATCAAGATTCACATGCTCAGAAAACATTTAAAGAGCCACAAAGGCTGATATTTAGTACATACTACCGGCAAGCGGAGATGTTGTGCATCTGCACATGAATCTTGATGATGCTGCATCTGCAAACGATGACTGTTGATCATCCAGAGATCAGAAAGGATCAATAGGTACAAGTCGGATTATATATATATTTATATATATAAAGAGTGAGAGATATAGATATACGTTTGGGGAAAACGAGGAAAGGCGCAACAAAGTTGGGTTGGATCAATCGGTTTTTTGTCTGAACCCCAAATGTTAAGAACCTGCTGACACTTGGTCAAGTGATTCAGTAGACCCGACACTCCAACAGTACGCACATGCGTTCGTAGGACTAGGAAGGCAACTTCTACCGTAGAATAGAAGTATACTTAATTGCTTATATAGGCATACGTGGCATTTGAAGCATTTTAAGTATCGGATTTGATGGTTTGAAAGGAACCCTCGCAAGGTAATAACTATTTGGAACTAAAAGTTTGCCCCTGAAAAGGAAGAGACTGATATTTTAAAGCGCAATTTGGATGGAGAAAGAAGCACAGACACACAAAACCAACAAGGCCAACTACTCTTTTGTTCTGGTGATTCATGTTGTTGGGGTTTGTGGGTCAGTTTTTTCCAGGTGATATCAGCAAGCGAATATCACCATCCACCAAGGGAAGAAGACATAGTGACTGATAAAGAGAAATATCAAATAAACAAAAAAAAGAGAGACGGTAATAGAATACCCTACGTGACGGGACGAAACCTAATCAATTAAGAAAGCAACGCCAAATCCATTCAGATATGGGAGGTGCTTCAGATTAGAAGAAGATAAATTGGAGTAAAAGATCTAGCCACTGACTGTAAACTAGGAAAGGAAACCTGAGAAATAGAGAGAGAACTTGAGTGTAAAAAGGACTAGCTGTCGAGGAGAGTAGGTGAGGTGAGGAGGGCTTTTGCTTGAGCCGCTTTATATGGACGACGTCACTTGATGCCAATCTCTCTCACCCTACTTTCGTGATTTTGCCTTTGCTTTCTTGGGTGCTTTCTTTATAATTAACTTCTGTCTATGATTTTAGCTTACGAATTATACGAGGGAAATTGACGTTGTCGTGTCGCCCTTTCTTGTCTACGTGGGTAATATATGATATTTTATTTAAGAAAACAAAATGATCGTACTCTTCTGTTTCGAGTTGACACATTCCACTTCTCCATGAACACCTTTTTTCTCATATTCCATGGAACGCAATTACATAAATTATGAATTTACTGGATATAACTTGAGGTTCAGTCAAATTAAGGAGCTCTTTATGGTTCATTGATTCATGGAGGGGAACAACAATTATGCATTAGAAATAATTTTCACAATATGAAATAAGAATGGTAATTAAAATTATAAGTTTCTTTCTGAATCTTCTATAATATAGAACTAACGGCCTGTTTTTAGATTTAGAAAGTAGATTAATTAGAACAAACGTAACTTTGTAAAATGATTAAGATGCCTCGCTGACTACCGAGCAATGAGCAAGAAATTTCCTATAAAGAAAGGAGATTTAATTTATTCTACGCTGCATAAAAAAATCAAAAGAAGCAAATAGAAGCATACAATTAGCAAAAATGATTAACGCGAATCTCGTAAAAGTTATCACGCAATGAAAATTAATGTACAGTAGCTACCAAAAGTTCACTAAATTGTCGTTAAGAAGTTTTGGAACACTGAGAAGTATACAAAAAAATATAAACAAAACATGCAGGCTAGCCGAAACAATATGGATTGAATTAATTGTATACTCTTATAGCCGGATGCCCGAAACTTGGAGCATCCATACCCATGCTGCTAAACTCGTTGACTTTTATTTTGCAGTAACAATATAATGCCACCCAAATTCATTTTGATTGGCCTAGACGTATTTAATGAGAAAAAAAGATTTTGTTGATATTTGAAAGTAATGGATAAAAAGTTGTTCGTAATGAACGTCAAAATAATACAAAATAGAAATATTCAAACATTTTATTTGGAGTCAACACAAATCAATATTTAAAATTTAGTGCATGGGGAATTACTTGTCTTTACCACAATTTAACATTCGCTTATTGCACTAGTAAAAGTTGTAATTGCACGATTCTTGCACCTTGGTAGAAGGAGAGGTTTGATGCGTCAATAGTTATCAAAATCCAATGTATATAGTGTGCAGACTAAGGATGCATAAGCAAATAAAACTTGTGCTTGCAAAAAAACTCTTTCATGTGCCGTCTTCAGTTATGACATCCCATAGCAACCCAAATCTTGCAACATGCGACATGATTTCATGGGAGCTGTAATTTCGAGGAAATTATCAAACAGAAAAAAAAAAAAAAAACCCTTCAGATTAGAAAGTGCTAAGAAAAGTCTTTGAAAGGGACAAATAAATGTCGTTCCAATGAGAGTTGTTATCTGAACTCGTAGAGAAGAGACCTTATGGATTTTACAAGGTATTATACTAGGAATCTTGTTCACAAAAGCTTGAGTCAAGAAAAAGAATCAAATTAAGAAAGTAATCTGAGAATGGCTTGTACGTCAAATTAGAATTTGATCGATGGAAACTATATTGATACTGATCAGTACAACAAGACAATGCACGGGGTTAATCAACGATGGAACTCACTGGAATTAAGGTCAAGGATTTGATTCATGTGTTTTTAAGATGCAGATTGCAGTTTAAATGCTTGAATCTTGGATTTTACAAGGTATTATACTAGGAATCTTGTTCACAGAGAACCGATAGCTTGAGTCAAGAAAAAGAATCAAAATATGAAAGTCATCTGAGAATGGCTTGTACGTCAAGTTAGAATTTGATCGATGGAAACTATATTGATAATAATCAATACAACAAGACAATGCATGTGATTAATTAACGTTGGAAATCACTGGAATTAAGGTCAAGGGTCTGATTCATGTGTTTTTAAGATGCAGATTGCAGTTTTAATAATTGAAAAATTATGTATGAAGTCAATTTTCATCGGTCTAACTACAAAGTTATATAATGGACTAGATCATGGACTCGATCGAATATCATTCATGCAACATTGATACTGACTACTACGAAAAGTCGTTTCCGAATTTTAAATAACTTTGTAGCAAAGATAATATTGGCAGTGTCGCCTATATATATATGTATAGTTAGACCATGAACAACATTAGGAAAGACGACGTTACTTTCGAAGCAGGTGAGAGTATAGTGTGGCAAGAGGAAATTTATTTGTTAGTTCAGTTGATTAAATATTGCTAATTATTTTCATTCTTTATTCTACAACCTTAATTTGCATATTTGATTTACAAGTCAATGGAGACATGCGGTGCATATTGAGGGGAACGTAGATGGATCTTTTTATGATTATTTTTTAGGTTAATTACTTCTGATATTCAGATATTTTTATGATTGTTTTAGTAATATCAATAATAATATAGCAAAACACGTAAGATGACCCACATTAATACTCCAAATCGTTAAAAAAAACAATTGGTAAACAAATAATTAAGGTTTTAAATAATACACTTTATTATTTCCTTTTTACCTTTTTTAGAAAGTAAATAAATTGCATTAATAACTAACCAAAGTTACATGAAATGTACAAAATAAAGCAATTCAAGACTATTAAAACTCATTAAGGCACCACATTTGTTAGAACTATAGCAACTCAGTAGAAACCACTAGAGGGACCAATTTAATTTCAAAAGTGAAGAAAGTGACAAGCTTTATCCTCTAGCTATAAGCAGCTCGTTGATACATCTAATATTGTATTCACTTACATGTTCTAGCGAGTTGAACTTTTAGTTCCTTCCCTCCGAGCACCATAAATTGTGCTACCAAGAACTAAGTTATATAATAACCTCTCATCTTATGACCCCTTGAAAGTGAACATAGCCACTAGATTATCCCCCAACAAGCTTTTGATTTGTTGATCTAGGTTACAAAGACCAATAGAATCCCTCTAAACCCTACATGAATAAGGTTAATTGAACAAAAAATGTGCACTAGTTTCTTGGTATGAAAAAACATGACATATAATTCAAATTATTGGCGCCTCTTATTCTGTCTAACATAGTGAGCCTTTCTTTAATTACAAGTCACAAAGTAAATGAGAATCTTGGAATAAGAAGCTTATTTTACTTAAGAGAATACCAGTTTACAGTATCATATACATAAAATATTTGTTTGTAAATAAGCCAAAGGGATGCTATATGCATATTTGACTATATTTATATCTCAGTATTGATGCATTTTTGCTATATATTTTATACTCTTATTGTATATTTGGTTGTTAATTTGCTTCAAGTGTATTTATAGGTTATAATTACCTTCATGGACTTAGGAGAAGAATTCGGATGAAAACACAAAATGAAACGAAGATTTAAAGAAATTAAAGGATACATGATCATGTCTATGCCCATGTAAGTCTCTCACTCCATGTAGAATTTGAAATTCTACAGATTTTGGGTTATACATGGTCCAATACAAGCTTGCATATCAAACTGTGTATCTCCTAGAAATCCTAAAAATTACTATAAAAAGACATGAGTGGAGGCAAACGAAGAGGAGCAGACTTATAAAGGAGATTCCACATGTAGATATTTTTTGGAAGGAGCGATATTGATCTACAGACGTAGAAAACATGAAGAAATCATCAACAAATCCAATAGAATACAACATCAAACCTTTACTTTGCAAGAACATTCGATAGAACAGAAGGGGTATTTAGAATTATGAACTATTTATTTTTTATTTGTTTTTTCTTGTTTATGTTTGATTTCATTTTCTATTATGTGTAGCTAAACACCATGTTAGTGTCTAGGTGTGATGAACCCTAGTTTGTGTTATAATATGTTTTGATTGTTTTATTTAATGCAATTGTTTTGATTGATCTATTATGATTCAATTATGTGTTTTCTAATAAATTTGAAATATTAGTACAAAATTTGATTTCATAAAATAGATATTAAGAAATTCTGTGTATGAATAGATCTAACATAATTGAAAGGAGTTGATTGCAAACCTAAAGATAGGTCAACATAAATCCTCTAGAACCTTATAGCAAAATTCACAAAAAGGTAAAGCAATCTTAGAACCCTTAACCTAAGTAATTTGTTTACCTAAGATTAATTGTTAGTAGTCTCAAGTGAGTTATTGACATACGATAAGAATTTTCATGGTCTAATAGGCAATAAAACAATTGTATAATAAAAGGTTAATTTTCTAATGATTTTAGGGGAGTTCATTACCTAGGCACCAATTCTTGATATTGATTATTGTCTAAGCAATTTTCTTTGTTCTCTACTCAATATTATTTCTTGTTTATTTTAATTATTTAAGTTGTATTTTCTTTATTAAAACCAAAATTGAATTCGTAGACTAGATAATAGGATAATGGTAATTACTAGTATTCAATGTCTTCATGAGATTCGACCTGTACTTGCTTGTGTTAGTTACAACTACGTCATGCACTTGTGGTTAATTCAAATATTGGTTATTGGCCTCTTGCTCTCTCGTCCCATTCGTTGCATTTTTTGGTCAAATTAGCAACACCTAAGTTTTCTAGTTGTTTTCACATGTTTATGCATGGTTTATTAGGTGCTTTACGTGATTTGCATATTTTTCAATAAAAAATGCTGAGTTTATGATTTAGGAATTTTTGGAGAATTTATATGATTTTATGCTTAATTGTGGTTTAATAGTTGGATTTAATCTTTACTCAATTGATTTTATGATTCAATTTGTGTAATTACATGTGAATAGGGTTAAAATTCAACTTCAATTGTGAAATTGTGTGATTTTGGCTAGCTAAGTGTTTGATTGTGATATTTTTGTGTAAAATTATGTTATTTACTTGTGTTTGATGTTAATTAACATTGGGTTTGAGTTTAATTGCTTGATAATTTTACGATTTGCATAAATTTAACAATAATTTTGTCAATTTTATGTAATTGTGAAATTAGGGTTTTAATTTCAAATTTAGGATTAAAAGTTTGTAATTTAATAATTAGATTAGCTTGATTTGTTGATTACAATATTTCTAAGTTTAATTTTGAGATTAATTAGAATGTTAATTAATTTTTAATTATTTCCTTGTTTTGTTGCTTTTATTTATTAATTGTTGTGACGTTATTAATTATTTTTATATGTTTTAGTTTTCTTTGTCATTTTGTTTTCATAATTAATTATTTAGCAAGCACAATAAACATTAAGTGTGGGGAGAAGGATAGGCACATAATTTATCTGCAAAATTTTCTCACATGGTTAAAGTTTCAGGCACAAATGATGAAATCAAAGCGAGAAAAGGAGATCCCTAGGAAGCGACAAAGAGGAAAAAGTTCCTCAACTTCAGCTTAGCCCCCAGAGCGGTCAAGGATGTTATTGTTCAATGTTAGGGCCTAATAGGAATAGTACCTAAGGCTAAAGGATAAGAAGTTCAATACTAACCGATTCATCCATTAGGAGGCATTAGAGCAAGTTGCTATAACCCAACTAGTTCAGGGACTTTGTCAATGTTGACGCATGGTCTCGACTTTTCGAGATTAAGGAACTAGCCTATAGAGAGCTTACACTAGAGGTCCTCTCTATATTCTTTATGGACAGAGGTAACAACGATGGGGATCGTCCAAAAATCGTCCAGTTCTGGATGATGGGAGAAATGTTTCAGATGAGCTACATGGAATTCTTTATCACAATGGGTCTTTATGACAGGGAGTACATAGGGACACAGGAACACCTTGCACTGCAAACAGAATTTCCTTATGGATTGTCCCCTTGATAGTTATGGTGTACAATCAACACAGAAGATGACTACAACCCAAACAAGTCTAAGGCTTCTACATTGCCACACCCAACGGTCAAATACATCCACGGTATTTTGAGTCATATGTTAAGCGGTTACGATGATAACTAGGGAGTCATTGGGAACATAGACGTGTACTACCTATGTTGTATGAGCGATAGGACACCAATTCACCTGGGACATGCACTTATCAAATTCATCAGGCATCAAAGCGATGATGGAAAGGTCAGTACAATCTACGTTGGACCTTGTATGACCAGACTAGCACAACAGATGGGTTTATTTGATGAACTACCACCAATGAGGTAAAGAGTACCATGGTGGCAATTATCTTGGTAGTGATGCAGCACATGCGCATGGCACGCGAACATCGGACTCCCACAAGCAATATCTATATGCTTATTAGAGAACTCAGTGAGCCAGTAGGGGAGGGTAGAGCATAGTCATCTACAATGGAGCAACCACCACAACCACAGCCACCACCCAAGATAGGAGATGAAGCACCAGAGTCAGATATTCTTAGAGGTCCCAAAGCTAGGATACAAAACCTAGCTCAATTAAAGATAGGATCATTGGAGAGATGGGACAAATTGTGGGAACTTAAAAGATTATTCGATGACAACAGGCAGAGCTTATTAAGTGAGTAGAAAGCCACGAGCATACATTCGGATGGATGGGAGAGTTGATGTTATTAATGACAAACCGTTTAGGCATCAATTTCTAGCCTCCACCACTTGACGAGGGCATTTCCTCTACAACCCCTCCATTGGTACACGATGGTCCATTTGAGGACCCTCCATTGTCGGATTAGCCTGGATCATATTAAGAAGGAGAGCCCTAATTTCTATTTATTTTTCCTTTTTACTAATAAAGTGTTTATTACTTTCTTTTATCTAACTTTATATTTAATGATATTTTGTTTCTTAATTTTATTTGTTTTATTTTTATTTTTTGTTCTTTTTATCCCTTTTTCTTTGTATTTTGCAAAGATGTAATCTTATATTAGATGGATCAGAATTCAAAGAAATCATCTTGCTCAAGAAAGTGCTATTAAACCTTCTTATTATAAACACTTATATTGTGTACGTTGAGGACAATGTACAACTTTAAGTGTGGGGAAAGGATTAATTATTTTTTATGATTTCTTTAAGCTTATTATAGTTATGGTTATTAAATTTTATAAACTGATATCTTAACTTAATTAAAATATATCCATCAATACTTTATTTCATTATAGAATATTGATTTGTATTAGTATGCAAAAGATGATAGCTAGAATAAAATTGCTTTTGTAGCTCATATTGTTAGTAATCATTGAAAAAGTCAAATTGAATGAAAATTGCATATTATTTACACACATATACCTATCTTTTGTGAGCTTTTGAGCCTAATAGCAAAATTTTCAACATTTAAAAAAAATTATTTCTTTTATGTGTGATATCATGAATAGTTGGATGATTCTAGAACTTGCTTTCATTATACCTATTGAGATCATATTTGTTAAATTAGAAGCATTGAAATGATAAAGGCACTTAGATTCAAAAAATTGTTTTAAACTATTTCTTTGATGCATTTTTTCATTGATATTTTATACTTTTATTGTGTATTTGGTACTTAATTTGATCCAAGTGCACTTATAGGCTATAATTGCCTTTATGGACTAAAAGGAGAAGAATTCGAATGAAAACATGACATAATATAAGATTCGAAGCAATTAAGGGATATGCAGCCATATAAGTCTCTCAACTCGTGCAAAATCGCAAATTCTAGAGATTTGGAGTTATATACAATCCAGTACACGCTTAGGTATTAGACTGTGTATCTTCCAAAAATCCTAAAACTTGTTATAAATAGACATTAACAGAGGCAATTGAAGAGGAGAATACTTACAGAGGCTATTCCAAATGTAGATATCATTCAAAAGGGCAATATTGATCCAGAGACGTGGAAAAAACGAAGAAATCATCAACAAATCCAATAGAATACAACATCAAACCTTTACCTTGTAAGAAAATTTAATAGGAAAGAAGGAAGATTTAGAATTATGCACTTGTTTTTATTTCTTGTTTATGTTCAATTTTGTTTTCTATCGTAAACTCCTTGTTAGTGTCTAGTTGTGATTAACCCCTGTTGTGCTACAATATGTTTTGTATTTATTGTGATTCAGTTATGTGTTTAATATATGTTCTAATAAATTCAGAATATTAGTACATAATTTTATTTCATAACATAGAGATCGAGAAATCCTGCGTATGAATAGATCTAACATAATTGAAAGGATTTGATTGCAAAACCCAGAGATAGGTCAACATAAATCCTCTAAATTAAGGGCAAACCTAATACCAAAATTTGCAAATCGGTAAAGCAATCTTAGAACCTTTAACTCGAGTAATTTGGCTAATAAACCTAAGATTAGTTGTTAGTAGTCTCAAGAGACTTATTAGCATAAAATTTGAATTTCCACAATCTAATAGTCAATAAAACAATTGTATAATAAAAGGTTAATTTTCTAATAGTTTTAGGGGGATTCATCACCTAAGCACCAATTCTTAATATTGATTGTTTTTAAGTGGTTTCTTTGTTCTTTGCTCAATATTGTTCCCTATTTATTTTAATTATTTAAGTTTTATTTTTTTATTAAAACCAAATTCAAATTTGTAGACCAAATAATAGGATAACAATAATTACCAGTATTCATTGTTTTCGTGAGATTTAACTCATACTTTGTAACTCTTACAGTCGGTTAAGCAAGAAACGCCAGCTCCATTAGAGCTTAATACTATTTATAATAAGTTTTGAACATTTTAGTAATTTAATTGAAATTAAATTCTAATTTTAATTAAACTCTATCATGCTGGGTGTTATTATTGTTGTTGTTTAAAAATAATTCTAACTAAATACCAATTAAACTCAAATAAGATTCAATATCTCATATTGATCCTTATTTATTTAATATCTTATATTTAATCATAAAAGTTCTCAAAATTTACAATCAAGTCTAACTTGATTAATTAATGAATTTCAATCTAATTAATTGAAACTAATTAACTCTAATTAAAAAAATTCTAAAGTTAAATAAAGAATCAATAAATTATTAATCTTAATCATATTAAGAAAAATAATTACCTTAATTTTGGAATTGAATATTAATTTTAAAATCATGTTTGGAATTTAACTAAATTAAGAATATACTTAAACTTTTACTCAAACAAACTTGTTCTAACTTAAGGTTACGGTAACCTTGTTGCCAAACAACTCATATGCTATATTAAGAATACCTTATTCTTAACATAGAATAAGTATTTCTTGTGTCCAAACGCTTCTTATGTTAGTCATATTGCCGAACACCCTAAATCATAAACTTGCTTCAAAACACCTCTCTTCATCAAGTTGAGAAACCTTAAAATCAAAACTTTAAAAAAAAAACACCTTAGCTGCAATCTACTGTCGTCACTGCCACCTTAAGAAATCGTCGAAGGACAGCCCACCATTCAGCTCCAGATGCAACCACTGTCATTGCAGCACGACGTCGCTAGTTGTCCATGCTGCTAGTGAGCAACTCCTCATCAGCATGTTCTGTCACCTACTGTCAAGTCTTCACAAGTCTCAAGTGCTCCAACTAGTTGTTGCACACCTATTTCGCCATGGAACCACAATGCTTCCAGTACGCTGCCAACAATCTCCTATCCTGGAGGTCCTAACGTCGGTTACTAAGGTTCCTAGATGCCTCCATCACAATTGCCATCACTAGCCAACCTTTATCGCTTTCAATATCGTGTTTTTCTAGTAGCCACTAAAAGCCACAATCAAATCAAAAAAGACCCACTGGCTTATTTGATAAGATGTTATTTTAATATATTAATTGATATTATCTCCTTTTTTTTGGATTTATTTTGTTGCTTACATAGGAAAATTAATGTTTGTTTTATTTTAGGAGATAAAAAGTGAAGGTTGCATTAAATTGCGACATTATTGGTGACAATCACGAATTTTGGATAAAGTAAAAAGATGATTTCAATGAATAAGAGACGATAAAGCCTAATGCCTGATTTACATGAAGAGTTAAAGTTTAAATAGGAAACATTTTTCTATCCCAGTCACAAAGGGATTGGGATTTGTTTTAGATAGGTATCTTTGCAAGATAGGATAAGATTAGGTTTAAAGGAGGAAAACACTATAAAAGGGACATTCCCCATCTCTCCAAAGTGAATCAATTGTTCTTCTTCTTATTTTTCTCTCAATTCTTCATATTTAATTCTGCCATTTTTGGTACTGGAGCAAAAATCATGTGTGGCTAAACTCAATTATTCTGATTTAAGAAGATTGGTAACTCTAGTTGTAACCTTGTGAGGCTTTGTTCTAAACTTTTATTCATGTTTTAATTCAAGTATTTTTTTGTTTTGAGTTCTTATATTTAATGAATGATTAATATTGGTTAATATGACAAATTAATTTAATTTGATTATTCTATTGTTATCCATGAGTTTAATGATTAGTAATTGTCATGAAAGACTAGTACAAGTAGAAAATATGTTATTATAAATTTGCATATTTAACTTATGATAAATAAGAAAACTAAGTTAGATAATTCAGTTATCTTAATTATTTAATTTAGGGTTTATTCTTTTTCACTAAGCGTATTGCTATAATTTAATTGATATGGAATGTTGTGAAACCTAAATTAATGGTAAGTTTGGCAAATAGGTTATTTATGAATTTGCATTTTTAACTGATGATAAACAAGAAAACTAAGTTGAATAATTGCAACTATCTCAATTATTTAATTTAGAGTTATTCTTTTTCACTAAGCCTATTACTATCATTTAATTGATATGAAATGCTATCACACTTAGTCAATTCATTGTAAGTTTTGGTTTGGATGCTAGGTTTGAAGTAATTAATTTAGGAAAATTTGAGACTTATTACGAATATCCTAATATGTTTCGGATTAACTGCTTGAATTGTGACAATTATTTATTTAGACCAATGATCAATGTTACAATTAAATGAGATCTTTCTCTTGACTTAGAGTTTAATATTCTTGAATTTCTCGCAGCCTCCGCTTCGGCGTAACTGGCCTAATGCCTCTGTTTTTAGATTCTTAACGTATTAGCTTCCCCTGTAACAAAAAAAAATTCTGAATTTCTCCCTTTTATATTCAGTTAATTTATTTTAATTTCTTATTAATTTTAGTTAATTAGTTAATTAATCAATCCCCTAACTTTATTTTATTATTTGAATTAAGAAACTAGCATTTAGTTCTCTTAGGATTTGTCTTGGTTCCAGAACTACTATAAGAAGTTAGAGAATTAGAATTAATTTTTAGGGCTTCGAAAACTTGACCAAAATTTGGTGCCATTGTCGAGGAATTATTTTAGTTCTTGGTTTCTTTATGTTATTTTATAGTTATAACTAAACTCTTATCTTGTATGACTAGTGTTTCTTAGATAGGTAAATTATAATATAATTCAGAAATTAAGAAGACAATGCATCATTTAAGAAAAGAGACTAAGCAAGAAAGCAATCATTTACCTTCAAAAGTGAAAGTTGAAATAGATTTAACAATTGGAGAAGACTCTAATTTTCAAAAAGTGGAAGAAAGATGGGAATTTTTAATACTAGAAAGGGATTTAGCGGCACCAAATTTGAATTAATAACCCTTATGCATACAATTTCCAGATCTTGAGATAGATTTTGAATTGAAATCTAGTTTGATTCACCTACTACCTATTTTTTGTAGTTTTGCAGGTGAAGATCCACAATACCTAAAGGAATTTCATGTTGTCTGCTCTAGAATGAAGCCACATGGGATGATAGAAGAACAAATTAACCTAAGGGCCTTTCCGTTCTTATTGAAAGATAAGGTAAAGGATTGCCTATATTATCTACCCCCTGGTTCAATGACAACATGGAATAAGATGAAAAGAATGTTTTTGGAGAAGTTCTTTCCTACATCACAAGCAGCTAATATCAAAAAGGAGATATGTGGGATAATACAAATTACTGGAGATAAATTATATGAATATTGGGAAAGGATTAAGGATTTATATGCTAGTTGGCCACATTAGCTAATACCTGACCCATTTTGGGTTCAATACCTTTATGAAGGAATATTGTTAATAGATTAGAGTATGGTTGATGTAACTAGTGAAGGAGATTTGGTAAATAAAAAACTTAAGGTGGCCAGAAAATTGATATCAATTATAGCTGAAAGTTCTCTATAGTTTGGGACAAGGATGGATGGAGTTGTTAAGTGAGTGAATGAGGTAATTAACATACACCTTGAAGATAAAATTTCATATTTAACTGCTCTAATTCGTCAAATGGTCATAGGTCAATTGAAATTGGCAAGATTGTGCAGAATATGCTCATTCTCTAGACATCCTATAGATATGTGCCCTACATTACAATAAGACTCCCTGTAAGAACCTAATGTAATAAAGGGATTTCTTGGCCAACCTCAATGACAATATGACCCTTTTTCTAATCACTATAATCCAAGATGGAGGGATCATCCTAACTTGAGCTATGGAAATCAAGGAGGGAAACAACGATATCAACTTAACAACTTTAAACAACCTTAAGACCTTATATATACTCAACCTTAATCTTCAAATTCAGATATGTCTTTAGATGAAATTGTTAAGGCACTTACTACTAGTACTCAACAATTTCAACAAGAAACAAGAACAAGCCTTTAAATCTTAGGAAATCATATCACCCACTTAGCCACCTCTGTAAGTAAATTGGAATAGCAAGCATCAAGAAAATTACCTTCTCAAACGGTGGTGAATCCTAAGGAGAATGTGAGTGCAATGACTTTGAGAATTGGTTAGGAAATTCAATCCGGATCTTTTTTACCAATAGAGGTAGAAAAGCACGGTGATGGAGAAAAGAAAGAACTTCCAACTCAAGAATCAATAAAGGTTTAAAAAAATGACTTGTTTTCATTGATATCAATTAATGCACGTGTACATCCGTTTCCTGATAGGTTGGCTAGACCAGAAAAAGAGGAATATGAAAGACAGATCCTAAAAGCCTTCAAAAAGGTGGAAATCAAAATACCACTTTTAGAAGCCATCAAGAAAGTTCTGAAATATAAAAAAAGTTTTAAAGAACTATACACAAACAAAAGGAAGTTGAAGGACAAGGAGAGAATAATTTTGCGTAAAAATGTATATGCTGTGATAAATAGGAAATTACCAACAAAATGCAAAGATTCAAGTATGTTTACAATTCCTTATGTTATTGGTAATAAGAAAACTGAGCGTGCCATGCTAGATTTAGGTTCATCTATTAATGTCATGCCATACTTAATTTACCAAGATTTAAATCTGAATTCTTTGCAAGAAACTAATATGATTATTCAACTAGTTAATCGTTTGTATGTGCGTCCTATTGGAGTTATTGAGGATATTTTAGTCCAAATTAATAGTTTGGTATTTTTAGTGGATTTTTACATCTTAAAAATGAATGGAGATAGTGTTAAACATTCAGATTCGATTTTGTTAGGTAGGTCATTTATGAAGACAGTCAAGACAAAAATTGATGTGGATGAGGGTACTCTTTCTGATGAGTTTGATGGAGGGATAGTAAAGTTCAATATTTTTGAAGTAATGAGATACCCTAATGATTTCCAATTTTTTTATCATATAGATATTATAGATTCATTTGTGCAGGATATGTTTAAAGATGAAAGTGTTAAAGATGAGTTAGAATTTAAGGTTAAATTGAAAGTGAAATAGCAAATTGATGAAACTTGTGAAGTTGTAGAATCAATATCAACAATGTTAATAGATTTAGAAACTTTGAATGCTGAATTTACTATAAATCACAAGAAAATGCTACCTTTTGTTTTGTAGGCTTCAAGGATAGAATTGAAGGCCTTACCTGATTAACTAAAATATGACTATTTGGGTGATGGAGACTCATTACTTGTGACCATTTCAAAAGGTTGACTAAAGGCAAGGGGAAAAATTAGTAACATTACTTAAAGAGTACAAAACTGCAATTGGTTAGACTTTAGCGAACATAAAATGCATTAGCCTAGTGATTTGCATGCACAAGATTCTTTTAGACAAGAATTCTAAAACAAAATGGGATCCCCAAAAAAGACTCAATCCAACAATGAAAGATGAGGTAATCAAAGAGAATTTAAAATTTTTGGATGTAGGCATAATCTATCCAATCTCGGGCAACGAATGGGTTAGCCCAGTGTATGTTATGCCTAAGAAAAATGATATAACAGTGTTACGAAACTATAATAATAAGTTGGAAACAATAAAGGTATAGAATTCGTGGGGAATGTGTATAGACTTTAGAAAGCTTATCTTAGCTACTAAAAAGGATCATTTCCCACTACCCTTTGTGGATCAAATGTTAGAAAGACTTGTTCGTTAATCATGTTTTTCCTTTTTGGATGGTTTTTCAGGTTACTATCAAATAGCAATTGCTCAAGAGGATCAAGAAAAGGCTACATTCACATGTCTTTTTGGAACATATGCTTTTAAGCAAATTCCATTTGATCTATGTAATGCTCCAAGTACATTCTAAAGATGTATGACGAGTATATTTTCAGAGTATATTGAGAATTGAATTGAACTATTTATGGATGATTTCACTGTTTTGGGATATTCATTTGATCATTGTTTAAATCATTTATATAAGGTTCTTAAAAGATGTATTGAACCAAATTTGCTGTTAAATTATGAAAAATGTCATTTTATGGTAGATCAAGGCATTGTTTTAGGACATGTTATTTCATTTAGGAGTAAAGAAGTTGATAAGGCAAAAGTGAATTTAATTGTGAACTTACCTTACCCTACAAATGTTAAGGAAGTTCAACCTTTTCTTAGACATGCATGATTTTACAGCAGGTTCATTAAAGATTTTTCCAAGATTGCCATACCATTATTAAAGTTATTACAAAAATACATTTCATTTAACTTTGGAAAGGACTACCTGGAATCTTTTGATAAACTCAAGGAATTATTAAAAAGTACGACAATCATTCAGCCACCAAATTAAGATCCTCTGTTTGACATCATGTGTGATGCTAGCAATTATGCAGTGGGAGTTTTTTTAGTTTAAAGGATTAAGAAACAAAGTCATGTTATCTTCTATGCATTGAGAACATTAGATGTCACATAGTGTAATTACTTTTCAACTGAGAAAGAGCTTTGAACAATTGTTTTTGCTTTAGATAAATTTAGATCTTATTTGCTTAGCTCTAAAGTTATTATGTACTTTGACCATACGACATTGAAATACCTTTTGGCAAAGAAGGAGTCTAAACCGACTAATGCTATGGATTCTGCTACTTCAAGAGTTTGATTTGACAATAAAGGATCAAAAAGGCACAAAAAATGTAGTAGTTGATCATTTGAGTAGGTTCGTAAGAGATGAAGATATTTTACCTATTTCTGAAACTTTTCCTAATGAGCAATTGTTCCAAATGAAAGGCATGGTTCCATGGTATGTTGACCTTGTTAATTATTTAGTTACTAGAACTTTACCTTATTACACTAATAAGTCTAGGAAGGAAAAGATAAGAAACAAGGAAAAATATTATGTTTGGGATAAACCATAATTAAGGAAGTTCTTCTTTGATCAAATTATAAGGCATTGTGTGCCATAGAATGAACAACATTCTGTCTTAATTTTTTGTCACAATTATGCATGTGGTGGTCACTTTGGTTCTAGACGAACTATTAGAAAATTTTTGGATAGTGGATTATATCGGGAGACTTTATTTAGAGATGCTTATGCATTTTGTAAAAGTTGTGATGAATGTCAAAAGACAGGTACGTTATCTCATTGAAATGAAATGCTTCAAACCCAAATTCTTATAGTTGAGATATTTGATGTATGGGGTATTAATTTTATTAGGTTTCCTTGATCTTGTGGTTTTCTTATATACTTTTGGCTTTTAGTTATGTTTCCAAATGGGTGGTAATAAAAGCCACCAAAATTGATATTTCTGCAGTTGTTATAGGATTTAAAAAGTTTAATATTTTTAATATATATGGATTCTCACACGCCATTATTAGTGATCACGGGAGTCATTTTTGCAATTGAATCGTGGTAGTGTTGTTTAAAAAGTATAGATTGCATCATCGAGTAGCTAATGCCTATCATCCAAAACTAATGGTCAAGCAGAAGTATCAAATAAAGAGGTGAAATCCATTTTGGAAAAGACTATACATCCTAGTCAGATGGATTGGAGTTTATGTCTAGATGATGCTCTTTAGGCATACTTGTAACATCCCATTACCTTTGGGAGATTAGAATAGTAAATATGAGTGACTAATGAGAGCTTAAAAATGCATTGTTCATGCTCATGCATAATATGACATACGCATAGAAGTGAATAGTGAAATGTTGCACATTTAAAATGATTGTACATGCATTCATTGACATTCCGGGTATAATTGTTTATAAATGTGAGTATATTGGAAAATGTGGGTTTTATATGTTGAAAATTGATTTGGGGATTGTATAAATTGATTTAGAATTTTTGGAATTTTTGGAGAAATTTTTGGAAATTTTTAGGCATTTGTGGACTAGGAAAATTGTCAAGTGGCAAAACTATTAGTAAATGATACTAGAAATTACTATCCAATGGCAATGGAAATTTCAATAAGTGACTTTAGGATTTATTCATGAGTGCCAGTGAAAATTGGGAGACAATTAGAATAGAAATTGGATTTAGGTTATAAGAATTGGACATGTGGCAAGTGAC